>JAYESA010000004.1:317005476-317370476 GCA_036927795.1 Iris macrosiphon | reverse complement strand
AAGTATGAATTAATGTATTAGGGGGGTCTTTATGCGGCTTCATGCTCTGTGTTCGTTTAGGCTGTGTGTGACTCCTCTGTGGCTAGGTTGATGATGTCGCATGTGGATCCTCAACGGCTAGGTTGTTCAGGCCGCATGTAGCTCCTTTGCGGCCTATTTTTGTTTTTGAGTGGGCATGACCTTTATGCTGCCTGTATGATTTTTCATGCTTCTATAAGTCTCCCTTAAAAAATTTCAAAATATAAAGTTTGGAATACTTTGAATAAGATCAAGCATGGTCGAGCACTATTAGCCGCAGATGTAGGTCATACCGCATAGTCTCATGGCCGCATAGGTATCTCTGACAAGCTGTCAGATCTTTAAATGCCTTATTTTTCTTCGATCCTCGAGCGGATATCCTGGGGATTCTGTGCCGTAAGAGTGTTACATGGATCAAGACAGATTAGGATTTGAACCGTTCGCCATCATTATCCCAAGCTGCATGTCGTCGGCCAATATATAGGGGATTTGAGAAGAGAGAAAAAAGTTTTTACCAAAATTTTCTTTACTTCTTCCTCTCTGCTACTTCCATAGCTCCTAAGGTTGCCTCATACACCGTTGCTGCCAAGAAAGCCCCCAAGAGCAAGGCCAAGAGCAAGGGGAGAGGTCACGTTACTGCGGAGGACCCTTTGCCGCTCCCCGTAATGTTTAGCTGCCGATCAAGAGTAGGTCCTGTGGAGACGAAGTAGGGTTTTGGAACACATGTGCTCATATGGACGCATGGATATGTCTATGCGCCAAATTCTTACTTTTGCATGGAAAACCATATCGCGTGGATGAGCTCTGTCTCATGGGTGCCTAGATCGCATGGCTGACTTGGAAACATGGTTTACGTGACCGCATGAGTGCCTAGGGTCATGCCCTATTCCCAAAATATGTAGGACTAGGAACACGTAAGCATGCCAGCCGTATGCATATGGCAACTCCAATATATAGATACCATAATGCACACGTATGCTATAATATGAATATAAACTCATATGTGGTATATATATAATCATAAGTCACAGAAATACTAATCTCATCCACACAACAAGTCATAGAAAAGAATATAACTAAACTAGAATAAAGAGTCTGAATAATCCATAAATGATAGTCGGGTGGAGACAAATCCACTACCAATGACTATATTAATACTAAAAATAAGGGAGAAGGGTAAATCTCCAATGTAAGTAAGATGATGATATAAAGGTATCAGCGAAGTGATCCGTCGCTAGAGATAATCAAAGATGCTCCAAAGGTAAGACCTCCTCCGAAGGAATAAGTAGTAAGTCCTGATCTGTGCTCCTATGAATAGTTATGAACATCTACACCTGGAAAGGGACCAGGTCCTTAGAGGGACATAACAAGATACATAGAAACATGCCAATTTGAATACAGTAAACATGCATAATGTTTGAAAATATATAAGTACGCTGTAAAAGACAATCTATATGAATGCAAATGAGGATAACTTTTTAATGTATGGGCAGGGGTAGGCTACTCGATCTAAATCTCACAACTCACACACATGTCAGGGGACATCATCAGCCGACATATCGTGGGGTAGCGACCCTCGTGACTCCATCAATCGACATACCATGGGGATAGCGACCATCGGACAAGACCACCATAGTGTGTGCTAGTTACTACGGTTTACCAGAGTGATTAAAGCCCATACGCCTACTGATTGTTCTCTCATGATACTAAGTGTCATGTGTGTATCAACATATCTAATATATAATAATGACTGGAAAAAACTATACATGCAATGAATATACAGAAATATAATAAGCATACAAAGTACTGTAAGCAATTTGGCAAGGTATCTTGCCTGGTAAGACATCTGCAAAGTGTAACGTCCAGGAGTCAAGCACACAGGATCAGAAACTACGACCACAGAATGAATGGCTCCGGATGCTAAAATAAATATCACCAATGTTCCCAGAATAAGCGAGATAGCTAGAAAATACTACCATTTCGTCCAATTTGGTTACAGGAGCAAAACGGTAATTTTGGGTCAAAATGGGCTCCACATGTGGGCCACCTTACACCAAAAAATATGCCAGGGGTAAAGGTCTCTAAATGGGACAAATTATAGGTCAAACCAATTCTAAATGTCAATACGAACTCAACGGTACGTCCAATTTTGGATTCCGGTGGCCGAACACAAATTCGTCCAAAAAGTCAACCATAGGGCCCACAAATAGACGGCTTAGTCAACTATCTCAGAATTATGTAAAACTTGGGTCACAGGACCAGCGTAATACCATGATTCCAATGGAATAAGTTTTGTTATATTCTGACGAGCGTACACTAAACGGTGCGATATTTTGCAAAAGTTGTGACATAGAGACCTTTCGCGGATACAGGGTGATTCCGACGTGCACACACGTCCAAATTAGTTTTTGTAAAATTTCACACATCTGGGTATACTGTGCGCACCTTTTGGTGCACTTGGTGTACGACGGGGCAGTCCCGTTTGACGGGGCGCACTCCGTATCACAAATTTTAACATTTTAAAAATAGTTTTTTATGAGTTTTCAACCTAATTTATTTTTGCATATAACACCAGATAAAATAATATAATTAACAGAGAATGATCTCGGTCAGGTGGTCTTTCCATAGCAAAAAGAATTTCTAGGTTTGGATCCCTGTGGTTGGAGATACGAGCCCTTGAACATGGGTCATCGAAACACATTTTCTGAATTTAAAAGTGGTCATTTTTCTTCGACTTGGCGTCAATTTTTACCTAGGTTTGCACGTTGTTCGAAGAAAACTAAATTATGCGTTTTAGAGAGGGATATGTGGGGATTATACCGTTAAAGACAGGGTCAAGTTTGGTCGAGCGATGGCACGAAAAACGAGTTATGAACACAGGTACGCTATAGTGTATTTGATATCGCGGGTGTGTACGCTAACGGCGAAGCGGCGGGCGGCGGCTCTGGTCGGCGTCAGGGCTGGCGTCGGCTGTGGTCGAAGTGCTCAGGTCGACGCTCAGGTAAGGTTAGAGTTTAGGGTTAGGGTTCGTGGTTTACTGTGTATATATATAGGTATAGCGCGGGAGGGGGGGTTCGCTCTCGGGCGGGTCGGGATATGTAGCTGCTGCTACTGGTGATAATTCTAAAGGGTACGGGCCGGGTATGTTTAAGTTAGGGTCGGGTTTGGGATTAAAGAATCCATTAAGGTTTCTTTATTCTTTCTACTTCTTTCTTTCTCTAATTCTTTTAAAATTCTTTTCCTTTCTATTATTCTTTTTTTAAATTCTAATAAACTCTCTCTATATATACATATATATACATACATATATATATATATATATATATATATATATATATATATATATATATATATATATATATATATAAAATTCTAGAAATTTATTTTAGTATATATCATAAATCTATCAACTATCCACAGGGTCTCCTACATGTAAATAATTAAGAAAAATTTATAATTGCTCTAAAAATCTTCTATTGTACAAACACCCTAAAATAAAAATCAAATAAATTCTATTTCTACTAATGAGCTAATAAATACTATAATTCAATTAAATAATTAATTAAAATTAATTAATACAGTTTTAAAAATTAGGGGTTTTACATTCTACCCAACTTAAAAAAAATTTATCCTCAAAATTGACACTAACCCCTATTCATAATAATTACTATAGCTATTATACTACATTGCTATCTAGCAGTGCTTCCTAAAAGTCATGGTCTGTCATTCTAACACTTTCTTATTTATTGTCCATACACTATTCTATTATCCTCTAACTCGTCTATACTACCCAACTTACAAGAATTCTACTAGTAGTCAAGTCTTTTGAGGCTATTGTCTAGTTTGTAAGACGAATATATTTATTGGGTCAAGAACCTTGGGGTACTTGTCTTGAATTTCACAACCATAATTTTTCTTTGTAACCGTCAAGTATCGTAGTCTAATACTGCCATGCCACCTGACCAATATATCTGTAAATACTTCGACTACTCTACTACAACGGTCTAGCTGCAGTTGTCGCTACTTTGTCAGCAATTTATCATAGTTGTCAGTTCGTAACAAGTGCCTTCAATTCTTTCCTAGGCATAGTCTAAGTTTTAGGGCAACACTTTAGGTCTTGACTAAATTTATAAAACTATTAGGAGTATAAACTATTTAACAAATTTTTATTAGGCTAAATAATGATACTTAAGGGTTAAATTAATAAAAGAATACAGATATTGCTATAATGCATTTACATAAGGGTTATTATTATGTACTCATCTTTTAGTTATTAATCATTACTAACACATTTATGTTTTAACTAACAAAATAAGGGTGAGGTTGATAATAATCAAACAATTCATAATGGCACGAAGAGATACGACTATGATAGAAATAGTTAAGTACGAGATAAGGAATATAGATGGAAAAGAAGATGAGCCACCCAAGGGGGCGAGATGGTGATAGGAAGAGAATACTACTACTGCTACGCATGACATCTATTAGCATTACGTGTATGCCATTTGGGTAGAATATTAATACATCCTCATATCTGCTAAACTACCTTATATAATTTTACGTCTTCTATGCACCTAAGATCATATGTCATAAAGGGGTAATGAGTATGAAATAACACATATAACTAAGGTCTTACATGTATCTACGACTTCCTATATCTGCTCTCATATATTTGTTATAATGAGTGCTTGTCCTATGGGGTATATCTGGTACTATCCGTGTATCAACTTATACTTAAGCATGAACGTTCGTCTTTCCAAAATAGGGGAAGACGAAAAACAATAATAAAGAATTCAAGAAGGAGGTGATATAATATAAGTACAGGATTTAAAGGGATTAGAAAATTTGAAAAAGAGTTGCCAAGGCAGTTATGGATTAAAATATTATTTTGGTACATTCCTATTCGTATGTTCATATTAGAAAAGTTATGTACCTGACATGATATGCTCTGACCTGTCTAGAGGACAAGTATATTTTTCTAACAAGTTGAGTCAACTATATCTCAATCCATGTAAGGTAGTGATAAAAAGATCAAACCAAGCGCACTAAGGTTGATCAGACCATAATATACCAATTCTGATTTAGATAATATATTAATGTGGGCCCCCAATAATACATATGTCATGAACAAGCTCAGTAAAAGAATATACTTACAAAACTAGGCTATAATAACAGCATAAGTCGAGGCAGTATAAATATGAGTACGCTTGATTATGATAGAGGAAGGTACAGAATAATTTAAGTTCACCAAGAAGATCGGGTTTGTACCTCTACAGTTGCCATACTAATTTCTTGTCTAAGTCTAAAGTCAACCAAATAGGTGTATGGGCCTCTAAGTTCTATAGTCTAGATAAACACGAAGGTTCTATAGTCTAGATAAACACTATCTTATTATGTAAGCCTATAGTTGATGTCATTCATTTATATTTCATAAATGAGTTAAAAGGACTATGTGTTACTACGTTATGAGGCATACTACCAAACTTACAAGGATCTAACTGATAGAGTTATTGAATACTAGAGTGTATATACCTAGTACAAGTCATATTCGTAACCCCTATCAAGCACGAGAGAAGATTGACATTGAGAAGGGATCAAGCAAGATGCAATACAAGCAATCAAATAAGAATGTAAAATAAAATCAAGGGAGGTGATAAATAAGTGGATGAGATCATATATTCTAATCCTATGTGCAGGCTTGCTCGGTACAGTAACGTAACCGAGACAATATGCTCTCGACCTACATAGGCCACCACAAAAATATGTCATGCTCCAGTCCTAAAATATGTAGGACTAGGAATACGTAAGTATGCCAGCCGTATGCAGATGGAAACTCCAATATATGGATACCATAATATACACGTACGCTGTAATATGAATATAAGCTCACATTTGGTATATATATAATCATAAGTCACAGAAATACTAATCTCATCCACACAACAAGTCACAAAAAAGAATATAACTAAACTAGAATAAAGAGTCTGAATAATCCATAAATGATAGTCGGGTGGAGACAAATCTACTACCAATGACTATATCAATACTAAAAATGAGGAAGAAGGGTATATCTCTAATCTAAGTAAGATGATGATATAAAGGTATCAACAAAGCGATCCATCACTAGAGATAATCAAAGATGCTCCGAAGGTAAGACCTCCTCGGAAGGAATAAGTAGTAAGTCCTAATCTGTGCTCCTGTGAATAGTCATGAACATCTACACCTGGAAAGGGACCAAGTCCTCAGAGGGACGTAACAAGTTACATAGAAGCATACCAATTTGAATGCAGTAAACATGCATAATATTTAAAAATATATAAGTACGTTGTATAAGACAATCTATATAAATGCAAATGAGGATAACTTTTTGATGTATGGGCAGTGGTAGGCTACTCGATCTAAATCTCACAACTCACAAACACGTCAGGGGACATCATCAGCCGATATAGCGCGGGGGTAGCGACCCTCGTGACTCCATCACTTAACATACCGTGGGGGTAGCGACCATCGGACACGACCACCATACTGCGTGCTAGTTACTACAGTTTACCGGAGTGGTTAAAGTCCATACGCCTACTGATTGTTCTCTCATGATACTAAGTGTCATGTGTGTGTCAACATATCTAATATATAGTAATGACTGAAAGAAACTACACATGCAATGAATATATAAAAATGCAATAAATATACAGAAATATAATAAGAATGCAAAGTACTGTAAGCAATATGGCAAGATATCTTGCCTGGTAAGAAAGCTGCAAAGTGTAACGTCCAGGAGTCAAGCACACAGGATCAGAAACTACGGCCACAGAATGAACACCTCCGGATGCTAAAATAAATATCACCAACATTCCTAGAATAATCTAGATAGCTAAAAAATACTACCCTTTCGTCCAATTTAGACACAGGGGCAAAACAGTAATTTTGGGTCAAAGCGGGCTCCACATGTGGGCCACCTTGTACCGAAAAGTATGTCAGGGGTAAAGATCTCTAAATGAAAAAAATTATAGGTCAAACCAATTGTAAACATTAATACGAACTCAACGATACGTCCAATTTTGAATTTCGGTGAGCCGAACACAAATTTGCCCAAAAAGTCAACCATGAGGCCCACAAATAGGTGACTTGGTCAACTATCTCAGAATTGCGTGAAACTTGGTCACAGGACCAACGTAATACCACGAATCTAATGGTATAAGTTTTGTCATGTTCTGACGAACGTACACTAAATGGTGTAATATTTTGCAAAAGTTGCGACACGGGGACCTTTCGCGGATACGAGATAATTTCGACGCACACAAACGTCCAAATCAGTTTTTGCAAAAGCCCACACGTCTGGCGGGAAGCGCTCCGTATCGTAAATTTTAACATTTTAAAAATAGTTTTTTTATGAGTTTTCAACCTAATTTATTTCTGCATATAATACCAGATAAAATAATATAATTGACAAAGAATGATCTCATCTAGGTAGTCTTTTCATAGCAAAAATAATTTCTTGGTTTGGATCCCTGTGGTGAGAGATACGAGCCCTTGAACATGGGTCATCGAAACATATTTTCTGAATTTAAAAGTGGTCATTTTTTTTGACTTGGCATCAATTTTTACCTAGGTTTGCTCGTTGTTCGGAGGAAACTAAATTACGAGTTTTAGAGAGGGATATGTGGGGATCATACCGGTGAAGACGGGGTCGAGTTTGGTCGAGCAATGGCACAGGAAACGAGTTGTGAATACAGGTACGCTGCAGTGTATTTGCTGTCGCGGGTGTGTACGCGAACGGCGACACGGCGGGCGACGGTCTGCTCGGCGACTCTGGTCGGTGTCGGGGCTAGAGTCGGCTGCGGTTGAAGTGCTCAGGTTGGCACTCAGGGAAGGTTAGATTTTAGGGTTAGGTTTTATGGTTTACTGTGTATATATATAGGTAGAGCGCGGGGGGGGGGGGGGTTCGTGCTCGGGCGGGTCGGAATATGTAGCTGCTGCTACTGGTGATAATTCTAAAGGGTGCGGGCCAGGTAGGATTAAGTTAGGGTCAGGTTTGGGATTAAAGAATCCATTAAGGTTTCTTTATTCTTTCTATTTCTTTCTTTCTCTAATTCTTTTTAAAATCTTTTCTTTTCTTTTATTCTTTTTTTTTCAATTCTAATAAACTCTCTCTCTCTCTCTCTCTCTATATATATATATATATATATATATATATATATATATATATATATATATATATATATATATATATATATATAATTCTAGAAATTTATTTTAGTGCATACCATAAATCTATCAACTGTCCACAGGGTCTCCTATATGTAAATAATTAAGAAAATTTTATAATTGCTCCAAAAATCTCCTATTGCACAAATACCCTAAAATAAAAATTAAATAAATTCTATTTCTACTAATGAGCTAATAAATACTATAATTCAATTAAATAATTAATTAAAATTAATTAATACAATTTTAAAAATTAGGGGTTTTACACCTAGGCCATATATGTAAATTCTCATTGACACTTCTCAATGGTTCTGACCAAACACCTTTGTGGTTTTTGCCATGACTTTGCCCAACCTACCTTCTAGCAAACTGATCTTCGAGCACAACCCGCTTCCCTTGAACATGAATCTTGGGGACTTATTTGCGGCCCTCCAGAAATAGGTTGATAAGGATCTTCCGCCTGAGTGACAATAGAAGATCGTCGAGCAGACTCCTTCCTTCTTGTTGAGTCAAATCAACTAGGGGGAGATCCCTAATAAAGATGTGAAGCACTTTTTTAAGAAGCCGTACTTCTTTTTTGGTGATATACTAGAATCTTCTCAGCCGGAGATGGGAACGAACAGGGAGAATTGGTCTTTTACTTTCTGCCAGATAGAGATGACTTTTCCTGCCTTTGAACGTCATCAGCCGTTGTCATACCTGAAGGTGATGATGGGTCAATAACAGATGGCTTAGAATTTGACCCCTGAGGCACATGGGGCACTCTTGGCAATATTTGGTGTGGTACTAGCAAGAACAAGGGGGAGTTTTGTAGTGTGAATGAGTCGTCCTCGTACTCCTTACTGGTACTAAAGCCGGGTCTTGTCGGAACTAACCTCGGATCGAACCTCAGAATATATGTAGCGGACACCTTCCTTCATCAGGTTGATAAGAAGGGGACCTATCCTACCTGACAGCTGTGGTCTCCCAGCTGGGCACATTATAACGCCTCCTGGTGCCGTATGACCCTGTGGATTATGAAGAAGTACGAGCGGGAGCTCAGGGCCACATATTTGTTTTCTCCGTAAGGGGCACATATTTTGGTTTGGAGATAAACTTTCCCCTATTTGTTGCCCTAATAGAGTTGTATTACCTCCGTATGGGGATCTTTTTTACACCTGGTGGTGACATGGGACTGGCCTTGCATGAGATGCATGATGTCTCAAAATTTTCCTGGGGCGACAAACCCTACGAGAAGTATACCCTGACAAATAGAAAACTCAAAAAATTAAAAGCAGTGAAACCGAAGATCCTGGCAGTCTACCAGGAATTGCTATGCCATAACGACATCTGCCAAAGGTTATCAAAGAAGACGACTGAGGGGCCTTCTTCTCATATCATGACTTGGACTGGCTTCCTTTTTTCGGAATCGAAGGAGTCCGCTAGAGTTCATGTTCGAGCACCACGATCAAACTAGGAAGTGGCTAATTCCATCCGGACGTAGAAGGAACAGACTGTCGAGGGTGAGAAAGTTGAGGGCTCCTCGGAGGAAAAGGACAAACCGATTAACGAGCTGAGTGGCCTCGTAGAGGAGCTCAGCTACTTCTATATGGACACCCACAAGTTGTCCCCGAAGGCCGTGCTGGCAGGATACCTGATGCTCTGTTTGAACAACTACGTAGTCCCGGGTGGGTCTGGCACGATAGAGAGAATCAGCAGTACCCTTATTCTACCTGCTGTAAAGTTGGGTTTTGGATATTTTTACCGGCCATGGTGTGTTGTATCCTTCGTGGCCTCCACAATTTTATCAAGAAGGTGAAGGACCACCCAGGTAAAGGATATTTTATCAGAGTTGAGCTTTCTTCCATTACTTGATGGGTGGCTTCTCCTGCATCATGGGTCCTTGATGAGCCCTGGGACCGACTAGGTAATGGTGGCTGCTAAATCCCTGATCCGCAGGTATCGGGGGATAAGTGGTAGTGCGACACCAGCCCATCTGGTAGGAGAGAGCTCTCATTCATGACTGGCTGGACTTTCTTCATGTCTGAGCCAGAGTTTCCTGATGATGAAATAAACATCGTTCACTACGACGACAGGGGGCCTACAGCTTGTCTGATAGGCTCTTTCGTTGGCTCCAAGCCATCAGTTTCTCCCATATAGTGTACCAAAATAAAGTTTCTATTTTTGTGGAGCCTTACTTTTCTATCATGTTTGCTCGTAATTTCATCTACACCTTGTCACGCCCCGATTACCTGTGGAAGATCGGGGCATGACATATAGGTTGAGAGCATGGGTTCAAATCCTACTTCTGACACCATATGTCATATTTCGTTCTCCCACAGGTAGATCGGAGTGTGACACACTCAGCTCTGACTGGGTCAGCCGAGTGCATCTCTTGGGTATAGTGGCAGTTTGCTCGACGGAGCCCGATCATGGAGTCACTATAATACTACTGGTACCCAGGTTCGATTTCAATTGCCAACAGTCAGGGCGTATCGAGAATACTTTATACAATGACAAAGTATTATTGCACGAAGAACGCCCTACCGGCTAACTTTAAACCAAAAAGAAATTATATTGAAAGCACCATGTTGATGCCTCCGGATGCAAGAGCACGTTGGACGCCCAAGAAGGGCAAGGGAGTGGCCAGGGCTCTCATCGTTGACCTGGAACCATCGACCCGGGAGGAAGCCATATCTCCTTCTGATGATATCCTACCTTCTAAGTGCAAGTCAAAGGTTGATACACATCATGCTCGCTACTCTAAGAAGGCAATGACAGATGTGGTCCCAGAGACAAAAACTGCGACGAATTCGAAGTCCCTTGCAAAGGGGACTATGAGCAAAGAGGTAGGGCCCCTTGCACTAGTGGTTTTCGAAGTAGAGCATACTTTTGATGCTATGGCGGTATCTATAAACCCTCTTACTTTAATTCTTCTTGGTCCTTTATATAAATATCTAGATTCTGGTCGATTTAAAAAAATTTAGACATAGGAGAGAAAGGACCATCCCCGACGAACAACCACTTCGGTGGTTTCTTACGCCGAACCAAAAAAGGAAACCTCCTCGGGGTCTGATGTGGGAGCTCAGGGCTCAGATGCAGCTTCAGCGGAGCAGCCTTATACCCCCTTAGAGCCAATATCCATAGATAAAATAGATGCCATGGGAACGCTATGACAATGCTGGATGAGCCGTAATATGTGCCGCCTCCCTCGGGTATGTTATTTCGTAACTTCTTAAGAAGTAAATTTTTTTGGCTTCAGCTTTTAATTCTTTCGGTAAAGTTAATTACTGGTTGTTCTGGTTCAACAAGCACATCTTTCCCTTGAGGATCGTGGACGTGGCTGTTGAGGAGGGAATCATGGAATAAGGGGGCATTGAGATTGTTAGGAAGATACCTAAATTTCTCCCTAGCTCTGGTGAAGGACCCTCTGCAGTGCCCCTTACGGAGACTATGGAGGAGAAAGTTTCTAGCATCGCATGTTCTTCTGGCAAAGTGACTGCTCCCCCAACTGTCATTCCTAGTACTGAAATATAGAGACGGATATGGCCAGCTACCCCATATCCTAACGTCGACACCTTCGTCGAATACACCCGAGTTATTCTCGGACGTGCATAGTTATATAATATAGAGAGCATAATATATAATACTAACTGAATTTAACTAGTACAACAAGGCAACATATACTTGCCTAGAAGCCAGGTCAAGATTCGAACATGAACTCGCCAGGGAAGTAGCAGCACAAGATAGAAACTAGAGCAGATATCCCCGGATGCTGTCACAAATATCACCAACAGTCCCAAAATAAGTGAGATACTCAGAAAAGTATATTCAGATGTCCAATTTAGACACAGCTACAAAAATATAGTTTCTGGTCAACACGGGGTCCCCGTCTTGCACCAAAAAATATTCCAGGAGCAAAGGTCCCTAAAAATAGCATATTATAGGTCAAACAAATTCTAAATAACGATACAAAATCAACATTATATCCATATTTGGATTCCGGTGAGCCGATTACAAAAATGTCTGTTGGAATGGATCGTGGGGCCAGCAAAATAGTGATGCGGTCAATGTCTCTAAATCAGGTAAAACCTGGGTCACAGGATAAGTCAAACATCGTGATTCCAATGACGCTAGTTTTGTCAAGATATGACAAACATGCATAAATTAATTGGGTAATTTGCAAAACATCGATACAGGAGAACTTTTGACAGATACAGGTTAATTCTGGCACACACACATATCCGAATCGAGTTCTAAGAAAGCCCACACGTCAGAAAATATCGCACGTACCTTTAGGAAAATTGGTTCACGATCTGGTTTCCCGATTTGATGGTACCAACTCCGTATCGATGAATTTTAATATTTTAAAAATAGTTATTCTTGGTTGTTGGAGCTCTATTAACTACCAACCTAGATCAAACTAAAATAAAGTAATTAAAGGCACTGGAAGAAGGTCAAGTGGAGAGTTAACCATGATGGCGGTTTGAGGATCGGATGAGCTAGGAGGGTGTAATTGTGCCGTAAAGTTGGCTCATTGATACTAAATTCTGCTTTTATTTGTGCCATTCTTGGTCGCGAAGGGAGGTCTCGGTCGTGGCAAGGTTGATTTGCTCGGGGTGCCTTACCAGAGGATGGTGGGGGTCATCCGGGTCAGAGGTTATCGGAGGGGGTGCTCCAGCGGCCTGCTCTGGCCAAGGAGGCCAGAACAACTATGGCAACAGCAGCATCTCAATGCAGCAGTAGCAGTAGGTTTAACAGCAGCTATAGCTAGAAGAATGAGGTAGTAGTGGTGGTGATGGCTGCTGGTGAAGGTGGTGGTGGTGGTGGTAATCAGGTATGGAGAAGATAGGGCTCGGATGATGGTGTTGGTAGTTGTGGTTGTGTTGGTTGGCGGTGGTGAGGGTGGTGGCTGTCGTGGAGAGGGAGTTTAAAATGGTGGTGGTGGTCATGGAGCTGGTGGCAGTAGGGGTGGTCGTGGAGCTAGTGGTAGTAGGGTGGTCATGGAGGTAAGGGTAGTGGTGGTCATAGAGGTGATGACAGTGATCATGGTCGTGGAGGTGAGGGTGGCGGCTGGAGGAGGCAGCAGCAGTCATAGAGGTGAAGGTGGTGGTGGTCGTGGAGGTGATGGCAGTGGTCGTGGTCATGGAGGCGAGGGTGGTGGTGGTAATGGTGGTTGGCGGTGGTGATATCGGGGAGCTGGTGAAGGAGAGGGTGGTAGTCGACGTTGGGGGTAGTGATGGTGGTAAAGATGGTGATAGTGGTGAATAGTGGTGATGGTGGTTGCATGTTGAGGGAGAGAGGGAGAGGGTATTATTTTAAATAAGGAGAGAGGAAGCGAGTATTGCCTAGGGATTAGGGCCGGCTAGGTTCCCAAGGAGAGGGGGTTTTCATGAAGGAATTGGTGGAGGTGATGTATTAAAATTTGAATAGAGGGATAAGATTGATTGTAGGTGCATAGTTTCATGCAAAGAGGAGGGAGATGCACATATGACTGGTCAAGCATTCCAAAGTGGGTTTCATTCATTTGTTCCAACCAATAGGAAGTGGACACATAGCTAGCTATTTGTACAAAAGTTCCCAATAGTTTAGGACTTGCACAAAGAGGAAAAAGTGGATTGGATGTGGAAAAATACCATATTTGGTGTGATATAGTGGGGGAAATTATGTGTGGTATTTTTATGAATCATGAGGGTATGAGTGAGGATTTGGGTTGGTGTTGGGTCTAGTTTTGGGTTAGGTTGAGTCATTGCACCAATTTAGTTAAAATTTGTGTCAATGGTGTTCTTTAATTAATTGATAGTGCATAGAATTTAAATTGGGTTTGACACAAGTATCATGGACATAGTAGACTCGGAATAGATTATTATCATAAATTTGGTTGTGAGAAAAGGGTCAAGATTTTATCTCTAATTTTGATTGGAATGGGCAAGGATACAAAGTTGGATTTAAAATTAGAAAATATGCACGAATATTATAAAATTAAAATGAAGCACAAGAGAGTGTATTTATGAGTGACACAAAGATTAGGATTGAAGATTAGCTTGACTAAGTCAAGGACGTAAAATTTGTTGGAAAGTAAATTCTAGTGCATTGCTCTAAATAATTAAGAAATGCCAAGGTGCAACCAGAGAATAAATTAAATAGATGAATTAATAACTCTAGTTAATTAATCCAAAATAATTCTAAATTGATCCCTAATCTCTCACTAAGCTAAGTGTACATAAAAACTGGGTGAGAAGGTTTACAATATATCCACCTTATAAAATATTGTCCTCGAAATTCAGAAATCAATCTCCCCAACAACGGACTCAACACATCTCTAAATCTTTAAACAAAACTTGGTACTCATTCCTAGCCACTCTCTAAATCTTAAATTGCCATATACACATAGTTTAATCGTCTAAGTCATTTGGTCCTCTAAATATTATTTTTTACCATCATGTATTATCTCATTATTGTTATTATGCTAATCATTATCTAAAAAAATTCTACCACCTATAGCCTAGGTTACTCAAGGATGTCGTGACATAATCTAAGTTTGAAACTTCCAATATCTATAAAGAAAATAACGTCATTCTTTTAATCTCAAAGGACTACAGGGGTTAGGCACTAAAATTCTATAAGCACAAAATTCTCAAGGCCACTTATGTAGTATCTAAATTCATTTTACTGCAACTAAGATGATTAATATTTCAACATTCTTTCCTAGGTATAACATCATCATCCTATAGTATCCACAATAGAATCATTCAACATAAATTCTTATAATCAGTCTTAGCAGCAACAAGTCTAATCTAGTCGGTCAGTCATACCTAGTCTAGAAGCTAAACTCAAAAATTTCTAGGAGAAATATATGTAATAAAATACAACATAAGTCTCTACTCAATACATAGTAATAAGAATATATAGAAATTATGTAATAAATATCTATTCAATCATTCTAAATACTCTAGAATAAAATATAAAAAATACAATAACAAGAATATGATTCCTAAAATTCATCGGCTAGGGTAAATTGGAGATAGGTTCCTATAACACCACCTACTACTAAGGATTAGGTTCAGCAAGCTCAAGTCCTCTTAGTCAAAAATCTAAATCTCTATCTCTAATCAGTTTATACTTCAATATTTAGCTATCATTTCTATCAGACTTCTATCTTCCATTTACACCCCCTACTCATGTGTCAATATATAATCTAAGATTCTAGTGGTAATCCTCTACCGATTGACCAATGAGTCAGCGTGCGATCTAAAACTGTATTTTGTTCCTTAAAATTCGTAGCACTTCGAGGCTGATCAACAATTTATACCTGCGCTAAATCCTTAAAATTTAAAAGTATTACAATTTATAAATACTATAATTATTATCCCTCAAGTCCATATCAAAATTTCTCGTCCTTGGATTACGTGACTCTAATATATTTTCCTTATCATTTATTTTCTACACACCATTATATCTTTCTAGTACGTTAATCTTGTGTTCAACTCTAAACTCCGTCAATCATGGCACAGTACCTTTTGCTTCGTAGTATCGATCTTCGAGGCAACTATCGAGTGATAAAAAATTTAGTCTTTCCTAGACCCTTCTTTTAATTTAAAAAGTTTAAGGTCAGGTACTTGTCGCGAATCTCATCTTGTTGCCATTCTACCTTTTTACCTTGAACATGAGGTTTCTCCTAGTTTACTCCATACATACCTTCATCCAAACTATATGGGTACCTTCTTGTTTATAATTGGCCATCCATTATAGGTAGTTCATGATATCCAACTTAAGGCTATAACATCTGTCGGTACTCTCATCCTTCAATCTAATTGCTCTATTTCATATACTAGTTCAACTAATCGAGTTATCAAAGGTGAAAATCACGAGCCCAATAGACATTGACAACCCAAATAAATTAAGTATATCTAATCTGATTCCAGAAGCTATACTCTAGTACCTAAGTTACCATTATTCAAACAATAGATCTAGTATTCTATTTATCTATCTATCTATCTTAACCCAGTCATATAATCTTCATATAGGTTTGATACTAAAAGTCATAAGACAACTATAGGTCCAACTTTTAGGGCATCCTACATAGAGTTATATTTCCCTAAGTTAAAATTTCTTTCACACATCCCTAATGCTTTACCCATAATTCGTCCTCAAAAAATTTACAGAACTTCAAGATTTTATAACAACTTAATCATCTCATTGATTCACGGAGAGTTTCTCTAGTCATAGTCTAGACTTAATCTCATAATAAATTATCTCATTTTATTTACAAACAATAATCCTCAAAAAAAATTGTTTTTTTCTCTCCCTTAATGTATAAATACTCTTATCGTCATAATTTTTTCTCGAATTTTATTCTCATTCATGTTCTATTTCATACCTCAGTTTTAATGGTATCATTTCTTTAATCAAGTTTTTGTTTAGTTCTCTAATATGATATTTCAAATTCTTTTATCGATATATTCATCGTTCCTTTGTCATAAACATAATTTTGTCAGGTATTAGTTTCTTCAAATCCTCTAGGTATAATCCTCTATTAAACTATCACAACTAGTGTTGTCCTTGTAATAGTTCATACATAATATTGGTCTCAAAAATCATCCATGGTATAACTTTATCAACTATTTCGTTTAAGTTAATCTTCTACATACCGTATCAAATTACAGCTTATTCTTCCTAAAATTGTATTCCTCGATTTTCTTCTTTCTATTGTTTATTACTCTGAGTCACCATGGTGCAATTATAATAATGGGTACCACCCAAGAGCATGATAAAACTCCTGGAATTCAGATAATCTTCTTCCAAGTGAGAGCCTAAACTTTTATCTTCTCAAGTTCATAATATTGTCCCTTGTATCACCACCATGGGCTACAACTAATCCCTAGCATCTAGCTATCCAGTTTCATAAATTACCCCAGAGTATTTAGAATCGAACAATCTTTTCAACTTCAAATACTTTCAAATCTCTGCTATCTTAAATAAGGGTAGGGTCTAGTTTTAAGTCTCTACTTCTATGTCTAATTCTTATGCCAACAGTCTATACTAGCTCTAGCAATAAGAAAGAACCTATCAACCTCCTCTACTCTGGATAACCATCTATTCAAACATTATATCAGATATGCCTTCTTCGTCTTAACGAGGATCTGCTTCTCGAGAGAATGACCGCATGAACGTCCTTCTCTCCGAAATAGGGGAAGATAAGAAACAATAATAAAGATATCGATGGTAAATAAATGAATACAATAATGAAGTCCAAGGGCAATAATCAAATACAAGAGAAGTTTTAAAATCAGTTATGGATTAAGATCTTATTCAACATTAATCCTAAGTTGCAGGCTCATTTGGTACAGTAACATAACAAAAACAATATGCTTTGGCCTGCATGGGCCACCAATAAAACCATGTCATATTCCAGTCCTAAAATATGTGGGACCAAACACGTGGCAATGACCAACTGGTACGACTTCGTAGGGCTTTCCAATTTAATGGATCCGATAAAGTACACTTATGCTATCCACGGTCAAGTGATCAAGCTAAAAATAAAATCTAATCCTAAGATGCAAAAAATAAACTAAATCTCAATCCATGGTAAATAAATTACAAGAGAGAAATATATGCATCATTAGTCTGCAGCCCAATAATACAATCGTTTGAATAGACCAAGAGAATAATATAGGCCTATAAACACTAGGCTTCAATAGCAGAGTCACAATGGTAAATAGTACATAACTATAATAGAGGAAAGATATAATGATACCTGCATGGATGTCCAATACACCAGCAGATAAAGTCTCGTCAAAATTGCATAAATAACCTGGAAGGAAATCAGGTCCTCAGAGGGACGTAATAAGATATAAAAAGTACATGTCATAATGTAAATACTGAGTAAAGTAAATCAGGGTGTACTATCCTCCTAAGTGAATATAATTTGAGGATAATTTAGTGCTTATGGGAAGTGTAGGCTAGATATATGCTGACATAATTTATTAATCGTCATAACTGGCTAGTATATGCCAGATATGTCCCCCATCTTGGGGTAATCTGCATATATAATAATGTCCAATACTCCGAAGAGCGTAGTATCTGCATAAAAATATACGTTTGTATCTCTCCGAAGAACGTAGTATCTATATAAAGGAGGTAGGTATCCCATATGCCTACTAGTCGTCCTTTTCGCCCAATACCAATGTACAAGTCTCAAGTGCAATGTAGATATTTCGTAACTATATGCAAGTCACGAAGAACCATACAACTACGCTAAATACCATCACACGTGCTACTCGCACCGATGGCCAGTCAAGTGCGTAAGTCCATGTCCTATCATGCACTCACTCTGTCACATAGAATAATACGTGTCAAGGCCTCAAAGTTATAATGATAACTCTGTCACTTAGGGTAAGTCCACTGGACGCTAGGTTAAACACAAGTCCTAATATTGATGCCTTCATCGATTGCACCCGAGTTATTCTCGGACGAGCATAGTTATATAATATAGAAAGAAAAATATATAATATTAACTGAATTTAAATAGTAAAATAAGGCAAGGTATACATGCCTGGAATCCAGGCGAAGATTCGAACACGAACTCGCTAGGAAAGTAGCAGCGCAAGATGGAAATTGGAGCAGATATCCCCGGATGCTGTCATAAATATCGTCAACAGTCCCGGAATGAGTGAGATACTCAAAAAAGTATATTCAGACGTCCAATTTGGACACAGGAACAAAAATATAGTTTTTGGTCAACACTGGATCCACAAGTGGGCCCGTCTTGTATCAAAAAATGTGCCAGGAGAAAAGGTTCCTAAAATAGCATATTATAGGTTAAATAAATTCTAAATGATGATACGAACTCAACAGTATTTCTAGATTTAGATTTTGGTGAGTCGATCACAAAAATGCCCGTTGGAATGGATCGTGGGACCTACAAAACAGTGATACGATCACAGTCTCAGAATCAGGCGAAACCTGGGTCACAGGACAACTAGAACGCCGCGAGTCTAATGGCTCCACTTGCATCACGATAGGACAAGCATGCACAAAGTAATTAGATAATTTGTTAAACATCGATAGGGGAGACTTTCGATGGATACAGGTTGATTTCGGTGCACGCACACGTCTGAATCGAGTTCTACAAAATCCCATACATTGAGAAATACCGTACATGCCTTTTGGTGAAATCGATTCATGATGTGGTTGCCCGGTTTAACGGGACTAACTCCGCATCAGAGAATTTTAATGTTTTGATAACTATTATTCTTGGTTGTTGGAGCTCAATTAACTACCAACCTAGATCAAACTAAAATAAAGTAATTAAAGGCACTGGAAGAAGGTCAAGTGGAGAGTTAAATAGAGGTGGCAGTTCAAGGATCGGATAAGCGAGGAGGGTATAATCGTGCCGTATAGTTGGCTCGTTGATACTAAAATTCTTCTTTTATTTGTGGCATTCTTGGTCGCAGAGGGAGGTCTCGGTCATGACGAGCTTGATTTACTCGAGATGCCTTGCCAGAGGATGGTAGGGGTCATTAGGGTCAGAGGTTATCAGAGGGGGTGCTCCGACGGTCTGCTCCGACCAGGGAGGCCGGAGCAACTGCGGCGGTAGCAGCAGCTCAACGCGGTAGTAGCATCAGCTTTAACAGCAACAACAGCTATAAGAGATAGGCGGTGGTAGTAGTGATGGCTGCTGGTGAAAGTGGTGGTGGTGGCGGTCAGGTATGGAGAAGAAGGGGCTCGGGTGATGGTGTTGGTGGCTGTGGTCGTATTAGTTGGCGGTAGTGAGGGTGGTGGCTATCATGGAGATGGAGTTGGGAATGGTGGTGGTGGTCATGGAGCTAGTGGCAGTGGGGGTGGTCGTAGAGTTGGTGGCAGTGGGATGGTCGTGGAGGTGAGGGTGGCGGTGGTCGTGGAGGTGATGACAGTGGTCGTGGTCGTGGAGGCGAGGGTGGCGACTGGAGGCGGCAACAACAGTCATGGAGGTGAGGGTGGCGGTGGTCGTAGAGGTGATGGCAGTGGCCGTGGTCGTGGAGGTGAGGGTGGCGGTGGTGATGGTGGTTGGCGGTGGTGATGTCGGGGAGATGGTGAAGGAGAGGGTGGTGGTCGGAGTTGGGGGTGGTGATGGTGGTAAAGATGGTGATGGTGGTGAAGATGATGATGGTGGTGAATGGTGGTGATAGTAGTTGCATGTTGAGGGAGAGAGGGAGAGGGTGTTATTTTAAATGAGGAGAGAGGGAGAGAGTATTGCCTAGGGATTAGTGCCTGCTAGGTTCCCAAGGAGGGGGTTTCTTGAAATAATGGGTGGAGGTGATGTATTAGAATTTGAATGGAGGGTGGAGATTGATTGTAGGTTGCAGAGTTTCATGCAAAGAGGAGGAAGATGCACATGTGATCGGTTAAGTATGCCAAAGTGGATTTCTTTTATTTGTTCCAACCAATAGGAAGTGGACACATGACTAACTATTTGCACAAAAGTTTCCAATAGTTTAGGACTTGCACAAAGAGAAAAAAGTGGATTGGATATAAAAAAATGCCATATTTGGTGTGTTATAGTAGCAAAAATTGGTATATGATATTTTGTATGAACCATGAGGGTGTGAGTGGGGGTTTGGGTTGGTGTTGGGTCTAGTTTGGGGTTAGGTTGAGTCATTTTATCAATTTAGTTAAAATTAGTGTCAACGGTGTTGTTTAATTAATTAAAAGTATATATGATTTATATTGGGTGGAACACAAGTGTCATGGACATAGTAGACTCGGAATAGATTATTGTCATAAATTTGGTTGTGAGAAAATGGCGGAGGTTGTGTCTCCAATTTCTATTGGAACGGGCATGGATACAGAGTTGGATTTAAAATTAGAAAATATGCACGAATATTATAAAATTAAAATAAAGCACAAGAGAGTGCATTTATGACTGACACAAATATCAGGATTGAAGATTGCCTTGACTAGGTCATGGATGTGAAATTTTTTGGAAAGAAAATGCTAATGCATTGCTCTAAATAATTAAGAAATGCTAAGGTACAATAAGAGAATAAAATAAATAGATAAATTTATAACTCTAGTTAATTAATCCAAAATAATTCTAAATTGATCCATAATCTCTTACTAAGCTAAATATACATAAAAATTGGGTAAGAAAGTTTACACATTATGTTTGTTGTATGCCTTGATACTAGATATCAGGCTAATCCTAAGGAATCACATTTGTGCGGAGTTAAATGTATCTTTAGATACCTTAAAGGAACTTTGTCGGCAGGCTTATGGTATCCCAAAACTACGTCATTTGACCTCGCTGTTTACTCGGATGCTGATTTTGCTGGATACAAAGTCAATCAAAAAAGTACCAGCGATATTTGTTATTTCCTAGGATAGTCTCCAGTCTCCTAGTTTAGCAAGAGATAAAATTCTATTGTATTATCAATAACTGAGGCATAATATATCGCCACAGGACATTGTTGTGCTCAAATTTTGTGGATGACGTAAACCCTAGAAGACTTTAATCTATACTATAAGTATATTTCTATTTTTTGTGATAACACTAGCACCATTAATCTCACCAAGAATCCAGTATGCCACTTACGCACTTACGCACTAAGCACATAGAAATCAGACATCATTTTCTAAGGGATCATCAATTATACGGAGATATTTGTTTAGAGTATGTGGACACAGAACATCAATTAGCAGACATCTTTACTAAACCTTTAGCTGAAGATCGATTCAACTTTATCCGTCGAGAATTAGGTCTTTTGGATTATGATAAAATATAAAGAATCATAAGATGCTTTACAAATTTTTTGTCATATTTTATAAAAGTTCTAAATTTTTTGGATACAAGCTGATAGGGCCCTTCTGTCAAAAATGTGTAAATAACCTTAAGCGACACAGTATTTAAGTATCTTCGAACCACTGCTAGCTAGAATCCGGCCCTACAGCTACTCCTAGATGATTTAAACTCTTGAAAATATACGATTTAAGTTCATCACTTATTATTCTGTATTTATATCAAGTCAAGAAAGGCATAATATCGATTAAAGTTACATTGAGATTCTAAAAATAAATGTCAACAAAATTTGGACCAAACTCGGGCAGATCTCGGATCGAACTTGGTTCGTTTAATTCCAGAATATGCTATGTCATTAATCTTCTTCCTAATTTAGGTTTCTGCTACTCTATTCATAGATTTTTTTCGTTGCTCATTCATTCAGAGCAACAAAAATTATCACCTTCTCCACAAATAAACTTAGTTTTTCCTCTTATATCCTCTCCAAATGGCCGCTAAAAGTAAAATAGATTCTTTTTTTGACTCTCTTTTCTCTTCCGTTATGCCATACATAGAAGAATTCGACGGTTTTATTTTTTGAAGCCTTAAAATTTTAAATAATTGGTTTAATGACTTCTCTAAGAGACACATCTGTCTTTGTCATCCCATTAATTTTTTTTTCTAACACAAAGACTATCTACCTATACTTCAAAAACTCCAACTTGAAGAACTTGTTACGACCCGTACCAATATTTACACCAATGCTATTCAAATATTCTATTGTAACTTAACATTTGAACATAATACTATTTTATCTAAAGTTCGTAGTAATCCAATTGAATTTGATGAGAACGACTTGGGTAAAATTCTACGCATTCTCATTGATGGACAAACCTTAGTCAATATCAGGCAAGTTCAATTAGACTATGGCTTAACTCTAGACTCTTTCAAAAATATTCTTTGTCACCCTCTTGAATGTCCACCAAGAAAATTTAATGCTAGATATTTGAATGGTCACTTCTTTGAAATATATTATATTATCTTTTTAACTTTTCTATCTAAGAAGACTTACTTTGATGAGGTCTCTTATCTAGAAATATCAGCTTTATATCACTTGTATTTTGGCATTAACATCAATGTTCTCTAGACTATCTTATCTTAAATGGTTCAATATCACAAGAAAGGACATCCACTACTATACGCCATGTACTTGCCAACTATTTTTAGCTATTTCGACATACCTTTGGATACTTGTCCAAATCTTGAGGAACCTTTATACCTCAATAGAATTCGGAGAATTGAGCCAACTATGCTTCTACCTTATAACTCTTCATCAAACTCCAATACTCATCCTGTCAATTTTATCCCTTATGTTGATGAATAACCACAAACCTTAGAGTCTATTTTTAATCTGTTGCGTGATCGCTTCCACAAAGAAGATATACGTAATCGTGCTACTGATCATCACCAAACTCTTCAGACTAAGGATCTTGGCAACACTTTGATAGACATCCAGTACACCCTATCGAAGCACCCAACCAGACCTTTTTTGATTCTCCAAAATTCGAATTAACAAGGATTTTATATTGATCACCCCTATGTTCAGCGATATTTAGATCCAGCTGATGCCTTCTTTGATCCAAATATAATAGTTGAACCGGATGATGAAGATGAAAAAAATGACAATTAGTTACTCAATGGATTTGAATGTTTAAAAATTTTACTTTTAGATGCTCTATATGATGTTTTCACTACACATCTGCTTTTGTATATTTTCTTTTCAAATGAATAAAGTTTAAAAGTAATTTTTCTTTTGTTATTATATATTATCCTGTATACACTTTACTATATTATTTTTCTTTTTATCTCACTGATTTCGGGGGAGTTTAGAATTTCGATCAAATGACAACGGGGGAGAAAAAAATACATGATACTAGCATACAAGATGATACTTGACAGACGTTGCCTTCAGCATATCAACTGCTCCACAGTTACGGGGGAGCCTTGCATATCAAAGACTTGCATTATCATTCATAGTTTATCAATTATCAAAATGGGGGAGATTGTTGGCCTATCCGGTCAAAGTTAACTTAATTTTGATAGTTAACTAAACTATGTATTGATATGTCATGATATGAAGCCTCAACACTGCTATTATATGTCATTTATTCAAATGTAATCTTTTATTTATTTGAGTCTAGGATCGATGTAAGTTGAGTCACATTGGCAAATTCAAGTACCTATAACCAGATACCTAGTCCACTCAAATAAACCAAAGAACCTATCCACCCAATTAGGCCACATTCATTAACAAAGTCTACCATACTTAGAAACCGAACTCGGGCCAAACTCATGCCGAACTCAGACCGAGCTCGATTACTCTTTTGGTATGAAATCAACTAGTTTAATTAGCTCCTAATTTCTTGGACCAATGATTAAAAATTTAAATTAAACTCCATCCGAATTCTGGCCAAATTCTGTTTTCCTACACACTATAAATAGGATTGGAATTCAAAATTTCTACTCACTCAACGATTCTTAATCTTCTATCCTATTGTGAGCAAATATCTAAGCCTTAACTTTTCTATCTCCAATAGAAACTCTCTAGTCTTCTTAGTACCAAGTGCGGTCTCAGTCTAAAAGTCTTCAGAGTTATAAAGAGCCTGGTTCCATCAGTTACTCTCACCCTACTCTCTTTAGCTGTGAAGTTACGAGACTTCAGATCAAACCTTGTGGTATAAAGAAGTAGCAAGACTTCAGATCAAAGCTTGTGATTCACTATTGGTGATTATAGTGGATAAAATTTTAAGCTTGAATTCTCGGGACTGGATTAGTCCTCTCAGAGGAAAACCAGTATACATCTTGGTATTTGTATTTGCTTTTTCTCTCTACTTTACTGTCTTTATATATACTGTTAGTTAGCAACTACCTTCATTCTGATAATCTTAAATTATGTAGATTATTCTGCTGTACTCTATTCACCCTCCTAGAGTTACTTTATGGTCCTTCACCCTCTATCCTACATCAATACTTTAAATATGTGAACAATAGAGGAGAAATCAAAATAGTGGTAGCTGATCTTAACTCATTCAAAGATTTCAAAGCCTATTTCACAGACTCTGCACTTTATACACCAGAGTATATGAAAGAAAAAGCTAATCAAGCTAGTGATGAAGCAAAAGATATCCCAAAAGAACAGCCTTTGATAATCTGAGTCAAAGGACGTACTACTCGTCTAACTCCTTTGAAGCCTCTCAATATCAAACTGCATAAATCACCTTCATTGGTCATCAACTTTCGATGCAACAAACATCCAACACTGGAGATTGAGCCCCTTGTTATCGACCTTTATCATAACAAGCAACCAACATCAGTAAATCAACCCCTATTCATCAATATTACCAAGCCTCCTATCAAGACTGAAGTTTCTGCTGACTATTTGGAAGATAAAGAAATATTGTATTTCATGATTAAAGAAGACACTACTTTGCACTACGTTGATGTTGAACCCTTTATTGAGAAATTTTTGGAGGTGCTTTATCTACACGAACCTCTGTCCATACATGTGGCATCTTTATTTCAATATAGTTCATTATATGAACAATATGAGGATGCATACTTCATAATCCTAGTAAGACAAGACAAGCAACGTCAGATAATTTTTGGCAAAGCTAGAAATAAAAAAGGGATGCAGACTAATGATTCTGACGAGGATATTGGAAAGATACAACTGTATCGTTACAGCCAACCAGCCAAGAACATTATTAAAAGGATGGTCTACAACTTAAAATCTAATTTTGGACTAAATTATGGAAAAGGCATACAGACTCCTATGCGTAACTGCCCTCCAAAAGGCAAGCCAAAAATATACTACCAATGGACTAGTCATGGTTTGGGATATGTTACACCACCAAGTCTTACAAATTCTGAATTTGAAGAAGAGAAAAAAAATCTCAAAAGCGAATCCATCAATGAGTTAGCAATTAGCAAGCCAGATAAAGAGGATGAAAGTTTAGATATCCATGCATAGAGAAGCTGCTAGTCTTTTCCTCCCAAACGGTCTCACTTAAAAAATATACTGGATGGGAAGCCTGGCCGTGTTGTTGTTTCGACTCCTGGTATTCCGACGCATTCTCATACTTCTGACTCTTCATTGTGGGATTCCGACGAAAGCATGGGTGACGTATTCAAACAGGCTTTCTCTGTAAATATGGTGTCAACTGCCCCAAATGATAAAGATGCTAAACTATTGGAACCATTCTAGAATGATCCATGGGCACAATAAATGGATACTCAATAAGAGCTTTGGTTGAGCAACATGAACCACCTATAGAGGATAAAATAGTTTAAATTGATGTAGAAGAAGAATCTTCGACCAATTTTATTAGCAAGAGTCTTTCTGAAGAAGATCAACACGCTTTACTCTAGCTAAAAAATGATTACATCGATATCTTCGCCAGGAGTTACGAGGACATACTTGGCCTAGATCCTCAAATAGCTATACACGAGCTCAATATTCTTCTGAATGTTAAACCAGTGAAACAGCAACAGCAACGATTCTGTCTGGATATGATGGATACAATTAAGGCAGAAATCAAGAAACCTATAGCATGTGGGTTCATTTGAGAAGAGCAACATCCAGACTGGGTAGCAAATGTTATTCCAGTCATAAAAAAAATAAAAAGGTCCGGATCTGCGTAGATTATCGAGATATGAACTTGGCATGTCCAAAAGATGAATTTTTTCTTCCCATTACAGACGTCATGGTCGACAATACATGAGGATTTGAACGTATGTCCTTCATGGATAGGTTTTTTGGATACAATCAAATTAAGATAGCATATGATGATAAAAAATACACTTATTTTTGTACATTATTAGAAGTTTACTGTTATATAGTCATGCCCTCCGGCTTGAAGAATGCGGGTGCAATGTATCAACTAGCCATGAGTATAATTTTTCAGAAGTATTTACGAAAAATAGTAGAATACTACGTGGATAATATTGTTGTCAAAAGTCATCTTAAAGATGATTACCATCAAGATTTGAAGACTGTGTTCGAATTTATGCGCCATCACCAATTGAAGATAAATCTAACTAAATTCTTTCTGGGAGTCTCTAGTGGCAAATTCCTCGGATTTGTTATTACCTCCAAAAGTATTCACATTGATCCTGATAAAATCAAATCCATCCTCGAAATACAGCTTCCATATAATCTCAAAGAACTTTGTGGTCTGCAAGGATGTCTGGCATACATTAAGAGATTCATCTCCAATCTCTCGGGACGATGCTAACCCTTTACTATGTTAATGAAGAAAGGCGTATCCTTTGGCTGGAATAGAGCATGTTAATAAGCGTTCGATCACATCAAACAATATTTAACAAATCTTTCAGTTCAAGTATCTCTGATCGTAGGAAAACCCTTTTTGTTGTATGTTCGAGCAATGGATCACTCCCTAGGAGCTATTCTTGCACAGAAGAGTAACGAAGTCCATGAACATGCGATCTATTATCTTAGCTTAATGATGGTCGATACTGAACATCGATATAATCCTATAGAAAAAGAATACCTCGCCTTGATATATGTTATTCAGAAAATACGATATTACATGTCAGGTCAAACCATTCATGTCATATCCAGAGTGAATCCCTGCCGGGAATTGATGACCAAAAAAAGCACATTCAATTCCCGTTTACTCACATGGGCAATGTTGCTATCACCTTATGACATGGTATATGTCCCACAAAAAGCAGTGAAGGGTCAAGCGCTAGCTGACCTCTTGGCAGCTCATTATGTACCAAAAACTTTCAAATTGTACGATAATATTCTAGATGAAGTCTTACAGTCTAATATGACCTTGGGAGATGACACCTGGCAACTATTCTTTGATGGCACATCAAGAATAGGACCTAAAGGCAATATAGTAGCTGGAGTTATAATAGTCCTAGTATCTTCTGAAAAACTACTCATTCATCGAGCATATTCTCTCAGTGAATTATGTTCCAATAATGTGGCAGAATACAATGCTCTACTCATTGGTCTCCAATTAGCTAAAGAATTGGACATAGAATATCTTGAAGCCTACAGAGATTCTAAGATGATAGTAAATCAGATCAGGGGAGAGTACGAGGTTCGGCATAAAGACCCCATCCCTTATCATCAAGCAGCAATCGAACTAGCTTTTACTTTCAAAGGATTCTTTATCGAACATGTGCCTTGGTTATAGAATATGAAAGCAGATGCTTTGGCCGGCTTATCAGCATCATTGGTCATTCCCCTAAAGAGATGATACTTAATTATGCTAACAGGACGAGAATTATTCTGTACAAAAAATAACTTGCATGTTGAAAAGAGTTACGTCATAAAGTCAACTTTCATGGATAAAGATTAGAGATACCCTTTTATAGACTACGCTGCTTATGGGATTCTTCCAAAAAATCTGAAAGAAGCCGCTTCTATTAAAAGACTTTTACTCTTATTCTACTATGACGCCTCATCCAAAATATTATATCATCATTCTTATGAGAGATTGCTGCTACATTGTCTTTCTAACCCTGAAGCAAGACAATCACTCTATAAAGCTCATGATGGCATTTGTGGAGCACATTAGCCAGGTCCTAAATTACAAGATTGCCTCAGAAGAATGGGTTATTATTGTCCCACCATGGTGGCAGATGCCATAGATTATGTTCGTAAATACAGGTCATGCCAAATCCATGATAATTTTATCCACCTACCAACAGAGTTCTTACACCCTACAGCTTCCTTCTGGCATTTTGAAGCTTAGAGAATGGATATTTTTGGTCTGATCAGCCAAACTTCTACTAGATGACATCGATTTATACTTGCAATAACTGTTTACTTCTCCAAATAGGCAAAAACAGTCCCGCTCATCGAAGTTAAGATGTCTAATATAATTAACTTTGTTAAACACCATGTTATCTATCGTTTCGGTGTTCTCCCAAGGATAATACATGACAATAGCCATAATTTGCCAGTCAAGCATTTTATCTATTCTGTGACAAGAATTAAATCCAGAATATAGCATCTACAGCCTACAATCCAGTAGCCAATGGCTTAGAGGAAGCCTTCAACAAGACCATAATCAAACTTCTTAAAAAATTTGTCTCATCCAACAAATACGATTGGAATGAAAATCTTGGGGAGTGTTTATGGGCTTATCATACTACAGTTTAAACTCCAACTGGTGGTACATTATTCTCTTTGGTCTACGAATGTGAAGCAGTTCTTCTGCTCAAAATTCAGATACCTTCTCTTAGAATAACTAATAGTAATGAGCTAACAGTAGAGAATAATGATCAATTGTACCTGCAAGAATTAGAAGCATTGGATGAAAAGTGCATGTACGTTCAACAGCATATTGAGCTATACCAAGCACGCATTTTCAGAGCTTTTAATTGAAAGGTCAAGAAAGAATATTCTAGGTCAGTGAATTGGTCCTTACAGTAAGGAGACCTATGATTATAACCCATTAGAGCAAAGACAAATTTCAAGCTAAATGGGAAGGTCCTTATGTGGTGGAGACAGTATTCTCTAATGGAGCCTATAGGCTTGCTAAGCCTAATAGAGATTTGATAATGATGCTTATTAACGATAAATTCCTCAAAAAGTATTATTTCTAAGCATGACATATTCCTCTCCATCTCCAGCAAATTAAAATAATATGTACAGCAAATACATCTTAATCCCCATCAACTCGTAGCCTACACGGCCTCTCAAACTATTACCTATATTCATTTTTGAATAAGACATAGGTAATAGGTCCTCAAAGTTTTTCAGCAGGACAATACTCAAATCCAACGGAATACTCTCATTGAGATCATCTAAATAATTCTCTCCAAAAAAATATTCTATTCTTAAAGCCGAGTTATTTTAAGGATATTATATTCCTGATCCCAGTTGGGTTAGAAATAATCTCACATATTTATTCACCAGTCAATAAGTGTAATGTGATTCAAGTCCATACTATCTCTGAATTATGTTCAATTTACTATCCCCTAAAGAGGAGACAATAGTTTACCCTTGAACTACTCTTTCTTCACTTCTCTAGTGGAATAAACTAGTGAGCTATCACGTCAATATCACCTCTGATAGTATTGTATCTCGAAAAATTTATAATTTTTACTCAACATGAGTATGCCTTGAGTGATAAATCTGCCAAATTTTCACACAGAATTATATTCTACAATGTCTATAATACCTCTGAGCAGATATATATTCAATGGGTCTCAATTTGAATGTATCACTAAGGTAAAACAAAATTTCTTTATTGATAGAAAATAAGGAAAGGACAATACAAATAATTAAGGAGAAGATGGGTCAGAATCTTCCAAATTATTTATAAATATTGCAAGAGCATAAAAATACAGATGTCTGAATATGCAAATATTCGACGGGTAGCCATTATTCTGGCCTGATCTTCTCATTCCTCCACAAAAATAGACGGAGTAAGAGGATCGTTAACATCAGTCCGACCCAAGATTTCTATAATGTCCTCTACAAAGAATGAGGAGGGAGTAGTCCCCATTAACTCGAATAAACTCATCTAGTCAGAGATAACTTATAAGCCATACAAATAAAGACAAGTTTGCATGAAGAAGTAAAGAATCGAACAAGCAACTCTACTATTTATATAGAGAAAAATTATGGTTCAGAGTTCATGCGCCTTTTCAGTAAAATAAGGTGACGATTGGTTTTCCAAGTAAAGAACTGAATTCGAAACACTAAGTGTAACGGTTGGAATTTCGTATATTGAGTTAGAAATTCCTGTATGCACACATTGGCTTATTGACAGAAGTGGTGTTATAATACGTAAAACAGAATAGGCGAATTAGTCAGTTGGTATAACTGAGTGTAAATACACACACTATTTGGATGACAGAAGAGACGTAGTACGCTCAATACTCGGTCTGTTTTAAAGTACAATTTTGTGGAGGTAAAAACAGCAAGAATCGTTAATCAGCAATACAACACAATAAAGTCAAAATAATTTTATTGATATTTAATCATGATTATATATAATGGAGATCTGTCACACCTAAATTTTTATTCTAAAAGTTATGATTATACATATGGAAATCTATTACATCCGAATTTTCATTTAATGGAGATCTATTATAGAGCCCTCCCGATCTCTGTGTCTCGTCTGCTCTCGATGCAGTTGAGTTAAGCACAGAAGAAATGAGCTCCTCAGTGCAAACCATAGTACATGGAAAAAATTTTATGTTGTGGACAGGCGAGGATGCTACACAGGACTGGGCCTGTTTAAATTAGCGCAGACCAATTTATATCCTTACTCGATGGAGGACATGGCGAGTCAAATGAAAGCTGTTTTGCCATCACCATCCAGCGCCACTGCTAGAAGTCTCGGTTGGGGATTCCAATCTCAAACCTGTAATCAGAATAGGGGCCATTTAAGAGAGTAATTCCAGCGAGCTGGGTTTGAAGACAATAAACATTCTTCTGGATAATTCATCAGTTCAACAGAAACAACGATGCCTATGATATCCTTTCATGTTCTATCGTACAAAGAGCTCAACAACAATATCTTTGGAAAGCGTCTCCTTTTACGTCTTCTCGGTGGCTAGCAAAGCCAGTAGAGCCATGGTATTTCGATCACCTTCTTAGACCCACACTAAAAAATAACCATACTCAAGTCTCACAGCAAGAAGGAGATAAGTTTGGGAGTGTTGGTGAAATATTTCTCCTATTTGTAGGAGAAAATATGCCAAGTATGGCATAGCTCTCAGAAATTATTCCTGAAAAAGATGCATGCATCTCCTTGAAAGATGTCTACATCTCCTTAAATACCGCATCAAACAAAGGAATAAGTCAAAACAATAAATTGATAAGATACGTACATGTCAGACCAACAACCTCATTAGCAAAACTGTTGGAATTCTACCTTGAGTGCACGCACAAATATCTCAACAACTTGTATGCTTCTAATTCAAAGTATTTTGTATTTATCTGAAAAAATTCAAAAACTTTGAAGGGGGTCTTGAAGAAGCATAAAAAGTGTGTCTTATAAAGATGACGCAGTTTTCTACAAATAAACTTAACAAAAGAATAATGGCGTACTTTCTCTCTATTTAGAGGATGGTGCATTTTTTTTTCAAAGAGTGGCGTACTATTCAGAGACCAGAAAAGTGGTGCACTTTCAAGATACTTTCATCAGTGCAGACAGACGTACAATTTATATGTATGCTTTTCCTTCGAGCTTTAAATATGACAAATCTGACAGGCTGGGATAGAAATTAAAGAGTCAGAAGTCAGTATTTCAGATAGATATGGCACGCAGACACAGGTTGTCATTTAACGACACAACCGTTGTGCCAAATTCTTCAAAAGTACGTCAATGTGCCAATTTTTTTAAAAGTGCGTTGTTGTGCCACTTCTTCAAAAGTGCGCCGTTGTGCCAACTTCTTCAAAAGTGCATCGCTATGCTAACTTCTTCAAAACTGCGTCGTTGTGCCAACTTCTAAAAAATATGCCATCACGAACAATTTTATTAGAAGTGCGCTATTACGACTACTTCTTTAAGAGAGCGCTTGTATAGCTAATCTTTTCAAAAGTGCGCTAGTCTCCATACCACTTCTAAACTGCGCATATTATTGTAACTGATAGTGAGTTATTATGAGTGCGTGTCTTACATGCCATGCTTCTCATAAAAAGTGTACAAATAACTATCCCCTACGACCTACGCTTTCTTCGTATAGCAAGCTATGTGTTAAACAGGAAGTGAGTTGTGCACCGACTCATTCAGAACATGGGATGTTAGTCCACCAATAGTGCGTACACAATGGTAAAATAGTACAGACTGTCCAAAGTGCGTGTACATTCTCATAACCGCTTCTAAAATCTATAATAAATGATTGATACATCCATTAGTCATATACAGGGAGGGAGACAAGGACAGAATGAGTAAAATAAAAGCTTCTCGTGCCATTGTTGAAAAAAAAATTTATTGTTCAACTCTCCAAGTTGTTCAGAGTATTCCTTGTATTTTTTTATCGTCGAGTGGTCCAAGGAATAAAGTGATCATCCGCATATCTCCACAGCTATACTTTCCCAGAATTAACTATACTTAGATTCTTGTTTAGGATATTTTTGTACTTTTGTTTTCAATAGTTTGTAATACAAAAGTTTCGCATAAAATTTTCTTCGCAAACAACTAGTTAAGCATGACCTTGGGATTATGTCCCTCCCAATTCTCTACAAGTTTTAGTAGCCTAGTTAACCCTATGGTTATATGAAATTATATGGCTTTATCACATGTTATTCCCCTTATATGTTATACCGCAGTACGGGCATACTAGATATGAATCTACTTTGTCACTTGGCAGTTCAATTTGGATTCATCCAGTATGATACAATAATCCACATAATTCCTAGCTACGCTTGGTTATTATCCAACTATTATGTCCATGTTGGAGAAATAGTATCATATCACATGTTGCATAGCACGTAGGTACACCTCGGAGTAAAACATGTAACATAATCGGGTAGGAACACTTAACACGTAGAAACTCATAGCACTTAGTAAGTGTATCAGCATGTATACCAATAGTTGAGTCGAGTCACCAATGTTAGTCAATCTCGTGAGTTCTAGCACATAGTCTGGTCACTAAGTCCTTTCTCCCTTAGAATCACAATACTTGTAATTTAGGATCAACCATAACTCATACCTATTCAATAGAAAACAATTTAATAAAACCAATAAACCAAATACAATAATAATTCGTGCACATAAGTCACTTAGGGTAAAGTGTGCATGAAACCACTTGGCTGCATGACAGTCTGCAACAAGAGGCAAATCACTTAGCCATATGACAGTTTGCTGTATGAGACAAATCACTTAGCCGCATGATATTTTGTTGCATGACCCAAATCACTTGGCCGGATGACAGTTTTCTGTATAAGGGTGGCCGCATGAATACTTCATCTTCTCCAAACAGCAAGTTCAGCCATGGCGAAAAGCTCAAAACCGAAAATTTATTTTCTTCGTAAAAACTTTATTTTAACTCTAAATCAATTAAAAAAAGTCAAAATTATAGAAAATTGTATGTTCTGCCACATGGAACAATTAGGTTTTAAAGATAATAAGTTTAAGTAGATCAAAACCAAGGACAACTAATGGAACCCATGAAAATTCTTAACTAAAAATGTAGATCTAGCCAAATTCATCCATCAAAATCGAAAACTCCAAGTATTAAAAGTGCTTAGAATCATAATGTACACATATTAGACAAATAAAATATATAAAAAAAAGCAATAATTAAAATCTAAGAATTTCTCCATGTCATGCAAGGTATACTTGCCTAAAATAAAGAAAGAGAGAAAATGAGAGAATGAGGAAAGAGAGAGAAATAAGTTGACTTATATAGTTAGGGCTTGAGATTTAGACCATGGGTCCAACTCATGACCAAACCAACCCAAACAAATAAACCATGAACCAATCTAAACCAAATAATGGGTTTAATCTCTATGCAACCTAACTATCATGCAAGCAAGAAATAATGTGTTCCAAATACGGATATCGGGAATAGGGAATAACAAAAAATATCGAAAGGCTTCGGGACTGTTGGGTCACCAAGGCAACTCCCAATCCGGGAGCTGCATAATATAACAAGTCATCAGCTCATGAATCCCATAATGAATTATCAGCTAGTGGAGCCCGTATGTAGTGTTTAAGAAAGTAAAGAAGTGACTTGCATGGTCATTGACAACTTGTGCACAAGATTTATGATTTTTTGTTCCTACGAATGATGCGCCTGGACATCGGGACATTGTCGTCCTAGGCTGGAACCAGGATAGTCAGCTAGTAGCATCAGTATGGGGGAGGCAGTGGCTTGCAGTGGGGACTCGACACATATCCAGCGCTGGAATGGTTGTCGTCCTCCCAGCTAGTGCGGGGGAGGTAGGGGCATATAGCAGGGACTAGCTACCCTACGCTGCATGGATCGTCATTCTGCCCAAGCTATCAGTCCAAATGGCTCATGGTGCTAGTGACCAATTTATATATATTAAGGTCGCTCAATCTGCGGCAATCAGCGTACGAGTTATTACATTGAAATAAGTAATATGAATATAACACACCTAAACAGACTATGTATAATGTATTTGAATAATCGAAGTAGCAAAGAAACCTGAGTATCAAAAATTTGAGTATATCGTTCACCCAAATCAAAAACAGGCACGAGACACTTATGTTTTCTTATGCAAGTTTTGAGTCATTATATATATTATGTTTGGTTAAGTTGGTTTTATCTTTGTTCAGGGAAGGACGAATGGTAAGTTGGTAATTTTTTTGTGTTTCTCTTATATATTGTATGGCGCACAGCTACACGAGTTAGGCTTTACATTATTGCCAAAAAATTGATCATAAGGCAAGACTAGAAAGATAACTTAATAGATTGTGCATGGAACTAATATAACGTGTTTGGATTTGTTTAGCAGGCGAGAAACCTCCCCACACGTGCATTCAATTTACGGATAATTTACCAGATTGCTTGCAGTGTGTGAGAGAACCTCGTTCAGTATGGAGTATCCTCTCGTGTGCGCTAAGGCATGGAGCTAACTCTAGAGCCTTGGAGTGTTGCATCAAGAGCTCAAGCATATATACAGGACATAATATTGAAACATCTCCTATATATCACTTCATATTGTAAGCCGCTTCACATGCTTTTATTGTTTCGAAAGAGAGAGAGCTTGGGCGACTTATAATCTTGGCCAAGCACTACTTGTAATACTTATTTTATTATCAATAAATAGCTTATTTTTTTATCATACTTGTGTTAATTCTATGCTTTTGCTATATTGACTTTGAGAATTAGTTATCGAACGGTCGTTTACTCGTGTCGTTCAAATATCCATTGTATTGGAGAATATATGTGCGACTCTGTGGCTTAGTCATTTTACTGCATATTCGAACCTTGGCCTTGCACATGCACACCTTGTGCTCGCACAGTATCACGTTTCGATAGAAAAGATCATCCTGCTGGAGCACTGGCACGGTAATTTGCGTCTAGCGTGGGCGGTCGATTCTGTGGGAGATCAGAATGTGATATATTAGTATCAGAGCATGAATTTATTTTCTTGGACTTCGTATCGAATCTCTCAGTTTTAAAAGTTCGTTCACGGGTTATGTTATAAATTCTCTCTCTCGTTGACCCATTAGAATTTTTCATATAATGAGTGTAAATAATTTTGAAAGTGCATGCGAATAATGTGATTGGTTAAAGGAGATTGTTATACGATGGCCTTTATGCTGACCTGTGTTAAATTTTATTGGAATAGACTCATGCTAGAAATTACAAGTTACGTGCGAACCATACAACTTTTATCCTGATACTAGCAAATTGGAATGCGAGACTAGAATATCGTTCGGACGGGATAACTATACACACTCCCTTTTGGCTAAGTTGTGTTGTGTATCGCGCACTAAGACCCTTTGGTGTGAACAAGTTTATGAGCTAGATTAGGATATTGTTCGGATAAGAATGAGTCAGACTTAAAATGGAAATCGATAGATATATTATCATAATATCACCAAGGTGGATCAAGGAAGTCGTGCCTGGGTTTCGAGATATAGTTTGGATGGTTATTCATATCGATAATACTACTCAAAATATAGTCTATGCGGATGACTATCGATAGAGGTATATACGAGAATAAGATTATCGGGGCAACACGTAGGGATCGTGCTAGAGTTTAAGAAACGAGTTGGATGGATTGATACGAACGCGATTGAGAATTTATTTGGATGAATCGATTCCTGAGTGGTGTATGCTATAGCCCAAGAACGAATAAGCGAATTGAGGATAGAATGAGATTGAATATTTGTAGAGTATGTCTCAAATCCTAAGTGGTGTATTAATCATCTTAGAAATATTCAAGAGAATCAAGGATCTTGGATAGCAATGAGTCTATTATTAAAGCGATGTGATCGTGCAAAGCCTTAGAACGTTTATCACCTAGTTGGTTATTATTTCGAGTGCCTCGAAACAATAGTGGTTCAAGCGATTATGGCTGAGTCAAGTAAAAGTTAAAGGGTTTATGTCAAATAAGAAGTCTAAGTAATGAAAAAATATCTTGGTAGAGGAACTTAGTAGATCGTACGAGCGATTTTGAATTGAATCAAATGGATTAAAAATTGAGTTTGAGATAGAATAATCTTGGATGAGATCGGTGTTAGCGCGACAAAAAATAGTGCACATCAAAAATTAGATTGAGTAGGATATCGCTCGCTAGAATTTAGCTTGAGTATGAATATTGTGGTATTAAATTTGAATAAGAGTTGCTACGATATCGATAAGTTGGAAGATAACACAGACTGATACAAGTTAAGCAATTGTGTGGTTCTGTGATTGAGGTAGATGATAACGGACATAATCTTGAATTCGGAAGAGATATCCTGAATCTAGAATAAGATTGAATATTCGTAGAGTGAGATTGAATATTCATAGATGATAGAATTAAGGATAGAATGAGATTGAATATTCGTAGAGTATGTCTAGAACCCTGAGTGATGTATTGATCATCTTAGAAATATTTGAGCGAATCAAGTATCTTGGATAATAATGAGTCTATTATTAAAGTGATGTGATTACACAAAGCCTTAGAACGTTTATCACCTAGTTGGTTGTTGTTTCGAGTGCCTCGAAATAATAGTGGTTCAAGCGATTATGGCTGAGTTAAGTAAAAGTTAAAGGGTTTATGTCGAATAAGAAGTCTAAGTAATAAAAATAATATCTTGGTAGAGGAACTTAGTAGATCGTATAAGCAATTTTGAATTGAATCAAATGGATTAAAACTTGAGTTTGACATAGAATAATCTTGGATGAGATCAGAGTTAGCGCGATGGAAAATAGCGCACATCAAAAATTGGATTGAGTAGGATATCGCTCTTTAGAATTTATCTTGAGTATGAATGTTGTGGTATCAAATTTGAATAAGAGTTGCTACAATATCTATAAGTTAAAAGATAGCACGGATTGATATAAGTTAAGCAATTATGTGATTCTGTGTTCGAGGTAGGCGATAACGGACTTAATATTGAATTTGGACGAGAGATCATGAATCTCGTTCGAAAGATAACACTCGACATCATGCCCAGATGAGAACGATTATCCAGCGGGAGAGCTAGCATAATAATTTTATATTCAGCGGGGATGATTGAACTCACGGGAGATCAGGTCCTAACGTGTTCGATAATTATTCAGACAAACTTGATAAAATAGAGCATAACAAATATATTTAACTTGAATGTTTTGAGGAATGCTAGAGGTAGGCTACGAATTAATCAAAATGGTAACATTAAAGTTGGACGATTTGGCTAGACGAATTATGATCATGGCATAAATGGTTATTAGATGAACATGACTTGGTGGATTAATATATAACTTGGATGAGACAAAGTGTAAAGATAAGATATCTTACTCGTTTCGAAGATAACCATAATATTTGACGTTCTTGTCTTGTGCGAGCATGACTCCATGCTTGCACATGCGTCACGCCCGGATGTGGATGATTAACTCGTGGAAGAGTTGGCATGGTAATATCACGTCTAGCGGGGGTGATCGAACTTACAAGAGGCCAGAGCGTGACAATTAAAAGATCGTCTTGACTTGTGGTTCGACAAGATAAGGCAATTTAAAGAATACAAGTGAATCGAAAGTATTTTGAGGATAAGTTAGTCTAGAACGTAAAGTAAGACATACTTGATGGTTATTTCGAGGATGAGTTAGTCTAGAACGTAAAGTAAGACACACTTGATGGTTTCGAGAATGAATATCTGAAAGGTGTTGGATGACTTGAGTTGGTGATTTATATCAAAGATTTAGCATAGAATCATGACTTTGTGGTCTAGACTTAGAAAAAAATGGATAAGTGAATTCTAACAAATGTAACAGAGAAAATAGACTATGCAAATCGCTAGATTTGATGTACGACATTGATATATCGAGAATTTTGCTGAACGAACGTGTCTTAGGAACAGATTTGACTGAACAGACTTGAACTCCGTACAACAAATATGTCAATGTAGTAGGATTATCTATGCCCGATGTTTAAAAATATGAGTAATGCGAGCTTGGGTAGAATATCCCGTATGAAAGAATAATAGTTTGACCTTCAAAATTGGGATAAGCATCATCCAACAAATTTGTACGATGAGTCTTGAACAAAAACTGTACGTATGACCTTATGAGATAACCTAGCGGTTAGGCAGATGACCTTATGCCGAGTGAAAGAACTTGTGTGATCGACTTTAGAGTATTGCTTGGATAAACCATAGAACTAGGGCAGCAAGATTATCTTTAGGCTTAGAATTTTAATTATGCGCTATGTTTGATCCGAACAGAATGGACGAGTACCGCTCGAGAAAGTCTCGAGGACGAGACTTGTTCTGAGTAGTGTATAATGTAACAATCCGCTCCGCATCAATAGGAAAGATGATTCAAATGACACAAGTGCAACAACCCGTCCTGCCTCGCTCGGTGATAATGCTCACTTTTGGCAAAGTAATTCAAACTTGGCTCTTCAGAAGTTCAGACTTAGACTTTCAAAGATGCGCTCAGAGTATCGCTCGACCTATGTGAATCATCGCTAAGGTGGATGACTATGATGAACCTATCATTGCTTAGCCTACACATCTAAAATATGAACGATATATACTAGTCACTAGGTGAATCACCGATGCATGCTAATAAAGTAGTGAACCAACCTAGCTAAGGGAATAATTCCGCTCGTTATCATTTTTATAGAACATGAAAGTAAGTCGGTTGAACAAAATGCACAGATCGCGTTATTATTTAGATCTGATCGAATATTTTTTCTTATGTTATCTATCTTATATACAATGCTTGTCAAATAGATAATGCCACGATATGGAAGCACGGCACAAAATATGGTTCACTCACCTGAGACAGAGAGACTAATAAAATAGTCATTCTGAACCAAGTAATAGAAAATATCAAAAGGCTTCAGGACCGTTGGGTCGCCAAGGCAACTCCCGAACTAGGAGCTGCATAATATAATAAGTAATTAGCTCGTGCAGCCCATAATGAATAATCAGCTCATGGATCCCATATGTAGTTTTTAAGAAAGTAAAGAAGAGACTTGTATGGTCATTGACAACTTATGCACAAGATTTATGATTTTTAGTTCCTGCGAACAGTACATCGGTACATTGAGGTCGTGTCGTCCTAGGCTAAAACCTGGATAGTCAGCTAGCAGCATCAATATCGGGGATGCAGTGGCTTGCAGCGGGGAATCGACACATATCCAGCGTTGTAGGGGTCACCGTCCGCCCAGCTAGCGCGGGGGAGGCAGGGGTATGTAGCGGGGGCTAGCTACCCTCCGCTGCATGGATTGATGTTCCGGCCAAGCTATCAGTTCAAATGGCTCGTGGTGCAAGTGACCAATTTATATATATTAAGATCGCTCGATCTGTGGCAATTCGGGTGTGAGTTATTCCATAGAAACAATTAATCTGAATATAACACACCTTAACAGACTGAGTATAATTTATTTGAACAATAGAAGTAACAAAGTAATCTGAGTATCACAAATCTGAGTATATCATTTATCTGAATCAGAAATACGCTCGAGACACTTGTGTCTCCTGATGTAAGTTTTGAGTCATTATATATATTGTGTTTCGTTAACTTGGTTTCATCTTTGTTCAGGGAAGGACGAATTGTAAGTTGGTAAGTTTCATCGTGTTTCTCTTATATATCGTACGGCGCACTACCACATGAGTTAGTCCTTACATCATTGCCATAAAATTGATTCTAAGACAAGACTAAAAAGATAACTTAATAGATTGTAAACATAACTAATATAACTTGTTTGGATTTGTTGAGTGGCGAGAAGTTTTCCCACCAGTGCATTCAATATACTGATAATCCATCGGATTACTTGCAGGGTATGGAAGAAACTCGTTCAGTGTGGAGTATCCCCCCGTGCGTGCTAAGGCATGGAGATAACTCTGGAGCCTTGGAGTGTTGCGTCTGGAGCTGAAGCACAAATATATGATATAATATTGGAATATGGCCTACGTATTATTTCATATTGTAAGACACTTGACATAGTTTTACATTTTTGAGATAGAGAGCTTGAGCGACTTGTAATCTTGACCTAGCACTGCTTATAATACTTATTTTATTATCAATAAAGAGCTTATTTTTGTATTCATACTTGTATTTATTTTATGCTTTAGCTATATCGACTTTGAGAACTAGTTATCGAACGACCACGTATCGTTCAAATATTCGTTGTATTAGAGACTATTCGTGCGACTCTATGGCTTAGTCATTTTACCGCTTGTTCGGACCTTGGCCTTGCGTGGGCGCAGCTTGTGCTCGTACGGTATCACGTTCCGATGGAAAATATCGTCATGCAGGAGCGCTAGCTCGGGGATTCGTATCTAGCGGGGGCGGTCAATTTTACGGAAGATCGGGGCATGACAAACATAGCGCACCGGTAGGTTTACTGGATTGGGAAGTCGCCTTAACTCCTTGCAATATCATCTTGGCGCGGAGAACCTATTACAATGAGAGTCAGTACATCAAAATGCATTGGTGAGGACGAGCTAACCCAACTATACCAATCAATACATTATTTATGTAAAGCATGTAAGTTATTATGTGGTCTTTCTATCTAACCTTAGTTCAAGTTACAAACATACAATATCGAAATTGATTGAAATATCATGCCACCGATGGTGACTTTACCTGCCCGTCTGAACAACTTGCATAAAATTTATCATGACATTCTCTGCCACGAAGACATAGTTAGCTTGCATAGTTTAAATATACGTAGGAGTCACTGGCATGATGTCATAGTAGACAAGTTATAGTCTCGGAGTGAAGATGACGGAGGTACATGTATCGCTACACGCCATCTCGCCCTGGGAAAAAATTGTGTGCAACGCAAGAAACATGGGGCGATATACCCATTCCTACCCGAAGCTTGCGACTATAATGATGTTCCTTCCGGATCAGATCAGTGCTAGTGCCCCAGCTACCGTCCGCAGGAACGAAGACCTTGTGCACAAGTTGTTCGTGACCAAACGGCATCTAAAACTAAGTTATCTAACGAGTAGTTCAAGACAACACGAGCATGAGACAATTACATGGCATGATCTGATTTACATAGTCTTCATGTTTAATTTATCGCATAGTAAAGTGTTCTATAAATAGCACAATAATAGAAGAATATGTTCTAACTAGAATTAAAACACGATGAAAGAACATTCTTAGCGAACTAGCATGCAACAATGTAATCGTTCACAAGTTGGTTTGACAAGCATAAAGTATTCCAATTCTATTCCATTTTATCTTGATATCTTTTAGTTATTATGGTATCGTTTGATCGGAATAATCGAGAGAGCAAGATTATAAGTGTGAAGACTTGAAGAAGATTTAGCTAATCGGGATGATAGCCAATCACAAGTCGGTGGAGGTAGTGAAGGAAAGAGATTCTTCAAGTCTCCGCTCGCGCGATATCTACACGATCACCTACATTGCCACAAACAGACGATCAATACCTCTTTTTCTCATTCTCTAAGATCGAAACGAAAGCGAAGTTAAACGAACAAAAACAATAAAATCTATCGAAACCGTTCAAAAAAATGTAAGCTTGAAAACCAACTCGAAAGCACGAAAGCAACAATGCGACAGCGAAATCTAGGCAAGAAAACTTGATTCAATCTTTTCTGATCGAACAATACCGAAAGTATTTCTTAGCCGCACTCCCCGAATAGAAAAAATGGGCCACTACAAGCTCCCTCTGAATTGTGTGAATGATGATGCTCCCGCCTCAGATTGAGTTTGTTGCATACCTTGATCTCTCCCTGGCCTCGAACTACTGAAACCAATATCGTTCCGTGAAGTTTTGGCAAACCACCAGTCGCCAAAACCAGATCTGTGGAACAACCCCCACCTGGAGACCGACCAGTTGTCATGGGACCGACAAACTGACCCTCAATATTTGACTTATTACCATTTGTTGCTTTGTCTTGACGAACCGAATCGCACAGTCCGCTTAGTTGGGCTGCAAAAAACTAATGTTGAAACCATTTGCCCTAATAGGTTCAACTCACTCACCACACTCAAGAAGGAACGATAAAAATTACAATTGAAATCACTCACCAAACCGTAGCAATTTTTCTAACCGAAGTTGACGACTCCTCGATTATCTCTCTTATTCCTTCTGTCTTGTATGGAGAAGAACCCTAAGAGCAAAGTACGGACTTTCTCTTAGATTTTTTGTAGACAAGCACCCTGAATCTCCACCTTTGTGCATGTTTTGTGCCTCCACCCTCCTCCTATATTTATATGATGAGAAACCTATTTAGGTCATAATAGGATTTACAAATAGGAAACCTTAAAATAAGAATCATAGTACATCTAAATTAGCCCAACATCAATTATGGACGTCCAAATTTGGTCAGATTAAATATTTGATACAAATTTAAAATATATTCAAATTTTATATTTAATGTAGATTTTTAAATTATATCAAATCAAATTTTTGATCATATTTGGCTTCAAAATTTATCAAATTCAGAATGGACAAAAAATAAAATAAATAAACAAAACACTAGTCGCAAAGAGTTAAGTTCATCCAACAATAACGTAATAATCCTATATTTCACTACTGATCTTGTATTATTTTTTCATGTATCCCGAATCCGAAATACAACACAACTATATTTATTGGAGTACTTACGTGAAATCCTTTATTTATTTATTTAATACTTAAGTGAAATCCTAGCTACGAAAAAATACAAAAAATGACATAGACTAGTGACTCTTGTGGTTGTCAAGAAGAAATATAAGATCCCGACTGGATGATAGAAGGTCAGTAGATTGAGTCACGGTAGCGTATTATTTTTTTATTTATAAATAGCGAAAGTTTAAGGACAGTGAATCAAAAATACATGTAATAAAATGTGCATAAAAGTTCTAAATATTACGTCGGATCTCGTGAGTTATATCGAAAAGTCAAAAATTTAAGAAAACAAAATCCATTAAGCGGAAAAATAAAAATCAGGTTCCACGCACAGACTAGGCTACTTGGCTGTCATGAATTCATGTCCACTTCCTACGTCAACTTGTCAGGTGGTTGGGAGAAATAGTGTAGATTTAGGCGCGCAACGCTCGTTCCCACCTATAAATTCGAGTATTAATTATGAACGGAACCATCCATGACAAACCAAAGATTAGACTCCAGAGTATGGATGTCAATTTCCTTTCCGATAGGGTTTTCATTTTATTTTTATTTTTTTTCTTCCGACGGAAATGAATTTAAAAATATAAAAACAGAAATGGTGACGGAGATGAGAATTAAAATAATTTTTTTGTTGGTTTCGGAATCAGACATGGATATAATATTTTTTGTTATCAGGACCGGTTCTGAATAATTAAATTTTATACAAATCTTAAAATCTGGTCCTAAATTTATTTATTCGTTTTTTTAATCTATTATTTTTTGTTTTTATCAAAATTTTTGGAGATGTTCTTAATTGTATATTATAACTGAATATATAGATAGTTACTAAACAAAATAATCAAAGTTCAAATTATCTATATTCAAACATATTACATATAAAGATGTTTTAGATAGAAGATATACTGACCGTTAAATTGTTTGATAAGTGTCCAACACAAACACTACCCGAATTTTGGAATTAGTGCATCCTAGGTTGTTATTGATATTATATGTAAATCTATATTTCTTTCCTAATCAGCAGCAAGATAAATATGTAAATAACATATTAAACTAATGTTGTTTGGAAAGAATAGTATGATGGTAGATCAACCACCAAGAAAAAGCTAAAAAATGAAGAACCTGATCATTACTGTAGAAAATAAAAAAGTAGGAAGAATATATATTATTTCACAGCAAATTAAACTTCATGTTTCTTGATTTTTTTCTCCAAGACCTGATGCAATATCAAGAGCTCCGGTCGTCGACATTCTTAAATAAAGATTAGGCATGCTCATCCAAATTCCTAAATTATATAGAAAAAAAATCTGATCATTATTGTAGAAAATAAAACTCACATCAGATCATTATTGTAGAAAATAAATTCATCTAACAATTAAGGGATTTTTAAAACAAAATAGCAATTGAAACTCTTAGAGATGATAGACAGAACACCAGTCATAGCAAGATCTTTGAGAAATCCTATAAATTTTGTACAATTATAAATATGAGTCTTAGAGTCGAAAGAGAATAGGGATTGAAGGATTGGAGTTCTTGTACGGATTGTAGAGTCTAGGAATTGAGGAAGAAATAAGATGCCTTAAATTATAAAATTACAAAATTGACCCTAATATATATATATATATATATATATATATATATATATATATATATATATATATATATATATATATATATTTTTTTTTTGAGGACCCCAAAATTGGAGGTCATATGCAGCCGCATTTTTTGCACGTTCCCAGGGCCAGCCTCGTTCGTCCCGGTAAATCTCCAACCTCAATTACTTATACTTATATATTTTTATATGAAAATGTAGACCTCTATTTGTAACATATTTTGTGATGTTAACCTTCGTCCAATGTTGTTTTGTACTGTAGACTTCTATTTAGTTCTTGTATATTTTTTAGATTAATATTCTCTTTTTGTTGTATTATATCGTTTTCTCTATCTACTAGTATATTTGTTTTATTGAAATAAGATTTTATTAACATGTCTTATATATAATTTTTTTTGAATAAAAATAATTTTTAAAATTTATAATGTACAGAAAAAATTCTTAACATTGCAGGAGACGGGGATGAAAAAATATGAATGACTTAATGTAAGTGTTAACAGGACGGATTGGAAATAAGAAGTGTATTATTTAACGGGAGATAAATGAAGATAAAAAATTGAATCCGAACGAAGATAAGAACGGAGATAAGAATTTGAATACTATTCAAGAACGAAAATGGGAGGTACAGTACTGGCCCCAAACTGTCCGGTTGCCATCCCTACTCCAGAGACATTGAAATGGACACAGTTGCCAGTCCCGGATCTTCATGGAAGGAATGTCTTGACAAATTAAGTTCTAGAGTAATGGTGACAGAGACTGTGACCATGATGTGTAAACCATTTCTCCTCCCTAATCAATTCCTTTCTCGTATTTGAACATCACAACTTGTTAGCCAAAAGCACATGTTATTCCAGTTTGGATATATTGCTATCGAAAATGACCAAACATTTGAAAGAAAGACCATCATGTAGACATTGACTAAGAAAGAAAGAGAACAATCTCCAACAACTCCATCTCTTCCTCATTTATTATTCGCTACTTGTTTTTTCCTCCCAAATTTTCATCATATGTAATATGTGACGGAGCTAATCTCTAAAATTAGAGAGAACTGAATAACACTAATTTTACACCGTCAATCAAATTTTGAGAATTTATTTATTATTTAATTATTACATATTTTAAATTTAAACAAAAAAATAAAACATAACTGAAAAAAAAAATATTTTTAAACTCAAATTGTTTTCCAAAAAATTGAGCCAGACCTCAGTCCGACCGAACCCATGGTTAGCTATGCCTTTGGATGCAAGGAGCAAGAACCCTTGCATATTTGTAAGCTATTAGAGTTTAAAACAAAACCTTACTATTCCGAAGTTATTGCAGATTCATCTGATATGGATAAGGGCACTATACTGATACTTCAGTACTCACATTGATACTTCAATACCAACATTTTCAAATATATATATATATATATATATATATATATATATGATAATCTATCACATATATTGTACGATACGGACGTAGGAAAATGCAGGTACAGACACGACACATATACAGAGACAGTTTTTTCGTGTCGTACAGGATAGCTTAACCATCACGGTCGGCTCCGTTTGGTAGGAAGGATATAAAAATAAAAAGAAGAAAAAGCAAAGAGATATACTTTCCATCCATATGTGTGTTTGGTAGGATGGAAGGAAAATAAAGTGATACATTTTCTTTGTTTGGTATGGAAAAAAATTGGAAGAAATAAAAATAAAAATATAGACTTTACCAATTATATCATCAACTAACTATTGATGTTTTTGCCTTTGGACTAGTAAAGATAGTACCACATTAGCTACACCATCAAGTTGGTATCTCAATATAATACTTTGTATGAGATGAGGTGTGCACATGGGGTGTGGTGGGCATATGGCTGCCATGTGGGGATATTTTTTTAGGAGAAAAAATGATTAACTCATCATGAAAGCATTTATACTTTTTGTCATGCGCATGGAATTATTTCCATAAGGAGCTAAGCCCCAAAGAGGCTTAGCAACTCAGACTCGGACTTGGGCTCAAGGGCGCAAAGTAGCACTTTGTTGGTGCAATTTGCACTTAGCATAGTCGCAAGGCGCTTGTGCGCTCGTTTTATGCGCATGTTACATGAGCGAGCGCTGAGCGGGTTAGTCCCATATCAGAAAGAAGAGGAGGATGGACTTCCGTTCTTCCCTATATAAAGAGCCATCTATCCTCCTTTTGAGACAGGCCAAAACGTTGAGAAAGAGTATCCAAAGGAGTCCGTTCGAGTCACACAAAGATGTGACTACGAGTGTTCCAGAATTTCTCTTGTGAACTTGCTGGCTCCTGGGAGTAGATCGTCGATAGAGGACGAATTTTGCTTTGAGCGACGGTGGTCTTTACTTCCCCAGCAAGAATAAATTTTTATTCTGTCTTCTTCTCCTTTTTTTTTCTTGGTTCATTCTGTCTGATTGTAACTGTATTTTGCAAGAAAGAACGAAGGTAGTTTTCATTCTATTGTAACTCTGTTTTGTCCGTCTGCAACTGCGATTGCAAGGAAGAACGAAAAATTTGGTTAATTCTGATTCTTTTGTAATCTTGAGAGCAATTTTAATCAAAATTCTTATATAGTTCTTTCGTGGAAATCGAGAATAGTCAGAGTGTAAACTTTTGTGTGAACCTCTGATCTCGACCACGTGTTCTTTCATCTTTGGTTAAGCCTTGGGACTAACAATCTCAAAGCAAGATCCAAATAAAGATGTGGAACATCCGTTCAAGTCTTCTGGATACAAGTTTTCACAAACTTGAGAAGATTGACGGAATTCACTTCGGACATTTGGATGAGGGAATGAGTCATTTTTAAAATATTGAAAGTGAGTTGTCGGTACCTACCATTTTCGAGGATAGAGAAGATAGCGACTGAAGGACGAGCATTCTAGTTGGAAGAAATATTACAAGATGACCAAGGATTGCAGAGTATGTGCACAAAGAGCAAACCTTTGCGCATGACAGGAATTGGCACTTTACAAGACTTGGCACATGGCAGCTCATTGGAAGTCTTGGCGTCTTGGCGCATGGCAGAGCTGGGTGCATATTGTCTCAATACGCATGATAGTCTCTGCGTATGCAGGACACGCATGAAGGCTTATGCATGGATTGGCGCATGGTGGCTTATCTGCATGGATTGACGCATGGTGGCTTATGTGCATGGATTAGCGCATGGTAGCTTATGCGCATGGATTAGCACGTGGTGGCCTATGCACATGAAGGTCACTGCACTATACAGGACTTAATGCATGGCTGAAATTAAAACTTGGAAGTAGAACCAATCTGAACCAATATAGCAAGGTATAACTAAACTTGGTTCCTTTGATTACTTAACTTGGTTGCTACAGATTAAGTCCTTTGGCGTGGTTGTTGACCAGTAGATAGAAACTGGTGCATCTAGCCACATGTGCTTTAGGAAGAGCTGTTGATCAAGGACGAACCTTTTAGTGGTGAAGGTCTTGATGGCAAGCAATTATCAAGAACATGATCTGGGGATTGGGAAATGGTTCTGAACTTTGAGAATTTATAATCAAAGGAGTGCGTGTAGCAACATAACAATGATTACCAAGGACTTGATCTCAGGAAGTCTATTGCAGACTTGAGGGTGAACATCTATTTTCCAGATAGTGATATCTTGGCAGGAGACATACTTTGAAACAAGGCATTCAGTTTCAAATGGATGTTCGAGCTTCTGCTTGTGACTGAAGTCTCATTGTAAGAGTTGTGGGACCCCAGACTAGGACATGTACTTCGTACTACCAGATATTTAGTCTAGGGTTTATTTCCAAATGTGGAGGTAAGGAGGTGGAGAAGTGTAAGGTCTGTGCGCAGATAAAGATCATAAAAAAACCGTTAAAATGGGTAAACTGAAGTACATATCTTCTGAAGATGGTTCACTTAGAGATCTGTGACTTCAAGCAGTTCTCCACAAAGTCCAAAAGGAATTACTTTATTACTTTCATCGACGACTACTCGGAGTACGCGTTCCTCTATCTGCTCTAGTTAAAAGATGAAGCATTCGAGAAGTTCAAGAAGTTCATGGTTGAGGCTGAACTTCAAATGGGGCAATAACTCAAGAGACTCAGAAGTGATTTGGGCGGAGAGTATAGGTCTATTGAATTTGCATCATTCTGCAAAGAAAATAGAATTATCAATGAGACAACTGCTCCGTATTCTTCTCAATCAAATATAGTTGGTTAAAGGAAGAACAAGACGTTGACAGAGATGATGAACTCAATACTGTTGACTACGGATCTTCCAAACTACTTCTGGGAAGAAGCTGTGCTGATGGCAACGTTCATTCTGAACAGAGTGCCATACGCAACTTCCGAAGTCACTCCTTAGAAACTCTGGTTCAGAGTCAGACCCAACTTAAACGTCATTCAAGTGTGGGGGTGTCTAGCGTCTATGAAGCTTCCAAAATTAAAGATTCAGAAGCTGGAATTAAGGACTACGAAGACAACCTTTAGGGTGATGCTGAGAAAAGTAATGCTCGGAGATTTTTTGATATCGAATTAAATCATATTATTGAATCTCGCAACACAGAATTCCTCGAAGAAAAATTTGTAAGGCACAAGAACATTGTTATTGCGGATATTTTAGAAAATAGTGTGGGTGCACAGGAGGTGTCACGCTCCAGTCCCAAATTATGTGGGACCAGGCCACGTGGTATTGGCCAACTGACACGTCTCTGAGGGAATACCCAATTTATGGACCCAATGAGACGTGCTACGCTGTCCTAAAAATACTAACAAGTCTAATACTAGCAGGTAACATCTAATCTCATCCACAATATATCAAGAAATACTGAAATAAGTACTGGAATATAAGTGCTGAGTCTGAAATATCATAGTACAATCCAGATATGTCTGGTGGGAACAAACCTACTACAAAGGCTAAAATAAGAGTGCTGAAATATAGCATGACTAGAGCATCGTCTATCTAGATAAAGAGGCTCCAGCTCTAGATGGTAAGTCTACCCAAGATCAGGAGAACTCTGATGGCAGCACCTCTAGCTCCTCCTCGGATGCGTACCTCGTCTCTTGCCCAGGTCCGTACACCATGGGATAGTTTGCCTCATCTAAATTTGGAAGGGAACTAGGTCTTCAGTGGGACATAACAAGATACATAAAAGCATGCCATATATAAATACTGAATAAAGTAAATAAGGGTGTGCTAAATATCTAAGTGAATGCAATATGAAGACAACCTTGGTACGTATGGGTAGGCGTAGGCATATCGTTCACTCTCCGAAGAGCATGGTAAACATGTAACGTCCATCATTCTGAAGAATGAGGTATCTGCAAATATATACGTCTGTGTCGCTCCGAAGAATGCGGTATCTGAATAAAGGTGGTCATTGGATCCGTGGCTCCTCTGGATACTACGGAGTCCAATGTGTCTATCCTATACGCCTACTAGTTGTCTTTCCCGTCCAATACGGATATACAAGTCAAATACACAACGTGCATACCACGTAGCTATATGCCAAGTCATAACTTTCTAGATAATCCTGATTACGTGCTAAACCGGGATGTGTGTCACATGCACCGGTAGCTAGTCGAGTACGTGAACCTGCAACCCAACATAAGTTGCAATCGTGATACGTGTACAAGTGTCAGGGTCTAAGAGGATATCAGAATATCCTCGTATCTGTAGGTGGGTCTGCTAATGTCTAAGTCAGTTACACTACGTATCGACGTATTTGTCGACTGCACCCAAGTCAATATTGTGCGCGCATAGTTATATGTATATTGTAACAAGATAACATACAACAGTTTATAATTTAAACAGTAAAAATTTGGCAAGATATACTTGCCGTGCAAAAAATCCGTATAGTGCAAGCGTTCAAACCGGTGTTATGTTTAGTGGAAGAATTGGAGTTAGGGTTTGGGGTGTACTGCATGGAATATATATAGGGAAAGAAGTCGGTTTCTGGGGGGTAGTTTAGTATTTAGTGGTTTCAAAACCACTGCTGTTGCTGGTTTTCTTTCTTTCTCTTGTCTCAGTTTTGGTTTAGGAGAGTTTAATAATAAAATAGAGATAAAGAGGCGGTGGAATGAGGTAGTGGGGGGGGGGGGGGGGGGGGGGTTTGAAGTCGGCTCATACGCGCGGAGAAGGGAAAGCAAAGTTGGATTTTGCTACTGCTGTGGTTGATATTTTCCTTCTCCTAACGGGTCCGGGTAGGATAAACGGGTAGTGGGTTTAGGATAGAGGGTTTGGGTTTCGGTTTGAGATCCAATAAGAATTTCTTTTCTAATTAATTATATATATATATATATATATATATATATATATATATATATATATATATATATATATATATATATATACATAGAAAATTCTAAAAATTATATTGGTGCATACCATTAAGCTAGCAACTGTCCAAAAGGTCTCCTACATGGAATAAATTAAGAAAAATTTATAATGGCTCCATAAATCCTCTAAGTGCTCAAACAACTCAAAATAAAATCTAATAAAATCTATTCTCTCTATTTATCTCATAACTATTATAAATAAATAATAATACGGTTTTCAGAATGAGGGGTTTTACATTCTACCCAACTTATAAAAATTTTGTCCTCGAAATTAAAACAGACATATGGTGAAATCTATTGATTGAATTAAAATAATATGACATACCCAGGCCTTCGAATAGATGGGGGAAACATTGTCGAATATCCTCCTCTCATTCCCAGGTTGACTCGCCTGGTGCATGATGCCTCCATGCAATACAAACTAGAGGGATAGTCTGGCCTTGCAATACCTTCTCGCTTGTGTCCAAAATCTCTACGGGCTCCTCCTGGTACGACAAACTTGGCCCCACAGTGATCTCCGACTGGTCAAGCACATGACTCAGATATGGAATGTACCTCCTTAGTTGAGATACGTGAAAGACGTCATGCACTCCTTCTAATGTTTGTGGTAAGGCTAATTTGTAAGCCACTTCTCCGATGCGTTCCAACACATCGAATGGTCCGATGTACCTCGGACTCAGCTTTCCTCTGCCTCCAAACCTGATAGTCCCTCAGGTAGGCGAGATCTTTAGAAACACATGTTCTCCAACTTAGAATTCTAGAGGTCGTCGATACACGTTTGCCTAGTGCTTTTGTCTGTCCTGCGTTGCTCGCAGGTGCCCTAGGATCTTCTTTATCTTCTCCACTGTACGAACAACCAACTCTGGTCCTAGAATCTGCCTTTTGCCTACATCGTTCCAAAATACTGGGGAACGACACTTTCTACCATACAATGCTTCGTAGGGAGCCATTTGAATGCTCTCTTGATAGCTATTGTTGTAGGAAAACTCGACCAAATATAAATGGTCCTCCCATGATCTACTGAAATCAAGCATGCACGCTCTCAACATATCTTCCAGTATCTGAATAGTACGTTCGGACTGGCCATCTGTCTGCGGGTGATACGATGTGCTAAAATTTAGGGCAGTATCGAGGCTCTCTTGTATACTCTGCCAAAAGTAAGATGTGAACCTCGTATCCCTGTAAGACACGATACTAACTGGCACTCCGTGCAGTCGCATAATATGTCTCATGTACATGTCTGCTAAGACCTCTGTGGATTACCCAACTCTGAAGGGTAAAAAGTGGGCAGTCTTGGTAAGTCGATCTACGATCACCCATACCGCATTACGACCACTAGGACTCCTTGGAAATCCTGTAACAAAGTCCATAGTGATGTGCTTTCATTTCCACTCAGGTATTGGGAGTGGTTGGAGTAATCCTGCGGACCTCTGATGCTCATCCTTGACTTGCTGATACACCAGGCATTTTGCCACAAAGCGGGCTATCTCCCTCTTTATTCCATGCCACCAATAGTACTGTCTCAGGTCTCTGTAAATCTTCGTGCCTCCTAGATGAATAGAGTATGTTGATCTGTGCGCCTCTGACATCAGCTCTTAACGAAATTCTCCATTCGGGACATAGAGGCGGTCACCACATCTTAAAGTCCCGTCCTCATGTATGCGCAATCTTGTCTGTATTTCGGCCTCGGTCCTTTGTCGAAGCCTCTGGAATATGGAATCTATTGGTAGGACAGCCTTGATCCTCTTGACCAATGTTGACTGCAACTGGTAACTTGACAACTGGCCGCCAGCTCTGGGTATAATGACCTTTATACCCATCTGCTCTAGATCTCTCAATAGATGTTGTTGGGTAGTCAAGAAGAATGCCATGGATCTTCTGCTCAATGCGTCAGCCACTACGTTGGCCTTTTCCGGATGGTACTGTAGCTCAATCTCAAAGTCTGTCATCACCTCGAGCCAACGTCTTTGTCTCAGGTTCAAGTCCTTCTGGGTGTAGACGTACTTTTGGCTCTTGTGATCAGTGAATATCTCCATTCGTTCTCCGTATAGATAGTGCCTCCAAAGCTTCAAGGCAAAGATGATTGCGACAAGCTCCAGGTCGTGGGTGGGGTAGTTCTTCTCATGGGTCCTCAGTTGCCTAGAGACGTAGGCCACAACCTTCCCATGTTGCATCAAGACGCAACCTAAACCTTTTTTGGATGCATCGCTGTAGATTACGAATCCTCCGGATCCAAAAGGTATGGTCAAGATAGGAGCCGTAGTCAGACGCTTTTTTAGCTCATCGAACGCCTTCTGGTACTCCTCTAACCAGGTGAACTCCTGCTCCTTAAGGGTTAAATGCGTCATTGGTTCTGCGATTCTTGCGAAGTTCTCTACGAACCTTCAGTAATATCCAGCATGTCCTAGGAAACTCCTCACCTCTGAGACGTTGGTAGGGGTCGGCCACGTATCCACTAACAAAATCTTTGATATATCTACCGAAATACCATCTCCTGAGATAACGTGTCCAAGGAAAGTGACACGATCTAGGAAAAACTCGCACTTGCTCAGCTTTGCATAAAGTCTCTTACGCCTAAGCGTCTCTAACACTAGCCTCAAGTGTTCTCCGTGCTCCTCGTGGCTCTTTGAATACACCAAGATGTCGTCGATGAAGATTACCAGGAACTGGTCCAAATACTGGTGGAAGACTCTATTCATAAGGTTCATAAATACGACAGGTACATTTGTTAGTCCAAAAGGCATCACCAAGAACTCGTAGTGACCATAACGAGTCCTGAATGCTGTCCTTGGAATGTCTTCTCTCCGCACTTTTACCTGATGATAACCTGATCTCAAATCTATCTTTGAGAACACCACTGCTCCTGTCAGTTGGTCGAACAGATCATCAATTCGCGACAGAGGGTACTTGTTTTTGATAGTCAAAGCATTAAAGGCTCTGTAATTAATCTACATACGAAATATTCCATCCTTCTTTGGTACAAACAACACTGGTGCTCCCTAGGGCGATGCACTAGGACGAACAAACCCCTTGATCTGTAACTCTTCTAGTTGTAGCTTCAGCTCATTCAATTCTTTCTTTGCCAACCGGTACATATTTGAAGATACCGGTGCTGCTCCTGGAACTAACTCAATAGTGAACTCTACCTCTCTATCAGGCGGTAGGCCTGGCAACTCCTCCGGAAACACATCCTCGAATTCTGTAACAATTTCTGGGGGAGACGTCTCCATAGCCATGTAAGCTCCAGGTGTCTGGCCTACTCCTTGCTCGATGGTGCCTCGCATGTACTCGAACTTCGGGTGATCTGGTGGTCTAAAAATGTCACGACCCGCACCCGGAATTTGGGCATGAGTCGTGGGTACGTCCAGCCTACGCCGCAGCATCGGCTTTAGAACGCTGTCTAGGTCTCAATATATAATATATATCCTGTCAATAGTCTCAACTCCGTACGGAGGACAATGATAAATAATCCACAGTTCTATGATATACTCAATCACAAGCTAATAGAAAATAATGGCACGATGAGAATAAAAAAGAGTTCTATTAAAAGCCAACCACAATAAGTCCAACTCAAAACTTGGGTCTAGATGACCTCACAAAATCACAGAATAATAAATACAACTCAGTCTCAGTCTAGAACAATAAATGCAGAAGAATAATCTAAGAATTTGCATGTAAGGTCTCCTCTAGGATAGGCAACTCCTCTGGAGTTTCTGGAGTGAAATCTCCCTCTAATCCTAGGCCGTAATGAGTGGGGCAAAGATCCTCCAGGTCCTCTGAAAAATGTTATCCAGTCAGGATTGGAACGAAGCACAAGCACTAACAGCAGTTTCATTAAATTGACAAAAACTATAAACAGTGTAAGAAATACAAGATGGAAGTAAATGCTGGAAATGTAAAGTACTGGAGAAAATGGAAATAGGCAATAGAGCATCTAGCAATGAACAATAGACAGTGAATGCTAGAACAAGTGAATCTGAATAAATAGACATCTAGCTAAGTGTTTGAATTATCAGTTTATTATGTGATCGGCATGGGACTTGATCAGGCTGGTTATATATGATTAGCTATGATTCTTGTAGGTCAGGCGAACCATATGGCTAGCTATGATGCATGTAGTGGTCAGGCTAATCATATATAACAGCTATGATGCATGTAAATGGTCAGGCCGCACCCGACGTGAGAAGTGGGGTGAGCTATGATGCATGTAAAGGTTGGATATGATCACATAATCTACCAATAGTTCCCCATTCCCCAGCTAGCACAATGGATTCCAATCACGACTCCTCATGATGGGGATCTAGGGTGCTAACCCGTGTATCCATAGTGTCGGAATCAAGTATGTAATACAACTGCATTATAGAAATAATCAACAATGAAAACTGTCAGAGAATGTACTCGCCTGTGGTCCAGAGGAAAGTGTGAGGATCGATGTCCAAAGTGGGATCACAATGACCTATTTGTGGAGTATAAATGTTAGATACAGAATTAAGGAATAAACATGTTTAACAAATTAAGAAAAAAAAGGCTTCTAGGTCATCCTAAAATCTACTGGTCAATACTAGTCATACTAGGTTAATTAGTACCAACTTAACTGATATTTAGCTTAACACTTCACTCACTTAACCGATCACTAATGCAATATACTAATTCTTACACACTTATTATCTTAATACCTTAACTAACATTAGTCATTAACTAGCTCATAGTAGTGGTACCAAGGTATTCTAACCATAGAAGTTATCATCCTATAATACTAGTCAAAAGATGGGTTAATACTGGCTAATTTCCTAACTAATACTAACTCGTACCAATAACTGATACTTACTTACCTAACAATAACTTGAGCATCACTATTAACTGATGTCTAAACACTACTACCCGATTTTACCCCCCCCCATACTTGCATCCACCTGCTATTGCTAAACAACTAATACCAAGCTATACTTGCCCCCTTTGCTGTCAAACACAGTAGGCAAGGCTGCTAATTCACCCTCCTCCTCTAATCTCTTCACTGATACTTACATGTATCAGTTTACAGCCCCAAGAATACTCCCCTATACTGACATCACTTAATACACACATGAATCCCTGATATACACAGCTATCTGACACATACACAGGCACCCACTTAATCTAACTGATATCCTGTTTTTCCTACACAGACACACAGGCATTCTAACTGGTACACACAAGATCACACACACACTGTCACTTAGCTAGGTTGATGGATACCTAATACACTGATACCTACTGATTCCCCTCAAGAACTAAACTCACTGCTCACTACCCAGGTACTCTACACAGTCACTGATTCACTCACACACAGGAAACTCAACACTGTCACATTGGGTTTTATGATACATCACACAGTCTCAGAGACCCACTGATACCTGATACTCTATTCCCTGATACCCTGCTAATACCTACCCTTGTCTAATTGATACACACACACATTGGGTTCTCATTCACAGGCACTCACTCACATGTATTCACACAGACACACAGATATCTACTCACTGATACTCTAGACTGGAACACACCCATGTGTATTCACAAGTTTAACAGGGATGCAAACACACACACAGTTTCCCTTTACCGAGAACACACAGGTATACTACACAGATTTCAAATTCCCTCACACCCTGATACCATAAATTCCTACACTACCACACACATATACACACACAGAATTCTGAGATAAATACTGATACCCACACTGTTAAACACCCACACACAGCTCACACAGGATCCTCACTGCATATAATACCTCACCCTGATATTGGGATACACACAGACATAAAAATCCTACACACACATTGAAAATTTAAATACCTACACACTGTCACATTGACACTGCACTGAAACACTTGATACACAGAGAACTATACTACCCGACTGCACAGTTAAAGAGAAATCTTGATCCTTCACAGTGCCATGAGGAAATCTGATACCCCAATGCATCTCAACCTACCTATACACACAAACGCAGCCACACAGTTATACACATACACTCCCAAACCCGACTGCACAATGAACCATTCACAGTTTCAACCACAAGAACTTGACTACACATTTCCTCGAACATATGCAGGGCAGAAAAATGAATTTACATACAAACCCAGAAATTCCCAATCAAAACCTAAAAACTGAGATCTAAACTCATACGTAGGAGGGGTGATGTGCCTACACGAGATCCCTAGGGTTTGGGTTCCAGAAATTAGGGGAAAACACCCATAGGTCATCAAAACCCAAGTTCACCTAGGTCTTCATGTAGAGTCTCAGAAATCAAAACCTAAACATCAAGATAGGTTTCCTAATGGCCAAAAAACAAAAAAAAACAGAATATAATTGAATAAAAATAGGGTTTTACCTATAGGGAGATGGTTTTCCTATGAAGGTTCTTCTTCCCCAAGGTTCCTTGGCCCAAGCTCCTTGCTTCCCTTGCTTTGAAGGAGAAAAAATGGAAACCTAGGGTTTGATCTCGAAATTTGGTTGGGGGAAATGGTTTTCTTGATGGAGGCTAGGGTTTCTTCTTTCTACATGAAGAATGGCTTTGAGGGAGACTCCCTTTTATATTAAAACCAGTTAGGGTTTCTAATGCATAGTTCAGGTTAAACCCCCTATGTTAGGTCATGAAGAACCTAATTAACTAGGGTTTAGTCAATTTAGGGTTTGAGGTCCAACCTAAAATTTGAATTCTAGGGTTTGACCTAACCCAACACAACCAACATCAAATAAATAGTTTTAAAAACTCAGCAGATTAATTACACATAATTATTCAAAATAGTGAAATTACCCAAATGCCCTTATCTGGAAAAGTGGTAGTGACAAGTCTACCCTCCTAAAAGAAATTTCGTCCTCGAAATTTGGACTGAACAGAACAAGAATAAATCAGAAAGGATATACCTCAAGTCTTGAAGAGGTACGGGTATTGCTCGCGCATTTTGTCCTCTCTCTCCCAGGTCGACTCCCCTGGAGAGTGATGTCTCCATGCAACACGAACCAAAGGAATAGTTTGGTTCCGCAACACCTTCTCCCTGCGGTCCAAGATCTCTACGTGCTGCTCGGGGTAGCTGAGTGTCGGACCAACCTCAATCTCCGAGTGGTCAAGTACGTGACTAGGGTCTGCCACGTACCGTCTCAGTTGTGACACGTGGAACACATCATGAACTCCCTCTAATGCAGACGGCAAGTCCAGTCTATACGCCACTGCACCTACCCTTGCAAGAATGCCAAAGGGTCCGATGTAGCGTGGGCTAAGCTTCCCGCCTTGACCAAAACGAATCGTGCCACGCGTCGGAGAAATCCGTAGGAACACTAGATCGCCAACCTAAAACAAAACAGTCTCAACACGCAGTCTAAACAAACAGACACAAGCCAAAAAAATAACAATCTATACCTGAAACTCAAGGGGTCTACGGTGGCTGTCGGCCCAATGCCGCTGTCTGTCCTGCGCCACTCGCAGTCTGTCTCTGATGAGTTTTACCTTTTCTGCTGCATCCACGACCATTTCTGGTCCTAGCAAGGCTCTCTCTCCAACGTCATCCCAAGATAACGGTGTACGACACCTCCGTCCATAAAGAGCCTCAAATGGGGACATCTCGATGCTGGCCTGGTAGCTGTTGTTGTAAGCGAACTCCACCAGGTGCAGATGATCATCCTAAGAACCTCCGAGATCTAGAACGCAAGTGCGTAGCATATCCTCGAGAGTCTGAATAGTCCGTTCAGACTGTCCGTCTGTCTGGGGGTGATATGCGGTACTGAACTTGAGCTGAGTGCCAAAGCTAGCCTGCAGACTTCTCCAGAAGTGGGAAGTGAAACGACTATCCCGATCTGAGACGATGCTCACCGGAACTCCATGAAGCCTAACAATCTGTCGCACGTATATCTCTGCTAGCCTCTCTGTCGACGTGCCCACCTTGAAAGGTAAGAAATAGGCTGATTTGGTCAACCTGTCCACGATGACCCAAATCGCGTCCTTCCCTCCTGGAGAACGTGGAAGCCCTGCAACGAAATCCATGGTCACGTGCTCCCATTTCCATTCTGGAATCGGTAAAGGTTGAAGCAAACCACCTGGCCTCTGCCGGTCTGCCTTTACCTGCTGGCACACTAGACACCGAGATACGAAGCGTGCTACCTCGCGCTTCATTCCATACCACCATACGTGCTCCCTTAAGTCTCGATACATCTTGTTGGCACCGGGATGAATCGAGTACTGAGAGCGGTGTGCCTCCTGCAAAACCTCCTCGCGCAGCTCCCCGCTCGGCACACATATCCTCGTGCCGTGCCGTAAGGAACCATCATCTGCGATAGTAAAGTCGTCCGACAATCCTGTCTGAACTTGTGCTCTGATACTCCTCAGTGCCTCATCATCGTACTGCGCAGTACTGATCCTGTCCATCAGCTCGGACTGTATCTGTAATCCCCACATCTGAATCTCAGTACCAGAAATTAATACCTTAATCTCCAAGTTTTCCAGATCAGCCAACAAATGTCTATCTGTCGTCAAGTACATAGCCATCGGATACCTGCTCAAGGCATCGGCGACTACGTTGGCCTTCCCTGGGTGGTACTGCAATGAGATGTCAAAGTCCTTCATCAACTCTAACCACCTCCTCTGCCTCATGTTTAGCTCCTTCTGTGTGAATACGTACTTCAAGCTCTTGTGGTCTGTGAATATCTCCACACGCTCTCCGTACAGGTAATGTTTCTACAGCTTTAGAGCGAAGATAACTGCTGCCAACTCCAAATCGTGGGTGGGGTAGTTCTCTTCATGAGGGCGTAACTGCCTGGAAGCATAGGCAATCACCTTTTCGTGCTGCTGAAGAACACATCCCAGACCCTTACCTGAAGCATCACTGTAGATGGTGAAACCACCTGTCCCTGCTGGCAACGTCAAAACTGGAGCTGTCGTCAACCTCTTCTTCAGCTCATCAAATACAGCCTGGCACTCCTCCGTCCAGACAAAATCCACATCCTTCCTAGTCAATCTGGTCATTGGCGCTGCAATCCTGGAGAAGTCTTGTACAAACCTCCTGTAATATCCTGCTAGCCCGAGAAAACTCCTGATCTCAGCTATCGAACTGGGGGTAGCCCACGACTTTACTGCCTCGATCTTCTGTGGGTTAACCGAGATTCCGTCACCCGATACCACATGCCCAAGAAATTCAACCTTGTCAAGGAAGAATTCACACTTAGAGAGTTTCCCGTACAGCTTCTCCCTCCTGAGAGTCTCTAAGACCAACCTCAGGTGCTCTTCGTGCTCCTCCGGGGTCTTGGAATACACAAGAATGTCGTCGATGAATACCACTACGAACTTGTCAAGGTACTGGTGGAACACCTTGTTCATCAGGTTCATAAATACTGCCGGTGCATTGGTTAAACCAAATGGCATCACCATGAATTCAAACTGGCCGTATCTGGTTCGAAAGGCTATCTTCGGCGTGTCCTCTCTCTTCACCTTTACCTGGTGATAGCCTGACCTCAAATCTATCTTTGAAAATACCCTCGCCCCGCTCAACTGATCGAAAAGATCATCTATCCTCGGCAGCGAGTACTTGTTCTTGATAGTGATATTGTTCAAAGCTCTATAATCAATGCACATGCGCACCGTGCCGTCCTTCTACGGTACGAACAATACCGGAGCTCCCCATGGTGATGAACTGGATTTGATGAAGCCTTTGTCCTGCAGCTCCTCGACTTGCTTCTTCAGTTCTGCCAGCTCGCTGTTGTTGACTCTATAGACATGTTGTGAAATGGGCTCTGCTCCTGGAACCAAGTCTATAGAGAATTCAACATCTCTGTCTGGCGGCAAGCCTGGCAACTCCTCTGGAAATACATCCAGGAACTCCGCTATCAGAGGATGTGGAAACTCCTCTTCTTCCGCCCTGGCTCCGCAAAATGTGCTCCTGCTCTGTTCCGCTGCTCTTTTGACAACCTCAAACTACGGCTCTCCTGGTGGTCTAAATAATACTCTGCCTCTATAACAATCTATAGTAGCATGATGCCTACTCAACCAGTCCATTCCGAGTACAATATCATACCCCGAAAGTGGCATGACGAGTAAGCTCACGCTCAACTCTCGGCCTCCTACTGACACCCTCCGGTCCTTGCAGTGATCATGGACTAGGATAATACCTCCACCAGTCATGATCTTGCAAGTCCTAGCTAATGGTTCTGTGTATAAATGATGTCGAAGTGCATAAGATACAGACACAAAACTATGGGAAGCGCTAGAGTCGAATAAGGTAAATGCGAGAATACAATCGAGAAGAACCGAACCTGTGATCAAGTCTCCTGCTGGCTCGATCTCCTCGACTGCCATGGCGTACGCTTGCCCCTGGGGTACACCTCTCTGCTGCTGGTGCTGGGAAAACTTCTGATGTTGTGGTGGAAGTGGTGTCCTCTGTTGTTGGCCTCCTGGTACGGCAGGTACCCTGTCTGGTCCTCTCTGGGCGGCTGCTCCACCCTGACCTGAACGAATGGTAGGGCAATCCCTCAGCTGGTGTGTCGTCGATCCGCAGGACAGACATGAGCCCAATCTCTTCCTGCAGATATCTCTAGTATGTCCCATCTTCCCGCAGTACACACACTGGATGGCGGGCTGAGTCTGTCTCTGTTGCTGCTGCTGGACCTGCCCTCGGGCTGGTGCCTGATGCTGCTGCTGAAAGGGTCTCTGCTGTTGCTGCTGAAAGTGTGGACGCTTGCCCGGTCCCGCACTACTGTTTGCTTCTCCGAAACCATCGCGTCCCCTCTTGGGCCTGAGGCCCAAGTCGTCCTCGGCTATTTGGGCATCCATCAATATGCCCTCGTAGGTAGCTGTGCGACGTCCCGACGTGCGAGACTTGATCTCCCTTGCCAGCCCCTTTCTGAACTTTCGGGCCCTGTCTTCCGGATCTCTAATCATCGATGGCGCAAAGCGGCTCAGGCGGGAAAACTCCGCGGCATACTCGTCGACGGACGAACTCCCCTGGACTAAGTCATGCAACTGACTCTCCAAAGCTCCTAGGGCAACATCAGGAAAGAACTTCTCCTTGAAGAGCTCCTTGAAAGCTTCCCAAGTGAGTCCCCTTTCAAGGAGTCTCGGCTCTGTGCGAAACCACGTCAAGGCGATGTCGAACATCTGGCTGCCGGCGGCCTCGATCTGAAGAGCCTCCGGAAGCTGCGCCAAGCGCAAGTTCCTCTCGATGTCCTCTAGCCAATCATCGGAGTAGAGTATCCCTTCTGTCCCCTTGAACTCCCGAGGCATTATTCTCTTGAAATCCACAATGGTGCCCGGCCTCTGGTGGTGCTGATCAGGACGCTGCTGCTGCTGAGTAACTCTCTCCACAGCCTGGAGGGCCACCTGATGAGCATTCTCCATGTTCACCCTCATTATCTCTGTCTGGGCCTGATGTGCCTCAGCCTTCACCCTCTGGGCTTCTGCCGACGTCCTCTGGGCATCGACCATGCCCTGAATCAAAGCGAACATCTGTGCTCCATCGACGGGCACACCTCCTGGATGCTGAACTGGTGGTGGGGGTGGTGGTGGTGGGGGTGGTGGTGCCGTCGTGGCTATGAGGACCCTCTGAACAGGTGGTGGAGGACCCCCGAATGCTGCAGACACTCCCACATGTACTGGAGATGTAGGAGGTGCTGCGGATGTCTGTCCGGCAAGGCGAGAGGTTGCAGACCTCTCTGACTCTGCTGCTCCGGTTCTCCGGGATCTGGTTCTCGGCGGCATCCTGAAGACAGATCGAAGAATTTAATCAAGACAATAGACACGATATCATCAAAGAAGGACAGTAATTTCTAAAGGAAAAATCATTAAGAGTAGTGTTATAAGAATCAGAAATTCATAATTGTGATTGAGCATATCCTCGGCCAAATTTCTATTTCCTAAAACAGGCTCGTAGTAATACTCTAAGCGAGCACCACTACGATATTGCTCTAATGCGAATCTAGGACTTGACCTGTATGGGCCACCACTAAAAACGTGTCACGACCCGCACCCGGAATTTAGGCATGAGTCGTGGGTACGTCCAGCCTACGCCACAGCATCGGCGGTAGAACGCTGTCTAGGTCTCAACATATATTATATATCCTGTCAATAGTCTCAACTCCGTACGGAGGACAATGATAAATAATCCACAGTTCTATGATATACTCAATCACAAGCTAATAGAAAATAATGGCACGATGAGAATAGAAAAGAGTTCTATTAAAAGCCAACCACAATAAGTCCAACTCAAAACTTAGGTCTAGATGACCTCACAAAATCACAGAATAATAAATACAACTCAGTCTCAGTCTAGAACAATAAATACAGAAGAATAATCTAAGAATTTGCAGGTAAGGTCTCCTCTAGGATAGGTAACTCCTCTGGGGTTTTTGGAGTGAAATCTCCCTCTAATCCTGGGCCGTAATGAGTGGGGCAAAGATCCTCCAGGTCCTCTAAAAAATATTATCCAGTCAGGATTGGAACGAAGCACAAGCACTAACAGCAGTTTCATTAAATTGACAAAAACTATAAACAGTGTAAGAAATACAAGATGGAAGTAAATGCTGGAAATATAAAGTACTAGAGAAAATGGAAATAGGCAATAGAGAATCTAGCAATGAACAATAGACAGTGAATGCTAGAACAAGTGAATCTGAATAAATAGACATCTAGCTAAGTGTTTGAATTATCAGTTTATTATGTGATCGGCTTGGGACTTGATCAGGCTGGTTATATATGATTAGCTATGATTCTTGTAGGTCAGGCTAACCATATGGCTAGCTATGATGCATGTAGTGGTTAGGCTAATCATATATAACAGCTATGATGCATGTAAATGGTCAGGCCGCACCCGACGTGAGAAGTGGGGTGAGCTATGATGCATGTAAAGGTTGGATATGATCACATAATCTACCAATAGTTCCCCATTCCCCAGCTAGCACAATAGATTCCAATCATGACTCCTCATGATGGGAATCTAGGGTGCTAACCCGTGTATCCATAGTGTCGGAATCAAGTATGTAATACAACTGCATTATAGAAATAATCAACAATAAAAACTGTCAGAGAATGTACTCGCCTGTGGTCCTGAGGAAAGTTTGAGGATCGATGTCCAAAGTGGGATCACAATGACCTATTTGTGGAGTATAAATGTTAGATACAGAATTAAGGAATAAACATGTTTAACAAATTAAGAAAAAAGAGGCTTCTAGGTCATCCTAAAATCTACTGGTCAATACTAGTCATACTAGGTTAATTAGTACCAACTTAACTGATATTTAGCATAACACTTCACTCACTTAACCGATCACTAATGCAATATACTAATTCTTACACACTTATTATCTTAATACCTTAACTAACATTAGTCATTAACTAGCTCATAGTAGTGGTACCAAGGTATTCTAACCATAGAAGTTATCATCCTATAATACTAGTCAAAAGATGGGTTAATACTGGCTAATTTCCTAACTAATACTAACTCGTACCAATAACTGATACTTACTTACCTAACAATAACTTGAGCATCACTATTAACTGATGTCTAAACACTACTACCCGATTTCACCCCTCCCATACTTGCATCCACCTGTTATTGCTAAACAACTAATACCAAGCTATACTTGCCCCCCTTTGCTGTCAAACACAGTAGGCAAGGCTGCTAATTCACCCTCCTCCTCTAATCTCTTCACTGATACTTACATGTATCAGTTTACAGCCCCAAGAATACTCCCCTATACTGACATCACTTAATACACACATGAATCCCTGATATACACAGCTATCTGACACATACACAGGCACCCACTTAATCTAACTGATACCCTGTTTCTCCTACACTGACACACAGGCATTCTAACTGGTACACACAAGATCACACACACTGTCACTTAGCTAGGTTCATGGATACCTAACACACTGATACCTACTGATTCCCCTCAAGAACTAAACTCACTGCTCACTACCCAGGTACTCTACACAGTCACTGATTCACTCACACACAGGAAACTCAACACTGTCATATTGGGTTCTATGATACATCACACAGTCTCAGAGACCCACTGATACCTGATACTCTATTCCTTGATACCCTGCTAATACCTACCCTTGTCTAATTGATACACACACACATTGGGTTCTCATTCACAGGCACTCACTCACATGTATTCACACAGACACACAGATATCTACGCACTGATACTCTAGACTGGAACACACCCATATGTATTCACAAGTTTAACAGGGATGCAAACACACACACAGTTTCCCTTTACTGAGAACACACAGGTATACTACACAGATTTCAAATTCCCTCACACCCTGATACCATAAATTCCTACACTACCACACACATATACACACACAGAATTCTGAGACAAATACTGATACCCACACTGTTAAACACCCACACACAGCTCACACAGGATCCTCACTGCATATAATACCTCACCCTGATATTGGGATACACACAGACATAAAAATCCTACACACACACTGAAAATTTAAATACCTACACACTGTCACATTGACACTGCACTGAAACACTTGATACACAGAGAACTATACTACCCGACTGCACAGTTAAAGAGAAATCTTGATCCTTCACAGTGCCATGAGGAAATCTGATACCCCAATGCATCTCAACCTACCTATACACACAAACACAGCCACACAGTTATACACATACACTCCCAAACCCGACTGCACAATGAACCAATCACAATTTCAACCACAAGAACTTGACTGCACATTTCCTCGAACATATGCAGGGCAGAAAAATGAATTTACATACAAACCCAGAAATTCCCAATCAAAACCTAAAAACTAAGATCTAAACTCATACGTAGGAGGGGTGATGTGCCTACACGAGATCCCTAGGGTTTGGGTTCCAGAAATTAGGGGAAAACACCCATAGGTCATCAAAACCCAAGTTCACCTAGGTCTTCATGTAGAGTCTCAGAAATCAAAACCTAAACATCAAGGTAGGTTTCCTAATGGCCAAAAAACAAGAAAAACAGAATATAATTGAATAAAAATAGGGTTTTACCTATAGGGAGATGGTTTCCCTATGAAGGTTCTTCTTCCCCAAGGTTCCTTGGCCCAAGCTCCTTGCTTTCCTTACTTTGAAGGAGGAAAAAGGAAACCTAGGGTTTGATCTCGAAATTTGGGTGGAAGAAATAGTTTTCTTGATGGAGGCTAGGGTTTCTTCTTTCTACATGAAGAATGGCTTTGAGGGAGACTCCCTTTTATATTAAAACCAGTTAGGATTTCTAATGCATAGTTCAGGTTAAACCCCCTATGTTAGGTCATGAAGAACCTAATTAACTAGGGTTTAGTCAATTTAGGGTTTGAGGTCCAACCTAAAATTTGAATTCTAGGGTTTGACCTAACCCAACACAACCAACATCAAATAAATAGTTTTAAAAACTCAGCAGATTAATTACACATAATTATTCAAAATAGTAAAATTACCCAAATGCCCTTATCTGGAAAAGTGGTAGTGACAAAAAATGATGCTACCCTTCCGACAATCTAGTACGACATTGTACTGGCTCAACTAGTCTATACCTAAAACAACGTCGAAGTTTGGCATAGGGAGTACGAAAAATCGTGCTCTCATCTCCCTACTACACATGACTACGGAGCACATTGTAATAGTGCTGGTAACCGGTACGATGCCTCCTCCGGTAAGAATCTTCCAACTCTTAAGCAAGGGGGAAGTAGCTACTCTATGCATGGCTACGAAACTACTAGATATAAAAGATATCGTAGCGCCAGAATCAAATAATGTAGTTGCAGGTATTGACGCAACTAAAATGGTACCTGTGATAGTTTCCCCTTCTGGTTCCTCCGCAACTGCTGCTAAGGCAAAGGCATGTCCGTGCCTCTTTCCTCCTGCCTGCTGCCTGGCTCGGTCAAACTGAACCTCCTATGGGGCCAAGGGTGGTCCCTTCTGAAATCCTTTGGGTGCTGATGGACGCTGACCTCCAATCGGGGGTAGCATCCTCTGGGATGGTGCTGCTGGCCTTTGTCCGGTCTGGGATGCTGCCTCTCTGCGTTGTGGGCAGTCTCTAGCCAGGTGTTGACTTACTCCATATATCATGTACAGTCCAAGCTTCTTTCGGCAGTCTCTGACGAAATATCCTTTCTTGCCACAATGGTGACAAGTCGGAAGCTCCTTGTACTGATATGGTACTATCCTTTATTGTGCCTGCATTTCTGTTCGATGGATTGGCCCTCCTGCTCTGGGCTAGGCTTTGGCTGGTATGGTCTTGCTGGAGCGCCTCGCTCCTCTGCCAATGGCCTCCTGGATTCTTGCCTCTGAAAGAACCTCCTCATAGGAGATCCTTGACTATATGGTGGTATACCTCTGTAGCTCGAAGGTAAGGCCGTGATGGAACATTCTGGCCTTCTCCAGCTCGTTAGGTATCAGAATGGCACCAAATCGACTAAGTCAACTAAACTCTGCGTCGTAGGCATCTACGGTCATAGTTCCTTGTTCCAAGTGTAGGAACTGGGAGTATAGAGCATTCCTGACCGTAGCCGAAAAATACTTTACATTGAAGTACACTAAGAATTGCTTCCACGTCTGGTTCTTGCCGACGCCGCGCTCTATGGAGTCCCACCAGTGATGGGCGTTGCCTTTGAGTTGGGCCCTTACCGCAGTCATCCAAAGGTCTGGATGTAGTTCTGAACCTTCCAGCAGCATCTCTGTGTTGGAGACCCAATCTGATATCTCCTCCGGAGTCTCGCTGCCCGAAAACGTTCCCAGGCCCATCTGGCAAAAACCTCGGATAGTACCAGCTGGTTGGACAGGTGCAGGTGCTGGATTAGATATCCTCTCCAAGATGTCATCAAGCTCTGCCACAAGGTCTCAGTCTGATGCCATTGTGCCTGCATCATAGCTTGGAAGAATTAGAATATTTGCGGCTGTCCCTCTAGTTGTGGCATTAGGGCTGGAAAGGGTAGAGGTGGAGGCAAAGGTGTATCTGCCTATTGTGTCGGCACCTGGGAGGTCTGTCCTTCTTGCTGAGATAGTGCAGCTTCCTGAGTAGGACCATTATGGAGGTATGTGGTTGATGGATAAACCAGTGTCCGCCTCAGGGACTGGTCTCACGGGGTAGTCGGGGTCCTATTGACATCATGCGAGGTATCTGTTGCCTGATCAACCCTATCATCTGTGTGTCTACTGGGTACGTCCATATTTTTAGGGGAAATAGAACAAGTAAAAAAATACGAAAAGAAACAAACATGATGCAAGAAGTTAAATAGAATGTGGAAGCATAAAATATGCTGGGGAACTGTCCACGTATTTTACAGTCAAACTCCCAACATACATGAAGTCTCTTCCTGCGTAAAACAGGGTTTCAAGGTTGTTTGCGTAAAACAGGTTGCTAAGCCGTCCGTGCAAAGCAAAGTTGTCTGCGTAAAGCAGAGATTCAAGGAGGTTTGGCGTAAAGTAAGACTTCAGAGCTGTCCGCGTAAAGTAGAGGTTCAAAATAATTTGGCGTAAAGTAGAGATTCAAAGTTGTCCGCGTAAAGCAGAGAAGCGTAAAGTAGAGCTTCGGAGTTGTCTGCATAAAGTAGAGATTTAGAGCTGTCTGGCATAAAGCAGAGATAAAATAATTTGGCGTAAAGTAGAGATTCGAAACTGTCTGCGTAAAACAGAGTTTCAAGCTGTCTGGCATAAAGTAGGAATTCAAAATTGTCGGCGTAAAACAGAGTTTCAGAGCTATCCGCGTAAAAGTCTGCTATACTTCCTGCGTAAAAATCTGCGCGTAAGAGTCTATGTAAAAGTATGCGCGTAAAATCTGTGTGCGTAAAGTTTGTGAAAGAGTCTGCCTGCGTAAAGTCTGCATACGTTGTTTTTAATGCGGCGTAAAGTCTGTATAAATCTGTCTGCGTAAAGCTCGCGTAAAAGGTCTGCCTAAAATCTACGCGTAAAAGTCTAGCATACGTTGCATCGTAAAGTTGTACGAGAAACTCTTTGCATTTTCTCGGATGAATTTGTCAGAAAAATCAGTGAACCTGACAACTGATAAAGTACTGCACGATGATCGAGAGGACGGCTGTGATGATGAACTTGCACAGAGACCCAGGTTGTCATTTAGTGGCATATTTGATACACCACTCAAGGAAGAAAAAAATTGAGTCTTCTGTATACGCTGCCTATTCTTCATTGATAGAAATGAGCTTTTACGCTCAAGTCCGAAATGAGTTTTTACGCTCAAGACAGAAATGAGTTTTTACGCTCAAGATAAGACAAAATCAGCCGCCACGTCAAAAGTTGTTTCTTGCACAAGGCTCAAGGCATATCTCTACATTTAATGCACGAGATTTTATCCTTTGTCATGACTGGGAAAGCTAAAACTATGACTAATACGCTCACATCACCATCCTTGTAGTTTACGCCAGTAGGAGTTGGTTATGTGATCAAAGCCAAACAGTATTCATGTGTATCTCGGTTATGCAACTCACACATAACGGAGTTATCATAGTTTATTCATGTGCAACCTAAGCCTATCACATAACGAACTTGTGCTCAAGGCACTTAGCTAGTATTCCTATTTTCTCACATGCAGTTACTTCTCTACTACTTGTATTGTTCTCCAGTTTTATATTGCAGCTACTTTATCTGCTCTACCATGTATTTATTTTTCTGTGCATCTTGTATACTTTTTTATTGCTAGTCATATACACCTTACCATGTATTTGGCATTGCTTTCAGAGTTATGTACTTCGCTCCAGTCCTGACTAGGCATATTTTTTCCAGAGGATCCTGAAATTTTTTGCCCGACATTCTACGGGCCGGGCATCGAGGAGTGTTGTGACCCGGAGACTGAGGAGGAGCCGGTCGAGGAGACTCTGTTAGCACCCTAGTTAGCTAGGTGGGTTTTTCTGGGTTGTTCCCAGTTGATTATTTTGGATGACTGACTGTATTTATTATTTTGTTGCTTCTGTGATATTTTAGACTTTAGACTTGGACTGTATATCTGGATATTGTACTTGCTCTTTGGTTCTTTTTTCTTTGTGATATCTTATCGTGCTTTTACTCTTCCCCTAGTTATTGTGATTGAGAGTTTATATATATTGCATGGTTGTCCTCCTTATGGAGAGGTTATATTGACTGATCATTGTGAGATATAGATATTGTGACATAGAACGAATCTTTACAGCGTTCTACCGTCGATTCTGCGGCGTAGGCTGGACGTACCCACGACTCATGCCCGATTTTTCGGGTGTGGGTCGTGACACGTTTTTGGTGGCGGCTCATGCATGGTCTAATACACAGGTCTAGTTTCTAGGTCTACCTGTAATAGGATATAGGATATAGGCTGAGAGAGAGTGTGCTCAATCACAACTAGGACCCTTTCTGATTTCTTTTGTTATCTTCAATTTTCTTGAAATTGTTTTCTTTTGCAATGTTACTGTTCTTCCTTGATGATATCATATCTTGCACCGTATTGACTTCTTTTGATCTGTGTTCTTCTTGATTCTATTCCACTACTTGCTTTATTTGATTCCGTTGCTTCCCATAGCTTTGTGTCTGTATCTTTTGCTGTTAGACACTATCTTGTTGTTGAAACTTTTGCTAGACTATGCAAGATCACGATCGGGGGTGGCATCATCTTAGTCAATGATGTCTGCAGAGACCGGAGAGTTACCTTCGGAGGCCGGGAGTTGAGTGTGTGCCTACTCGTAATGCCACTTTCGAGCTATGACATTGTACTCAGGATGGATTGGTTGAGTATGCACTATGCTAGTATAGATTATCGTGGAGGCAGAGTGTTATTTAGTCCGCCGGGTGAGCCAGAGTTTCAGTTTGCCAGAGGAGCAGCAGAGCAGAGGGAGGGAGTCTTCTACGGAGCCCTGGTGGTAGAGTCGAGGTTGCCACATCCACTGATAGCGGAGTTCATGGATGTCTTTTCAGAGGAGTTGCCAGGGTTACCTCCGGACAGAGATGTGGAGTTCTCTATAAACTTGGTGCCAGGCGCAGAATCGATATCCCAGCACGTCTATAGAGTCAGCAACAGTGATCTGATAGAGTTGAAGAAGCAGGTGGATGAGCTTCAGGACAAGGGATTTATCAGATCTAGTTCTTCTCCATGGGGTGCGCCGGTACTTTTTGTGTCAAAGAAGGATGGATCGATACGGATGTGTATCGACTACAGGGCTCTGAATAACCTCACAATCAAGAACAAGTATCCGCTGCCGCGTATTGATGATCTTTTTGACCAGTTGAGCGGAGCGAGGGTGTTTTCCAGGATTGATCTGAGGACAGGCTACCACCAGGTGAAGGTCAGGAGGGAGGATATTCCGAAGATAGCTTTTTGGACCAGGTATGGAGAGTATGAGTTTATGGTGATGCCGTTTGGGTTGACTAATGCCCCGGCAGTGTTCATGAATCTGATGAACAAGGTATTCCATCAGCATCTGGACAGGTTTGTAGTGGTATTTATAGATGATATCTTGGTGTATTCGAAGACCCCAGAGGAGCATGAGGAGCATCTGAGGATAGTGCTGGAGACTCTCAGGAAGGAGAAGCTTTATGGAAAGCTTTCGAAGTGCGAGTTCTTCCTTGACAAGGTTGAATTCCTTGGTCATGTGGTGACTGGAGAGGGGATCTCGGTAGATTCGAGAAAGATCCTGGCAGTTTTGGCATGGAGTGCTCCGAGTTCAGTAGCAGAGGTCAGGAGTTTACTGGGACTGGCAGGCTACTACAGGAGATTTGTTCAGGATTTTTCTCGGATTGCAGAGCCGTTGTCTAGGCTGACCAGGAAGGACATAGAGTTTGTTTGGTCAGAGGAGTGACAGATCACCTTTGATGAGCTGAAGAGGAGGTTGACGACAGCTCCAGTGTTGACGTTGCCATCAGGATCTGGAGGATTCACTATCTATAGTGATGCATCGGAAAAGGGACTGGGTTGTGTGTTACAGTAGAATGGGAGGATGATTGCCTATGCTTTCTGGTAATTATGTCCTCATGAGAAGAACTACCCTACCCATGATTTGGAGTTGGCAGCGATTATCTTTGCTCTGAAGTTATGGAAACACTATTTATACGGAGAGCGTGTGGAGATCTTCAAAGACCACAAGAGCTTGAAGTATGTGTTTACCCAAACAGAGCTGAACATGAGGCAGAGAAGATGGTTGGAGTTGATAAAAGACTTCGACATATTATTGCAGTACCATCCAGGGAAGGTGAACGTAGTTGCGGATGTGCTGAGCAGGTATCCGGTAGCCATGTGCCTGACTACAGATCGTTATCTTCTGGCAGATCTAGAGAGCTTGGGCATTGAGGTGATAGTGCCTGGAGTTGAGATGCAGATGTGGGGACTGCAGATTCAGTCAGAGTTGGTAGACCGGATAAGGGCTACACAGTTTAAGGATGAGTCCCTGAGGAGCATCAGGGCGTAGGTTCTGGTTGGATTATCAGATGACTTCACCATTGCTGATAATGGTTCATTGCGGCACGGTACCAGGTTGTGTGTGCCGAGTGGGTCGTTGCGCGAGGAGGTTCTTCAGGAGGCGCATCGATCCCAGTACTCTATGCATCCAGGTGCCAACAAGATATATAGAGATCTGAGAGAGCATGTATGGTGGTACGAGATGAAGCGGGAGGTAGCACGCTTCGTATCCCGATGCTTAGTGTGCCAGCAGGTGAAGGCGGAGAGACAGAGGCCAGGAGGTTTGCTCCAGTCGTTACCCATTTCGGAGTGAAAATGGGAGCATGTGACCATGGATTTTATTTCTGGACTTTCCCGTTCACCAGGAGGAAAGGATACAATTTGGATCATCGTTGACAGGTTGACCAAATCCTACCATTCAAAGTGGGTACATCTACGGAGAGACTAGTAGAGATATATGTGCGCCAAATAGTCAGACTATATGGAGTTTCTGTCAGCATAGTATCAGACCGAGACAGTCGCTTTACTTCATATTTTTTGAGGAGTTTGCAGGCTAGCTTGGGCACCCAGCTCAAGTTTAGTAGTGCATATCACCCACAGACAGACGGTCAGTCAGAGAGGACCATTCAGACACTCGAGGATATACTTTGCACTTGTGTTTTGGATTTCAGAGGCTCTTGGGAGGATCACTTGTACTTGGTAGAGTTTGCTTATAACAATAGCTACCAAGTCAGTATCGAGATGTCAACATTCGAGGCATTGTATGGACAGAGGTGTCGCACTCCGTTATCATGGGATGATATAGGCGAGAGAGCTTTGCTTAGCCCAGAGATGGTGGTTGATGCAGCGGAGAAGGTCAAGCTTATTAGAGATAGACTTCGGGTGGCGCAGGACAGGCAGCGACATTGGGCCGATAGCCACCGGAGACCTTTGGAGTTCGAGGTATAGCTTAGAATTTAGATTTTTTTCTTGTATTTGCTTATGATTGCTTATTTTAGATTAAGTATTGAGACCTTGTTTGTGCTCGGTTGGAGATCTGGTGTTCCTGAGGATTTCTCCGACGCGGGGCACTATTCGCTTTGGTAGTGGCGAGAAGCTTAGCCCACATTTTATCGGACCCTTCAGCATTCTTGAGAGGGTCGGCGCTGTGGCGTATAGGCTAGATTTGTCGCCTACGCTAGAGGGAGTTCATAATGTGTTCCACGTGTCGCAGTTGAGATGGTACATGGCGGATCCCAGTCACGTATTGGATCACTCAAAGATCGTGGTGGGCCCTACTCTTCGCTATCCAAAGCAGCCGGTGGAGATTCTGGATCGACGGGAGAAGGTGTTGAGGAACCAGACTATTCCCTTGGTTCGCGTCGCGTGGAGGCATCACTCTCCAGGTGAGTCGACCTGGTTGAGGAAGGATGAAATGTACGAGCGATACCCTTATCTTTTCGAGCCCTGAGGTATGGTTCTTTTCTTTTCTTGCATTTCTGTCCTAGTTTCGTCTTTTTAATTTCGAGGACGAAATTATTTTAAGGAGGGTAGGCTTGTCACTACCCAATTCTAGAAAATAGGATTTTTTTTTATTTGGTAAAGTGTGTATTGTTTATAATTAATTATATTTATATTTAATTGATGGTTGTATTATTTTTCTATTGGTTGTTTTAGGGTTTTGGCTAGTCTGGACCCATGTCAGACCCTAGTGGACCCATGTTCGACCCAACCAACACCCTTGTGAGACCTATTTATGGGTTTAGAATTATTATTATATTTTATTTTAGTTAGTTGGAGTAATTAGGAGTTAATTTGAGTGCTTTTTGAACCCCAAACCCAAATTCCAATTAACATGACTAAAGGAGAGGGCTTTTTAGTCATTTTCCACTCATGTAACCTATTTCTATACATATGGCAGCCCCCCCCCCCCTTTCCCAGACCAGAACTGAACCTCTCCCCCTCCTCTTCACTTCTTCTTCTTCTTCTTCTTCTTCTTCTTCTTCTTCTTCTCCATTCTCCATTTCCTTCTTCTTCCTTCTTCCAACAAGCTTCAAGTAAGTCTTTCTTCTCTTCTTTCTTCTATTTCTTTTATTTGTGTAAACCCTAACCTTTTGATTTTCCTTAACCTAGGTGGGTAGAGTCTAGACTTAGTGTAGAGGCTTAGGTTGGAGGCTTGGAGGCTTGAGGGTGGTGATTTCAAGGGTTTTGGAGACTTTGGCCTTGGGATTCCAACTCCCAAGAGGTAAAATCTAAATTTCCTCTTAGTAATTACTCTTATATAGTGTAATTAGTAGTTTAGAACCTTCCTAGACCCTAAGGCTACCTGTGGAAGGAAGTTAGAACAAGTTTGGTTGTGTTTGGAGACTTTGACATTATGTTTTGTGTCAATTTTGGGTGAAATTCGAGATTGGCCCAATTTTGGATGATGCCCTAGGTTAGACGGACCTAGGTAGACGTGCTTGGGTGTCTTGAGGGTTAGTAAGTATCTCCGTTCGGACACGTGAAGTCGTGTCACGGAGAAATGGGCGTTTTGGGCGATTTGAAGGTTTTCGTCGTCGTAGGTTATATGTGCGTGCGCGTTTTTGCCAAGAACCTAGAATCGACGAGTTAGCACTTTTTCTAGGATCTAGACATCGTTTAGAACCCGTGGGTAAGTTTTGGGCCAATTTCGAGTATGTTTGGTGTGCGTTTCATGAGATTTTGCAAACCGCACACCACATGTTCGTCGAAATGACCGAACGGCCATTTTGACTTAGTTTCTTGGTTTCGGGCTTGTGGGCGCATTGGGTTAGCTTCAGAAAGTATGTGCCAGAGTTCTCAGGTTATATTTTATATATATATATATATATATATATATATATATATATATATATATATATATATATATATATATATATATATATGTATGTATGTATTTTTGTGCGTAGGGGTGGTTGTACGCATGTTGGTGGGGTGTTGGGTGTGTTGTGTTGTGTGTGTTGTGTTTGTGTACCAACATGCGCACAACCACCCCTACGCACAAAAATACATATATATATATATATATATATATATATATATATATATATGTGTGTGTGTGTGTGTGTGTGTCTCTCTCTCTCTCTCTATATATATATATATATATGAGTGTGTGTATTTATATATATGTATTTGTGTACGTATATATAAGTATATGTGTATAAGTGTATATGTGTCTATATATATATTTGGTTGTGCGTATATATGTATTTGTGTACGTATATATAAGTATATGTGTATAAGTGTATAAGTGTATATGTGTGTATATATATATATATATATATATATTTGGTTGTGCGTATATATATATATATATATATATATATATATATATATATATATATATATATATATATATATATATATATATATATATATATATGTGTGTGTGCTTGCGTGTTTGTATGAGTGTGTATGTGTAAGTGTGTGTACCTATATATATATTTGTGTATAAGTGTGTAAGTGTGTGTGTATATATAATATATATAGTTGTGTGTGTAGATATATATATATATATGTATATATGTATATATATATTATATTATATTATGTGTGTTGTGTGTGTGTGTGTGTGTGTGTGCTTGTGTTTGTGTGTGTGCGTGTGGTGTGTCGAGAGCGAGGCAGCAAGGTGGGCAGCGAGCAGCGAGCAGCGAGGCCAGCGCGCAGCAGCAGCAGCCTGATGCAGCAGCAGCAACACAGCGGCTTTTGCAGGCGCAGCAGTGCCGCGGCAGCGCCCCGGCAGCAGCGGCAGCAGCAGCAGCAGCAATTGCTGCAGTTGCAGCAGCAGCATCTAGCTACAGTAGCGGCGGCCGTGCAGCGTGTAGCAGCGGCAGTAGCAGCGCCTAGCACTAGCGTATGCAGGTAGTGAGAGAGGGTGAGAGAGAGATATATATGTATGTATAGATAGATAGATAGATAGTTTAGTATATATATATATATATATATATATATATAACACATATATATATAACACATATATATATATATACCTACGTATATATATGTATATATATATCCACATACACAATACATATATACCCATACCTCACACATATATATATATATATATATATATATATATATATATATATATATATATATATATATATATATATATATATATGTGTGTTATATATATATATATATATATATATATATATATATATATATATATATATATATATATATTAGCCTATACATATAGCGTATATATCTATATACCTAGATAGATAGCTAGATGGATATTTAGTGAGAGATGGGGGATATCTCAATACCTTGAGATATCAAGGTATCTCAATACCTTGAGATACCCAAGGTATTGAGTATCGGAGCGGGGTTTTTGAGCAATTGCCTAGGTTTGAGTTTAGAGTTGGATTTTTATGTATATATGTATATATTTACGCGTGCTAGCATAGGTTTTAGCGAGTATAGGCGGGGTGCGTAGCTTATGTCGAGGTATCGGATACCGAGGGTATCTCGATATCTCGAGGAGGCGAGTTTGAAGGTATACTAGCTTAATGAGCTAGTTTTGACCTAGAATTTTAGGGGCACCCTAGTTTGACCTAGTGTTGACCATAATTGCCCATGTTGACCGTAAAAGTCAACGTTTGACCTAGTTTTGACCTAAAGTTGACTTTTTGGACCATGGGTTGACTTTTTGGACCGAATTTCACCAGTTTGACCCGTTCGACCTGGAATACCCCTAGAACCTTGTTTTTAGTTATTTTATATCAGTTTAACTCTTTAGAATCCTGTTTAATCTTGCTTTTCGCAATAGGTTCTTGTGACACCAGTCCGGATCTCGATCCTTATCAGTTGCTCAGGACGTCAGGCGAGTGCCTACCTCTGATCGTTTCCATTTTATGATAGCGTTTATATCACCTGTTCTAGAACTGTAATACTTGATTCTGACACATTGTTATACGAACTGGTACTAGTGGATCCCGTCATGAGATGTTATCCCCCTTACCGTGTTCAGCGGGTACTCTATCACGTGTAATTCATCATGTGCTTCGGGTATTGATTCTCATGTGCTATCATGTGCTTTGTGTGCTCTCGTCTTCATGTGCGCGAGTTATTTATCATGTACGTAGTGTGTCGTGGTTGGATCCAAGAGTATTAGTGGGGAGGGGAGTAGGAGTTGGTTATGTGATCAAAGCCAAACAGTATTCATGTGTATGTCGGTTATGCAACTCACGCATAACGGAATTATCGTAGTTTATTCATGTGCAACCTAAGCCGATCACATAACGAACTTGTGCTCAAGGCACTTAGCTAGTATTCCTATTTTCTCACAAGCAGTTACTTCTCTACTACTTGTATTGTTCTCCAGTTTTATATTGCAGCTACTTTATCTGCTCTACCATGTATTTATTTTTCTGTGCATCTTGTATACTTTTCTATTGCTAGTTATATACACCTTACCATGTATTTGGAGTTACTTTCAGAGTTATGTACTTCGCTCCAGTCCTGACTGGGCATATTTTTTCCAGAGGATCCTGAGGATTTTTGTCCGACATTTTATGGGCCGGGCATCGAGGAGTGTTGTGATCTGGAGACTGAGGAGGAGCCCGTCGAGGAGACGCCGTTAGCACCCTAGTTAGCTAGGTGGGTTTTCCTGGGTTGTTCCCAGTTAATTATTTTGGATGACTGACTGTATTTATTATTTTGTTGCTTCTGTGATGTTGTAGACTTTAGACTTGGACTGTATATCTGGATATTGTACTTATTCTTTGGTTCTTGTTTCTTTGTGATATCTTATCGTGCTTTTACTCTTCCCCTAGTTATTGTGATTGTGGTTTTATATATATTGCGTGGTTGTCCTCCTTTTGGAGAGGTTATACTGACTGATCATTGTGAGATATAGATATTGTGACCTAGAACGAACCTTTACAGCGTTCTATCGCCGATTCTACGCATAGGCTGGACGTACCCACGACTCATGCCCGATTTTTCGGTGCGGGTCGTGACACGCCTAATCAGGCTACTCTACGCTGGTTATCTATTATTCAGGAATCATCAAGTTTACGCAGGGGCAGTTACCTACGTTGTCACGTCCAGTCCCAAAAATACGTAGGACTAGAACACGTAAGCATGCCAGCCGCATGGATATAGCAACTCCAATATATGGAAACCAAATCCACACGTACGCTGTAATATGAATATCAATCCATAAGTGGTATAAACATATGTCACAAGTCACAGGGTATAATCTAGATCTCATCCACCAAAATCATATAGAGATAAATAAACAGTATCTATGAAACTAGATCTCAATAAGAAGTATCTAAGGATGATAGTTGGATAGAAACAAATCCACTACCAACTCAAATGGGAAAAGTAAATACAATATAAGTACAACTCACTCAAACAATATAAGTACCCGCTATCAATCACGGCTCGAAGAGAAGACATCCACGAAGCATCTATAACCATTCAAATCTGCGCTCCTGCAAATACTCAAGAAACAGGTACACCTGGCAGCGGACCAGGTCCTCAGAGGGACATAACAAGATACTTAAACATATGCCAATAAAGTACTGAAATAAATATCCAATGGGTCGCCTAACCGTCTAAAGTGAATACAGTTTAAGAACAACTTTCCCAACGCGTGGGCTATCTGGCTAAAATATGATTGGCATAGTTCTCTTGGAGATCCAGGGGCCTACAAAGGCACGGCGTCTTTCGAACACCGGAGGCCCGCCAAGTAGTATATATAGGGGTCATCATGACCGCGCATCTCCGACGGAGCGTACGGGTTACACAAGGAAAGTGCAACGGAGCCCACACGCCTTACTTGTTGTTCTCCCCACCCCATGCTCTAAGCATGTCACATCCATGACACGATAATACCTCTAATAACTGCCAAGTCTACTAGCATGCAAAGTTTCTAACAGCAGTTATTCCTAACGCACGGCCCACACGTACAGGAGGCCAACCTGCACGCAAGTCCGTGATCTACATGAGACTCACAACTCGTGTAACAACTGTGTCACGGCCAATGAACCTAAAGATGCTACATGATGATGGGGTAGTCTCATAAACAGGGTCAATGCAAATACATAAATAAAAACATACCGCGACGACACCGTCGTGCGCATTTTTATATAATAGTTAAAATATATGAAAAGACAGAAAATAAAGATGCATGCAACATATGGAATAAAAATAATAGTACAATGGCAAGGTATACTTGTCTGGCAAGGAAGCTGCATGTACCAATAACCTGCTCCAAAAGTCGCGCAGAATAATCCAACATCCAAGCAGACGAAAAAAGCCTGTGGGACAAAAACTTTGGCACCTTTCCAGTTTGCCGCATATCTGTGTACGGTAGGTTCTTCACTACAACAACCCTCCACAGACCAATGTTTCCGTTGTCATCAGGAACGTGTCCTTCTGAAGAAACTTTTTGTCAATGTTGGCTCATCCAGGAACATCACGAAGCAAACATTGTTCTTAGAATATGTGGCAATCAATTTGCTGGCCGGTCTCCTAAAAAGTCAGAGCTCTCGAAAATGCAAGATGATACCACACTCTGCATGTAGACATAAACTCCTTGTCTCTTTTGCTCAAATCAAATCCCGTGCTAGGGTATCCTTCTGGTTCTTTAACAAAACCACAATGAAGCATTTGATTTCTAGCATAAAAAGAGTTCTCTCTTTCTTCAAGGAACTGATGACCTCCAAATTGGGGTTCAAATGCAACAGTTCCAGAAGGTCTCTCCTCTTCAACAATATATTCTAGTGAAAAATGTATGAAATTCATGTAGAACTCAGGCTCCAACAGATCATCAACTGACTCCTTGAACCCAACCTCGCATGGGCCATGACGATAGCGAAACTTGGGTTTTGGATGCTTAGGGGACTCCACTTCCAGTATATATATTGAGCGCACATTGACCGTGGATGGAGTGTCATCTTGATTAACCAAGAAGTAGTGAGAACCGAACAATGGGAAACCCACGCCGAAGAAGGAGAGGTAGATCACCGAGACGAAAGAGAAGGGGAACGTCAGGAGCGAGCACCTTCTCTACAGCGACCGGAGCCTCCTCGCGTCCCGGTGGGAGCGTGAAGTGCCGCCCATGGCGCCTCGGGCCGCTGGACCGCGCCGACGTCGGCGATTACTTCTGGATCTGGAGGTTGGGGACGAGGACAGTGGTGGTTCAGTCGGGGTTGGTTCTCCGGCCGGCTGTGAGCAGGGAAGGAGAGGGAGAAGAAGATGAGGAGATGATGAATAGTAAGGGGGAAAGAGGTCGGCTGGGTATTATTTCCTAGGTTTAGAAATCCATAAAGAAAGGAAGAGGAATTATTGTATTTATATACATGTAAAGCTTGGTTTGGGTTGACCTAGGGCAAGGTGGGCTTAGTCAACTCTTCTTGGAGTGGGCCTTGGGCTTACATGAGAGTGTTGGGGCTTTAAATTGCACGGTTTAAAAATGCGAGGATGGGTTTAAAATAAATGGGACGATGTGCGCGTTGCTCATGCTGAAGATTACGAAAAAAATCTACGTGAAGGGAAAATAGATTTCTTCATGAATTGCCCAATGGTGGGGACACCTCAGTGCATTTTTGCATAAAAGCCCCCCAACAATTGGAAAATTGCACAAAGGCGGAAATTGAATTTAATTAATTAAATCAAAATGCGCACGATGTTCTAGAATTAATTAGTAGTACATGGGATCAAATTTGGTGGGACAAAATTGTCAGGGCGTAGAGGGGACAGTGCAGAATATTAATAAAATTTGAGATGCACAAGACGGGAAAGATTGTGTCCCCAATTTCGATTGGGACGCACAAGGGCACAAAATTGGAAATTATTTCGAGTTAAGAAATAACGTCCGCGACGTTTATTGTACGACTAAAATGTATCACCAGAGAGCAATATTATAAGTTGTACAAGGGTCAGAATAGTAGACGGACATGTCTAGGATGAGATCGTGAAGTTTCTAGATAGGCAATGGCTAGTGAGGTACTCCAATTATCGAAACACGGTAAGGTGCGCTACGCGTTATTTAATTATTGCATAATTAAATAAAAGCCGTGTTCTAATTCCAATTGGGTTCAAACTAGCCCTAATTTTGGATGAGGGGGTTTACATACGTGGCTTGCGTGCCATGATCTTATAAATGTATACGTGTCATACGCAGATTAAACGTGGATAGCAGTTGTCATAACCGCAGCGTAAAGGAGGCAATCTTCTTCATAGTTTGGCTTTTTACACCAACAGAACAGTCTTTTGGCTTTTACGCCAACAAGGCAATCATTTGGCTTTTACGCCAACTAGGTAGTCTTTTGGCTTTTACGCCAACATGATAGTCATTTGGCTTTTACGCCAACAACAGTCATTTTGGCTTTTACGCCAACAAGGGTAAATGATTTTTGGCATAAAACTTTGTTTATCCAAACATAGGATAGTTGAAGGGAAGAATGAGATTTTAGTCAAGTGTGGGTGAGATCCTTATACTCTATTCCTATAAGCAGGCTTATTTGGTACAGTTACGTAACCAAGACAATATAATCTTGACTTGCATGGGCCACCACTAAAACTATGTCATGCCCCAGTCCCAAATTATGTGGGACCAAGCTACGTGGTATTGGCCAGCTGATACGTCTCCAAGGGAATACCCAATTTATGGATCCAATGAGACGTGCTACGCTGTCCTAAAATACTAACAAGTTTAATACTAGCAGGTAACATCTAATCTCATCCACAATATATCAAGGAATACTGAAATAAGTACTGGAATATAAGTGCTGAGTTTGAAATGTCATAGTATAATCCAGATATGTCTGATGGGAACAAACCTACTACAAAGGCTAAAATAAGAGTACTGAAATATAGCATGACTAGAGCATCGTCTATCTAGATAAAGAGGCTCCAGCTCTAGATGGTAAGTCTACCCAAGATCAGGGGAACTCTGATGGCAGCACCACTAGCTCCTCCTCGGATGTGTACCTCGTCTCCTGCCCAGGTCCGTACACCGTAGGATAGTACGCCTCATCTAAATCTGGAAGGGAACCAGGTCCTCAGTGGAACATAACAAGATACGTAAAAGCATGCCATATATAAATACTGAATAAAGTAAATAAGGGTATGCTAACCATCTAAGTGAATGCAATGTGAAGACAACTTTGGTACGTATGGATAGGCGTAGGCATATCGTCCACTCTTCGAATAGCGTGGTATCTGAACATGTAACGTCCATCATTCCGAAGAATGAGGTATCTGCAAATATATATGTCCGTATCCCTCCGAAGAATGCGGTATCTGAATAAAGGAGGTCATTGGATTCGTGGCTCCTCTGGATACTACGGAGTCCAATGTGTGTATCCCATACGCCTAATAGTTGTCTTCCCCGCCCAATGTGGATATACAAGTCGAATACACAACGTGCATACCACGTAGCTATATGCCAAGTCACAACTTTCTAGATAATCCTGATTATATGCTAAACTGTGATGTGTGTCACACGTACCGGTAGCTAGTCAAGTATGCGAACCCGTATCCCAACATGAGTGGCAATCGTGATACGTGTACAAGTGTCAGGGTCTAGAAGGATATCAGAATACCCTCGTATTTGTAGGTGGGTCTGCTAATGTCTAAGTCAGTTACACTACGTATCGACGTATTTGTTGACTGCACCCGAGTCAATCTTGGGCGCGCACAGTTATATATATATTACAATAAGATAACATACAACAGTTTATAATTTAAACAGTAAAAATTTGGCAAAGTATACTTGCCGTGCAAGAAATCCGTATAGTGCAAGCGTTCAAACCGGTGTTATGTTTAGTGGAAGAATTGGAGTTAGGGTTTGGGGTGTACTGCATGGAATATATATAGGGAAAGAAGTCGGTTTCCGTGAGGGGGGGGGTAGTTTAGTATTTAGTGGTTTCAAAACCACTGCTGCTGCTGGTTTTCTTTCTTTCTCTTATCTCAATTTTGGTTTAGGAGAGTTTAATAATAAAATAGAGATAAAGAGGCGGTGGAATGAGGTGGTGGAATGGTTTGAAGTCGGCTCACACGCACAGAGAAGGAAAAGCAAAGTTGGGTTTTGCTACTGCTGTGGTTGATATTTTTCTTCTCCTAACGGGTCCGGTAGGCTAAACGGATAGTGGGTTTAGGATAGAGGGTTTGGATTTCCGTTTGAGATCCAATAAGAATTTCTTTTCTAATTAATTATATCTATATATATATACATATCTATACATAGAAAATTCTAAAAATTATATTGGTTCATACCATTAAGCTAGCAACTTTCCAAAAGGTCTCCTACATGGAATAAATTAGAAAAAATTTATAATGGCTCCATAAATCCTCTAAGTGCTCAAACACCTCAAAATAAAATCTAATAAAATCTATTCTCTCTATTTAGCTCATAACTATTATAAATAAATAATAATACGGTTTTCAGAATTAGAGGTTTTACAGGAGGCTGAATCTTCAAACGAAGATGTAGTCCAAGAAGAAGTTGTCATCCCAACGACAACGATCGAACCAGAACTCGCAGAGCTGATGTCTAAGAGATTGAGGAGTGTGAAGGACTTCGAAGAAGACTTCATCACCTATCATGTGGAAGAGATCCGCTTACCTATGATGAGACGATAAAGACCAGAGATGTTGTCTTGTGGAGGGAGGCTATAAATAATGAGTATGACTCAATAACCTCCAATCACACTTGGGTATTGGTCAATCTTCCTGAAGGAACTAAACCAATCAGATGCTTATCAGATCTTCAAGTCGATGAAGACGAAAGCAAACAAAAAAGTTGATTTCAAAACAAGGATATCTGCCTCGGGATTTTCTCAGATAATAGGGGATTGAGTTCTTTGGCACCTCGATGAGGGTGTCATAGATCATGATGATGATTGTGGTAGCTGTTATTCACAAGCTGATTATTTATCACATGATGGGAAGACAACAAGTCTTGGATGAAGACAAACATGAAAGATTTATGGACAATAATCAGAACTATTGTCATTCAGGTTTGAAGATAGTCTGCGAGTTGGTGATATCTCGATACGGCCTGAAGCAATTCCCTGGATGTGGCAGCAGAAGTTTGACAAGTTATCTAGTCAAAGTTATCGTATGATCAGCGAGACGGACAAGTGTGTGTACAAAAAGTTCGCTAATAATGGAGGAGTCATCGTTTGTATCTATGTAGATGACTTGCTAGTCCCAGTTGTGGACACAGAAGTGTCACTAACAAAGATGTCTTTTTTGTTCAAACTCAGGACATGGTATTGCGTATGTCATCCTGAGGATCTAAGATAATCCATATGCCAGGTGGACTTGCTTAGTCACAAGCTCTCAGTATAAAATGCTGATCACATGCTTTGGATATCAGGGACAATACTCCTCAGGTGTGACGTGAATATGAAGCCAAATTCAAGAAAAAGTATCAGACAGTTGGTGTACTCGAGCATCATCAGGTGAATGATTTAAGCTACATGTACCACCAGTCCTGACATAACTTTTGTTGTTGGAATGCTGAGTCAGTTCACAAGCAGTATATGTGTTGAATACTGAAAGTTGTGAAGAGAGTCATCAGAATTCTCAAGAGAGCTCAGTAGTATACCCTGTGCTACAACAGTTATCCAGATATGAAGGAAAATTTCGGTGATGCCAGTTGGTGCTCAGGAAAGAAGAGTAAAAGATCCATATGAGGACGTGACTTCTCCAGGGGTGGTGTTGATATATCGTGAAAATTGAAGCAGCAATCTTTATTCTCAGAGTTCTTTGCACTATCAAGCTGCAGCATATAAAGCAAAGTAGCTCTGGAAGCTCTCAGATGATCTTCCTATGGTTAGTACATAGATTCAGATGATACCAACATACTGTGAAAACCAGGAAGCTGCAGCAGTGGCATCTGTTCATCTCTTCAACAGTTTGAAGAGAACTATGTGGATAGAACGCAGGACATTGAATGAGTGCAGATTGCATGGATTATTACAGTGTTTTAATGATCGAAGTCGGATAAATCTGGTGGATCCGTTCATGATAGGCCTAAAGTGCCACTATAGGATACTGAATGAGCGCATCTAGCATAGATCATTATAGTGTTTGATGATCGGAGCTAGAAGAGTTTGGCAAATCCGTTCATGTACGGCCTCCAGCACCAGATGATCTCAAGAACTATAAAGGAGGGTAGTACTCCATGTTACAGTGGCGTGACACCACACGAGGGAGTGAACCTCAGATTTGGGTCATGTCACTATGGCGTAACACCATATATAGTCAAGGACACAACATATATGGGTTTGGAGGACCTCTAATATTGTGTCTTTGCAATCCTACCATTTAGTTTTATGTTATTAATTGAAAGAGAAATCTACTAGGCATCTAGCTATTAGTTCAAGGCGGACCATTAACTGAAAGAATATCAGTAACAGTGGGTAGTCCTTTGAGATATTGAGGGGTTACGGACCCAGAACCACTGTTGTCTACTAATTGTTCTTTTGTGTAGAATAAGTCAGGTGGAAGGATGGCTTAGATGCCTTAATAAATTTTTAGGCATTTTGAATGTCTGGTGTGCTTAACAGGAAGCACGGTAGAGCAGCACTACAAAGGAGCGTAAGGTCTCCATGCTACAGTGGGTGACACCACCAAGAGGTTCCTCGGTAAGGGTAATGCCTCGATTTCGCGAGCCATGTCACAGCGGCGTAGCACCGCACATAGGAAGGTAGCCTAATACTATAGAATGAAGAGTGTAGGCAGCACTACAAAGAGGTCAGTGTCCTCATGTTACAGTGGTGTGACACAACAGAGATAAAAGATGTAAATCCCCGGCTATGCGAGCCATGTCACAGCGGCATAACACCGTAAGGAAGCGCAAGGCTTCATGTTGGGTAGTTTGGTACTACAAAGAGGCTGGGACCTCATGCTACAGTGGCATGACACCTCGATGAGGTTTAGCCTCGGCTCTGGGCCATGTCATAGCGGAGTAGCACCGCAAGGAAGCTCAAGGATTCATGCCAATGACTCTTTAAAAGAACTCACTTAGAGGGTATAGAAAGAGATATAGGCCGTCTCTAGAGGAAAAACTTGTAGACGCCCAAAATATATACACCGAAACCAGACGTGCACAGGACCTTTAATGTGCAACGGGAAGCACAGCTGATGTCATTATGTGAGTGCGAAGAATTGCATCTATGGTACAGAATTCAAGGCTTAGTCCATTCTTGTATCATATTGTTGTTCGACCCATGCGAAAAGATTCAAGTCAAAGCGACATCTATTCTAATGCATGATAGGCAGTCACTGTGTGGAATGCTCAACCCATATATTTTGAGATATGTGGGGGATTGGTGTTATTTTTTTCCTTTGGACTAGTAAAGATAGTCCCACATTGGCTATACCACCAAGTGGGTATCTCAATATAATACTTTGTATGATTTGAGGTGTGCACATGGGGTATGGTGGGGCACATGGGTGCCTTGTGGGTTTGTTTTCCTAGGAAAAAAAAGATTAACTCCTCATGAAAGCATTTATGCTTTTTGTCATGCTCTTGAAATTATTTCCATAAGGAGTTAAACCCCAAAGGGGCTTAGCGACTCGGACTCAGACTCAGACTCGGGCTCAATGGCGCAAATTGGCGCTTTGTTGGCGCACTTTGCACTTAGCACGTCCTCATCGTCGCTTGTGCGTTGTTGTTGTGCTCATTTTATGCGCGAGTTTTATGCTTAGGTTGCATACGCGTGTTGCATGAGCGGGCACTGAACGGGCGCTGGACCGGCGCTGAGCGGGTGCTGAAGGGCGTTGATCGGGCTATGCATTGGGCTGCGATTGTGGGATATCAATTTTGTATATTAGCTTTTTAGTCCCACATCGGAAAGAAGAGGAGGGTGGGCTTCCATCATTTCCTATATAAAGATCCCTCCAGCCTCCTTTTGAGACAGACCAAAATGTTGAGAAAGATGAGTCCAGAGGAGTCCGTTCAAGTCACACAAAGAGGTGACTACGAGCGTTCCAGAAGTTCTCTTGTGAACTTGCTGGCTCTTGGGGGCAGATAGTCGATAAAGGACGAATCTTGATTTGAGCAACGGTGGTATTCACCGTCCCAGCAAGAATAATTTTTTATTCTATCTTCTTCTCATTTTTCTTCTTGGTTCGTTCTGTCTGATTGCAACTGCGTTTTGCAAGAAAAAACGAAGTTAGTTTTCGTTTTATTGTAACTCTGTTCTGTTCTTCTGTAACTGCGATTGCAAGAAAGAACGAGAAGTTTAGTTAATTCTGATTCTTTTGTAATCCTGAGAGCAATTGTAATCAGAATCCTTATATAGTTCTTCGTGAAAATCAAGAATAGTTAGAGTGAGAACTTTTGTGTGAACCTCTGATCTCGACCACGCGTTCTTCCATCTTTGGTTAAGCCTCCGGGCTAACACTAACAATATTTATTTATCATTTAACTTTATTGAACTATTTTAAAATAATATAAATCATATATGGTATAATTGTAAATTAAGATGACATCAATTTTTTCTTCCACTTTTGAAGGGAATAATTTTTTTAGGTTATGAGGTAAAACTAATCCCTGTACTTTTTCTTCCATCCATTTTTTTCTTCCACACAAAAAAAAAAATGTATTCTTTCTTCCACTTTTTTCTCCTCCATTTTTTCTTGTTCCACATTTTTTCATACCCACTTTTTTTCTCCTAATAAAACACACCCCTAGTCATCACTATCTGTCAAGTATATCATTTTGCTGGATTATATGATAACTTCGAATTATTAAGGGCACATAATCATAACCTGCACAACTAATATATAATAAAATTTTGTGGATTAATTTACAGTTGTCTTCAGTTAATCATCCTAAGTTCTTGTTGGTTGTAGGTTGTTATCACAGTGATTTAAATATGTGGAGAGATCACTCAGGTTATCAGAAAAGTTAGTGGAATAAAGAGATGTTGTTGAAACATAGGTGACATCTTTGTGGAACCAATGACTTGTGTGTAAGATCTCAATTATTTAGTATTATCTCGTGAAGCAGAAGTGTTAAAATAATGGCAAGGTCCTCTGAAAAGAAAGACATGAAGGAGACTCTTGGTAGACATGCAATCAACTGTATCCCCATTAAACTTAGAGAAAAGAGAGAGACACCAGCACAGACCAACCTACTCCTTTCCTTTTCCCTCTCGAGAAGCTATCAGTTCTTTTCTTCTGGAAGATTTCTTTGCTTGCACAAGTCTTCACCTCACCTCTCATTGGAGAGAACAGTTCCCTTTACAAAAGCCTCAATTCCACTCTCACCATTTGCAACTCACAGCTTCTTTCCTGTCCTGTCTGACAATAGCTCTTCTGAAGTGATTTGTCCTAAAAAATACAAAAGAAACTGAGATTAGGTCCTTTTTTTTCCACAAGCACCTAGTGATTTTTGGTGCACTTGGTTCACATCAGACCATGTCGACTTCCATGTTAGTTTTAAATAAGAGTGAACATTATTCGATTTTAGACCAAAAATTCAACCGAGCCTAATAAGAGATTCAATTTAGTTTAAAAAATAAATCGATTTAATTTTGATTTTAAAAATATTAAAAAAAAAAATTTGGTTTCGATTTCGGTTTATATTTTGATTTCGATCCAAAATCGAATAACACTAGTACAATTATGTAGATACCCTTAGTTATGATGGGAACGGAGTCCATTCCGATGATGAAAAAATATGAATTTGATCCATGAAAATCGGTACTCATGGTTGGGTCACTACCAAAATATGATGAAATAGCGACGTTTTTAGCGACGTCATAACAAAACGTAGCTAATATTAAAGACTTGAGCGACTCCAAAAATAAACGTCGCTATACGTCGTTGTTGGCGACACATAGCGACGTTTAGCACATAGCGACGTTTAGCGGCTGTACTTCAGTTTTTTAAAAGAATAGTCGCTATAAGCTTCTTTAAGGTCGCTAAACGTCGCTCAGTTTTTTGATTTAACGACGCTTAGCGACGTATTTAGCGACGTTTATTTTTTGATTTTTAGCCACGTTTCTAGCGACGTCTATAACGTCGTAAACTTTTGAATTAGCGACGTTTAGCGACGTCTATTTATGACGTCGCTAATTTTTTTATTAGTGACGTCATAAGTTGGCGTCGCTAAACGTCGCTAATTTTTTTAATATAGGGTTCATGATTTCATTTTCTCCCATTCTGTCGAACTCTTCCTCCCCCCAACATTTTTGCCCCCCCCCCCCCTCTTCCCTCCCCCCTCTCCGGCGAACTACCCCCCTCCGGCGTCCTCCACAGCCCCCGTACTCCGGCGTTCCCCTATCCCTACCCCCCCACCCACCGGCTCCCCCACAGCCCCCCTACTCCTGCTCCCCACCCCCCGAGTGCCCCTCTCCCTTCCGGCTCCTCCCTTCCGGCGTGGCTCCTCCACTCAAACGACCTCGGGCTTCTCCTCCTCCCCCCCCTCCTCTAGGTAAACCCTAACCATATATCTCTCTCACACACACACAGATGCAGACACGATATGACACCGACACTGACACGGCACACACACACAGACACAGATAAGACACAGACACTGTCACAGAGGGTGTAAACCCTAACCCTAACCCCCGCTCTCTCTCTCTCTCTCTCTCCTCTCTCTCTCTCTCTCTCTCTCTCTCTCTCGCAGAGATACGAACACGATATTTGATAGCAGACACGACACATACACTGACTGTTGTTACCAACAACTTATCAGACTACTTTTTACCAAAATATAATCCACTATTAGACGGTGTTCCATAGCCCAACTTATGTGGATAGAAACAACTTACTTATTAAGTTGCTTATTGTAGAGCTTCATCTATTGCTAAAATTATTCTCACTTTGTTGATGAAAGCATAAAATCTGTTGGTTTTTATGGTATTGTTACTAGGGTACATTATGTGTTTACGAGTGCTTGAAAACCATGCATTTGATTAGTATAGGCCAGTCTAGGACTTTCTCCAAGTAGGGACTGTTAGGCATATAGGTTTCCATTTTAAGTAGATCATGGTGTATTTTTTAATCTAATCATACGACTTATTAGCATGTGAGTGTCCTATATTATATATATATAAATACTTTTCACAAATACCCGGCATCTCAAGTATTTTGTGAGAATATTCAGTCATAAATGAGACAGGTGCAGGCACTGGGTGTGTGGTATTGTTTAGTCCACATTAGGAATATAATAATTAAATATAAATTAGGCTTTACCGATGTAAACCCCCTCACCCAAAATAGATATTTTGTGTATATTTTATATTATTATAGGTATTGAATTTCTTTAGAGTATTCTGTTATTTAATTAGCAAATGAATTTCTTGATATAGTTACTTATATAAATATTTATTTAGAATCATTTTTAGGTTATTTTAGATTTTTGAACTTAATTAGGATTTATTTGGATATATATAGTCTTAATATTAGATATACACTAATTTAGTGTTAATAGATATTAATAAGATTTTATAAATTATTTGTATTATATTTAATTATATTCAAGTTTATAAATTATTGAGATAGATTCAAACTCTACTTTAAATTAATTCAAATCATGAACCTACTAGGAATACAACTTAATGTATATCATATCCTTATTTAAATTCATCATAATCCTATCCAAATTAACCAATCCTAGTTGTATTTAATTAAGTAGTCTCAACCATTATAAATACCTCATCCTTCATATTTTCCCCCAAATTCCTCTCTTTTTCGTCCAAAAATAGTCAAAATTCGTCATAAATTCAGCCTCACTTTCTACTAGTTATGACGAATTAAAAAGACGATATCTCCTAGCTCCGGACTCCAAACGAGGCCTAGTTTTTTTTGGTAGAACGATAATGAGGTTAGCTTTCTGATTATATAAATTGTTTTTCTAAATTATGAGTATTAAATTCTGGAAAATTCGTAGAGCACAGCATATCCGAAAATAGACGTGTTTTGATGTTTTCACGATTCCGGGAGAACCAGGAATCAGAATCATGAACCGTTTAAAGTTTCGGAAAACTAATGTCGAGATCATCGACATATATTTTTCCCAGAATTTAATTTGAAGTATTTACATACTGTTAATTCTGTAGAACTTCTAGGTTAGAATTTAACCATCGGTGCACAATACAAAATTTGTATGTGCCATAATTCCCAAACGAATTTGAATTCGGATGAGCCGTAAATTCCAGCATATTTTTGACGCTGAAATCTACAGGAAATCATGCATGAAAGTTGAGTTTTTGTCGGTTGACTTTTTGGTCAACAGATCGCCTCGATTTGCTTGCCATGAGTCTCGAGTTGATAAAATTCAGTTTCTTTGGACAAAATTTAGGAATTAACATAAAAATCAGAATAATAAGATTAAAATAGGATTTTAGAGCAACTATTCCAGAATTAAATAAATTAAAATAAATTATCTTTTGACGTGATAAATTTGTAATACATAGGATATTGGATTTGTTCTGCGCGACTTCTGGAGCAGGTTATTGGTACATCGCAGCTTCCTTACCAGGCAAGTGTACCTTGCCAAACTCTGCAGTATTGTTACATATTTTTCTTGCTTCATTATATTGTTGTGCTTGCTTAACCTAGGACCGTGTGACGTACTTAGCGTCCGATTATTAGTCGGGTGCCAACACCGTACGCGGTGTTGGGTACGGTCATCTAGAGATGGACATTCGCGACACTTTATCTTCTCGTACTGGTCTTACCAAGTACGCTTTGACCTAGGACACTTGACACTATTCATGAGACAGGATTTTCCCGAGATATTCGTGGTGATTCTGTATAGGATACAGGACTTGGACATTATATTCTAAGATATAGTATGACTGGTTGCATTAGCTATGATCCCGCTTGACATGGACATGAGACGTTATGGTCATGATATGCGTGGTTACATTGGGTGGGGAGAGGTTTACCATACAAAAGGCTGAATATATATATATATAATAATTTAATGGAAGTGCCTTAGTCTCTGGAAACAGAACTTTGGTACCGTACTGGCCCTCGAGAGAATACTGCTATGGGTTTCTCCGACACTGATCCTGTAGTAGTCTCAGCCCGAGTATGACTAAATCTCTCACTTGCATGTCACTTAGTTGGTTATATATATTTACCCTATTTGTTTCATTACTGCATTTATTTTGGCTTGTATTTTCTGTACCTTGCTGTCCCCTGAGGACCTGGATCCGGATTATGTCCCCAGATATTGCAGACGAGATCGATCCAGAGGTTTATGGAGCAGGAGCATTATCAGGAGCAGACATTGGAGCAGTACCAGATCCAGTAGACGCGTGATCACCGAGGGTATCTTCTGAGTATATACTGTTCCATACTCAGTATTTGTTGTGGTTATCTTTATTCTTGTATCTTGACAGATGTATTCTGACTCATTATCGGGTTATTTCCCCGAGTTTATATTATATTGAGATTGATCTTTCTTTATGATTCTGATATTGTTGTATTCATTTCTGTGGATAAGATTAGTATATCTAGACCCTTATTGTTGTACTACAGCTTAAGTATGCCCTGATGGATCCATTAAATTGGGTTGTCCATCGGTGCGTACTGCTGGCCATTGCCACGTGTCTAGTCCCTCGGTATTTTGGGACTGGGGCGTGACATGGTTTTTGTGGTGGCCCATGCAGGTCTACGACTAAATTGTTCGGTTTCAACTTAGGGACCGAGCAAGCCTGCAATAAGAATAGGATAAGAATCTCATCCACTTGCTTGAATCGTTCTTGACATCTATATCGGGTTCGAATTAATTTCTTAACTTACATCCTGCCTTGACTCCTGTGCGCTCCTTATTGTTTATTTTGGTTGTTACTCTTGAATTTTTGAATTATGTGATTGGTAATTAGAACTTGACAGTTAAAGTTAGTAATGTAGATTATGACCCAATGATTACCCCTTAGCTCTAAGTCACGTAATTAGTACCCCCACCTCGATACCAGTTAGATCCCTTTCCCCCTAACGGCTAGTAACTCTTCTATCCTCACTATCGACGCTTGTCCTATAAGTACTAAGACTAAGGCTTAAGACGACCATGACCTATGTAATATAGGAGGATACCCTAATAGGTACCAAGACCCTTCTCGTAGACCTTAAACAAGAGTTTCCACGATATCCTTAAGAGATTTCAGTATTAGTTTATTATAAGTTGGGTAGTATGCCTCACAACATAGTACCACCTGGCCCTATTGACCCATTGACGAAGTAAACAAGGATGACACAACTTTAGACTTGCGTAAGAAGATAGTGTTTATTCAGACAATGGAATTTAGAGGTTCTTGTCCCTATTTGGTCGACTAGCGACTTAGACAAGGAGGTTGTATGATGACTGTAGAGATTGTGTAGTCTTTATTTATTATTGCTTATTTTGTGTTGTTTTGTGAACTTGAATTAATTTGTACCTCCTTTCATCATCATCTAGCGTACTTATAATTGATATACTACCTTGACTTATGCCGCTATTATAGTCTAGTTTTTGCAAGCTTATTCCTTGTCGAGCTTGTTCATGACATAGGTATTATTGGGGAGGCCCACAATAATACATTTCAGAATCAGTATATTAAGATCTGGCCAACCTTAGTGCACTTAATTCGCCCTTCGTAACGCTACTTTACGTGGATTGAGATATGTAGTGATTAGTAGACGAATATACTTGCCCTAGACATGTCTGACATATCGTATCGGTTACATAACTGCACCGATGTGAGCATGCGAATAGGAAATTACCAAATTAAGATTTCAATCCACAACTGTCTTGACAATTCTCATTTGAATTCTATAAACGCTTTGATTCCCATACTTCCATTCTATTACCCCTCCTTGAACTCTTTTTCGTTGCTTTCCGTCTTCCCTTGTTTCGGAAAGACGAAATCTCGTGCTTGGATATAAGTGATACACGGATAGTACAAGATATACCCCATAGGCCAATCATATTATTTGGTGACTATCTTTCATAATTGATTAAGGGCATATCACATATGATATAGTTGGTGTTAAAGTTTTGAGGATTAAATGACATGAGAAAATAAATCGAGGAATATTTTTCTTAAATGTAAGAGCCTTATGTGATAGATGGATAAATTCTAAGTTGGGTAGAAATTACATTATTAAACTTGAGGTAAATTCTTTTAGATTGTGATCAAGTGAGATTAGATAGAGAGAAACCATGTTCTATTTTAATTTCGAGGACAAAATTATTTTAAGTTGGGTAGATTGTAAACCCCCTCACCCAAAATAGATATTTTGTGTATATTTTATATTATTATAGGTATTGAATTTCTTTAGAGTATTCTGTTATTTAATTAGCAAATGAATTTCTTGATATAGTTACTTATATAAATATTTATTTAGAATCATTTTTAGGTTATTTTAGATTTTTGAACTTAATTAGGATTTATTTGGATATATATAGTCTTAATATTAGATATACACTAATTTAGTGTTAATAGATATTAATAAGATTTTATAAATTATTTGTATTATATTTAATTATATTCAAGTTTATAAATTATTGAGATAGATTCAAACTCTACTTTAAATTAATTCAAATCATGAACCTACTAGGAATACAACTTAATGTATATCATATCCTTATTTAAATTCATCATAATCCTATCCAAATTAACCAATCCTAGTTGTATTTAATTAAGTAGTCTCAACCATTATAAATACCTCATCCTTCATATTTTCCCCCAAATTCCTCTCTTTTTCGTCCAAAAATAGTCAAAATTCGTCATAAATTCAGCCTCACTTTCTACTAGTTATGACGAATTAAAAAGACGATATCTCCTAGCTCCGGACTCCAAACGAGGCCTAGTTTTTTTTGGTAGAACGATAATGAGGTTAGCTTTCTGATTATATAAATTGTTTTTCTAAATTATGAGTATTAAATTCTGGAAAATTCGTAGAGCACAGCATATCCGAAAATAGACGTGTTTCGATGTTTTCACGATTTCGGCAGAACCAGGAATCAGAATCATGAACCGTTTAAAGTTTCGGAAAGCTAATGTCGAGATCATCGACATATATTTTTCCCAGAATTTAATTTGAAGTATTTACATACTGTTAATTCTGTAGAACTTCTAGGTTAGAATTTAACCATCGGTGCACAATACAAAATTTGTATGTGCCATAATTCCCAAACGAATTTGAATTCGGATGAGCCGTAAATTCCAGCATATTTTTGACGCTGAAATCTACAGGAAATCATGCAGGAAAGTTGAGTTTTTGTCGGTTGACTTTTTGGTCAACAGATCGCCTCGATTTGCTTGCCATGAGTCTCGAGTTGATAAAATTCAGTTTCTTTGGACAAAATTTAGGAATTAACATAAAAATCAGAATAATAAGATTAAAATAGGATTTTAGAGCAACTATTCCAGAATTAAATAAATTAAAATAAATTATCTTTTGACGTGATAAATTTGTAATACATAGGATATTGGATTTGTTCTGCGCGACTTCTGGAGCAGGTTATTGGTACATCGCAGCTTCCTTACCAGGCAAGTGTACCTTGCCAAACTCTGCAGTATTGTTACATATTTTTCTTGCTTCATTATATTGTTGTGCTTGCTTAACCTAGGACCGTGTGACGTACTTAGCGTCCGATTATTAGTCGGGTGCCAACACCGTACGCGGTGTTGGGTACGGTCATCTAGAGATGGACATTCGCGACACTTTATCTTCTCGTACTGGTCTTACCAAGTACGCTTTGACCTAGGACACTTGACACTATTCATGAGACAGGATTTTCCCGAGATATTCGTGGTGATTCTGTATAGGATACAGGACTTGGACATTATATTCTAAGATATAGTATGACTGGTTGCATTAGCTATGATCCCGCTTGACATGGACATGAGACGTTATGGTCATGATATGCGTGGTTACATTGGGTGGGGAGAGGTTTACCATACAAAAGGCTGAATATATATATATATAATAATTTAATGGAAGTGCCTTAGTCTCTGGAAACAGAACTTTGGTACCGTACTGGCCCTCGAGAGAATACTGCTATGGGTTTCTCCGACACTGATCCTGTAGTAGTCTCAGCCCGAGTATGACTAAATCTCTCACTTGCATGTCACTTAGTTGGTTATATATATTTACCCTATTTGTTTCATTACTGCATTTATTTTGGCTTGTATTTTCTGTACCTTGCTGTCCCCTGAGGACCTGGATCCGGATTATGTCCCCAGATATTGCAGACGAGATCGATCCAGAGGTTTATGGAGCAGGAGCATTATCAGGAGCAGACATTGGAGCAGTACCAGATCCAGTAGACGCGTGATCACCGAGGGTATCTTCTGAGTATATACTGTTCCATACTCAGTATTTGTTGTGGTTATCTTTATTCTTGTATCTTGACAGATGTATTCTGACTCATTATCGGGTTATTTCCCCGAGTTTATATTATATTGAGATTGATCTTTCTTTATGATTCTGATATTGTTGTATTCATTTCTGTGGATAAGATTAGTATATCTAGACCCTTATTGTTGTACTACAGCTTAAGTATGCCCTGATGGATCCATTAAATTGGGTTGTCCATCGGTGCGTACTGCTGGCCATTGCCACGTGTCTAGTCCCTCGGTATTTTGGGACTGGGGCGTGACAACCGAGTAACATTTTAGGAATAAAAGATTTTAAATTGATTTATTTTACAATTTACTTACCTATTAGTGGTGCAAAGTACTATGTCTTTATAAAAAATTTCTCTTCTCTTATATAAATATTTGCTTCTTATACCTTCTGTTGCATATGTTGAGTACTGCATGTTTCACATCTATAGGCCACATATATTAAATGCGAAGAATAGTATTAGTATTGCCCAAAGTGTTCCACAAGCAATCAAATTAAGAGGCAATATAAAAATAGAATGAGAATGTGGTTATAAGTATGGTCTTTTTTTACATCATTATAATGTTGAATGTGATAGCACTTCTTCCTGCTTGAAGAAAACCTGAGTTATTTTTACTTATATATTGAAACTAATAATTTAATCAAAACATCCCTTTCTTCCCCTATCCTAATCCTAACTCGGACACAAACACACACACACACACATGCAGACACTAACATTAACCCAACCTCGAACACTCGGACACACTAACACGCATACACTAATTCTAACACGGACACGAACACACACACATGTTTGTATCATGTCATCTCGTGATACGTATGGTAAAATTGTAGGACACATGGATATGAAAGGTTATGACACGATATCGAGGATAAGGTTGTAAGCATTTTATCAGACACGGACACACGCATAAATGTCAAGTATGGATATCCAGGAGTGTATCAGTGAGTGTCAACTAAACATCCTGGACAAAAAAAATTGACACTGGATATCCATGACTTTATTTTTCAATTAGAAAGCATGGCCTAAACAAATGTCAAGTATGGATATACAGGATACAGAGTTGACACTCGTTGATACACTGCAATATTAGTATCCAGGATATAGAGTTGAAGAAGAAGTATCAGTGCTAGGACTAGGTGTATTAGTGCATGTATTGTATTCATAAGTATTCTTATATGTGTGTAGATGAGTAGATATATAACATAATTGGGTATTCTTGAGTATCAATGCTAGGACTAGGAGTATCAGTGCATGTATTGTATTTGAACGAAGAAGATAAATTTTTAAAAGAGGATTAAAAATATCAATATGAAATCCATTTAGAATTGTCACATGTACTGTAATTTAAACTATTTTCTTGAACGATGTCTATTCATCTTTGCATATCTGGAGTAAGTGTCATTTGGATAATATACACTACCAAATATTTACATGAGTATATACTTGAACGATTTCTATTCATCTTTGCATAAGTATCTAGAAATGGATATGAATTACTATCTGCATCATCGTTCATGGATGTACAAACGTCATCCTGATGACATGTGCGGTGTGCGGGATAAATTCATTGAGGGTATACAGTAGTTCCTGCAGTTCGCCAAGGCTTTTCCTCAGTACATGGATGGTACCAAAATTAAGTGTCCGTGTGTAAGATGTCGCAACTTAAAATATCATCCAGAAGTGAAAGTCATATATCATTTGTACTCGAAGGATTTCACGCCGAATTACTATCATTGGATCGCGCACGGAGAACTTGTGTCATTAGCATCAGAGTCAGAGCCTTATGTGGAGCCGTATATGGATGTCCAGGACCATGCTGCTTATGACGACGGGTAGGTGAACATGGTTTTTGATGCGACGGAGTCTAGTTTCAATCCGGACATTCATGATTCAGCTGAGGAGGCACCGAATGCCGGTGCTGTGAAGTTCATGGAGTTGATGGAGAATGCAAAGACTCCATTATATCCTGATTTTGAGGATCATTCACCGTTGGATGTGGTTACAAGATTGTTGAGCATCAAGTCTGATTTTAACATGTCGTAAGAATGCTATAACCGACTGATGGATTTGATTATAGAGATCTTGCCAAATGGTGCAAAGTTGCCTAAAGACTTCTGCCGATCTAAGAAGATGGCGAGATCGCTCTAGATGGGATACGAGAAAATCGATGCATGTCGCAACGGGTCCATGTTGTACTACAAAGACGACAAGGATGAAAATACATGCAGATTCTATGGTACTGATCGCTACAAGGCCACTGAAAGAGAAAAGTCTGTCGGTGCAAGGAAGCCTACCGATTCGATACACTACTTGTCTTTGACGTCGCGGTTACAGAGGTTGTTTATGGTGAAGGAGACTACAGAAAATATGAGTTGGCACAGGCGAAAATAGATCAAAGGAGTATTGGATCATCCATCCGATGGAGAAGCATGAAAGCACTTTGATCGAGAGTATCCAGATTTTGCTTCGGATCCGTGTAATATCAGATTGGGGCTCTCCTCCGACAGTTTTACCACATTCGGACTTTCGGGCTCCCAGTATTCGTGTTGTCCTGTGATCGTCACTCCGTATAATATACCGCCTTGGATGTGCATGAAGACTCCGTATATGTTCCTAACCGTTACTATCCTGGGTTCGAACAACCCGAAGAAGAACATCGATGTGTATTTACAGCCTTTGATAGATGAGATGAATCAGTCTTGGGAAGTAGGTGCCAACATGTACGATGTTTATAGAAAGCAAAATTTTTAGATGAGGGCATCACTTATGTGGACCATCAACGACTTTCTGGCCTATGGAATGTTATCGAGTTGGAGCACTCATGGTCGTCTCTCATGTACGTATTGCATGGATCACACAAAGGCTTTTCATTTGAAACACGGTGGCAAACCGTGCTTCTTCGATTGTCATCGACAATTTTTGCCGAAGGATCATTCGTACCAGAGGAACATGAATACTTTTTGAGAAGGCCAATCCACCGCCAAGGTGGCCCGGATACACGATATAGGAAGAGGTAAAAGATTTATCAAGTGTCACCGAGGAGCCTGCTAAGGAGTACAAGTGTGACGGATTTGGTCGCACCCATAACTGGACGAAGAGGAGTATATTCTGGGATCTGCCATATTGGAGCACAAATCTGATCAGACATAACCTTGATGTCATGCATATCGAGAAGAATATATTTGATAACATAATTAATACTATAATGGAGGTAAAGGGGAAGACGAAAGATAATCCGAAGGCCAGGTTGGACTTAGAAGAAATATATAGACGTCCTGCGTTGTATTTGATAGACGAAGGGAATGAAAAGTTAAAGCAGCCTAAGTCAATTTTTTAACTGGAGAAGGAGGATAAAGGAAGACTTTGTAGGTAGATTCAGGGTCTAAAATTTTCAGACGGGTATGTGTCAAACTTGAGAAGATGCGTCGACCTCAAGGAGAACAAACTGGCGGGTATGAAGAGCCACGATTGTCACGTATTCATGGAGAGGTTAATTCCGGTTGTATTTCGAGAATTCTTACCGCAGATATTTTAGGATCCATTGACAGAGCTCAGCATATTCTTCAGAGATCTTTGCTCTACTAAGTTGCTCGTCGATCGTCTAGAAAAGAAAGAGAAGGACATTACGATAACACTGTGCAAGCTCGAGAATGTGTTTTCTCCTGGATTCTTTGACTCCATGGAGCATTTGCCAATTTATCTTTCCTATGAGACACGTGTTGGTGGTCCTGTCGGTTATCGGTGGATGTACCCGTTCAAGCGGCATCTGAATCACCTAAAGGAAAAGGTAAAAATAAGGCACAGATTGAGGGCTCTATTTGTGAAGCTTATGTTCTCGAGGAGATTACAAACTTTTGCTCGACTTATTTCAAACCTCATATTGCTACTAGTAGAATGAGAGCTTCGAGAAACGACGACGAATATTAGGAATCTAATGATGCAATACTGAAAGTATTCAATGCGTCCGGAAAGCCTTCGGGAAAAATAAAGAAGAGATATTTGAATGACGACGAGCTAAGGGCTGCTCAGTTATATATATTAGTCAATTAGGACGAGGATAAAGTGGAGAAGCTAGAGGGGTAAGTAATTAATACGTTCACGTTTATGTCATCTCAATGTAATAGTATAAGCTAATATTATGCTACTAATCAGCGGTTGCTTCGTTGTTTTTCAGCACATATAATGATGGGCTGAGGTTGGTTAGACCCTATATAATAGACGAAGAAGTAGAACAAGAAATGAGACGTTGTTTTTCTTCTTGGTTGAGCGCATATGTAAGGAGCATGGTAATTACTTTTTTCGTATGCACTTGCATAATAAATAACTTATTATCGCTACGTTGGTATTTAGGTCGATCGTCTAATAACACCCGAGACTGAATCTATTAGAACTCTAGCCAAGGGACCAATTACTGCCGTCAAAATATGGCCAAGTTACTGCGTGAATGGGTTTAGGTTCAAGTCAATAAATGCTCCGATCAGAGTCAGCTTTCTGGATCTTGATTCCACGAAAAATAGTTGTTTATGTATCAAATCTTCGAACTACAAAGACGTCGATCCAGGTAATAATTTCTTTGGCATCTTACGAAAGATTGTAGAGTTGACATATATTATATCACAGAACCTGCTAAGATCGTGTTATTCAAGTGTGAATGGTTTGATCCTATTCAAGATCAAGGTTGAAAAATTGACAAGCATGGTCTTGTGAATATAAACTATAAGCGTAGATATTAAGGCTACGAACCATTTGTCCTATCAAGTCAGGCTCAACTCGTATACTTCATAACTTATCCTAGACGGGGAATAGCGAGGTCGGATTGGTGGACAGTATGCAAGACTAAAGCTAGAAATACCTTTGACGTTGACGAAATAGCTTATCAGAGGACGAGCTACCTCTTGTAACAAATATTGTAGATGTGGACTCAACAGAAGTTACTCATTACACGAATAATAATGTAGAAGAGGTATAATTATCTGAAGAGGAAGACGAAGACGAATACGAAGTAGATGAAAGTGAATATGAGGAGAAAGAGGAAGAGGAGGACGAAGAAGGCGAACATGATAAATTTTCTGAAGATGATTGAAAATAAAATATTTTTCCAGTAGAATGTACTATATTTTGACTATAGAATATAGTATTTTGATGAAGATATGTATTATATTTTTATTGTAGAATGTACTATCCATTTAGACTTGTGACACTACTAGTTATTTACTGTGCAATTCTATTAATGCTGTGATATATGCATAACCTTTTGACTATAGAATGTACTATATATTTGTTTACTTTTTCTATCATAATATTTTATTATTAGGTATGACAGGATAATGTGGAGCATTCAGCAGGTCCCGAGGTAGATGGAGTGCTCCTCCGGTACTGCCTACTGTTGGTTCGGGATCCTCGACGCCAAGTACTCCAATATATCGACCAGTCATATCTCCGACTGCGACGACGTTACGTGGTGTAACACCCCGTTCCGTTCTAGCAGACTGTCGACTCAAATAGCAAAAGTGCAACTGTCCCGACCCGCTTTGCCTCAAATTAGAAGCAAAGGATATCCAGACTTATCCCTACAGGAACCCGGCTAAGGCTTTCAGAGGCTCGCTTGACGTATTGCTCTACCGAGGCAAATCATCGCTAAGTTGGGTGGCTACAGTAAACTTGTCTTTGCTTAGCCAGCACACATAAAATGTAGAATATTCATGCTAGTCGCTAGGTGAATCACCCCCTGCATGCTAATGAATCCAACGCACCTAGCTAAGGGAATAATCCCAACTTGTATTGCATATGCTAGAACATGGAAATTGCAATACTGTTTATATTCGGACCCTCGCATGCTAAGTCCCCTAACGGTTTTATCTCTCGGCTTACCTTCGGGTCCGAGCAAACGTGTCTGCTTATGTTCCTTAGAACGCGTGCTTGCCTGCTTACGAATGTTTAACGTGATTGTATTGTGCATGCATTCTTGTTAGCCAGGAGACTATCAAATAGTCCTTCTGTGCAATTGAACCTGCAAGTATCCGGGATCGTTAGGTCACCCAAGGCAAATTCCCGAACCAAGGGAATCCATCAAGGCAAGTTAATCACTATACACAATCATGATTCAAGCATCTCCTGTATTCGTATTCTACTGTACTCCTGTTCTACTGTACTCTTGTTCTACTGTACTACTGTACTCCTGTTCTACAGTACTCGTGTACCTCGTGAACTTGGAAGAGACCCTGACCTGCATGTCGTGGACAACTAAAAAATGAGCCATAGTTCCACGGACGGTCTCCGAGGAACTGGGGCCGCTCCGATCCGGATGAAACTCCACTGTAAAGCCTGCTGTACTGGACGGGATGGCGTGTAGCACACATTATTCTTTTGCTGCATACCATTCTCTCCATGGCTAAACTATACTGTATAGTCTACTGTACTGAACGAGATGGCTTGTAGCGCCCACTGTACTTTCGCTACAAACCATTCGTTTATGACTATTGTCCATAATTGCTATGCCAGCGAATCATGTTCATATAGATAAGTCATCATCGCTTAGCGACTATCCGCGTGCGAGTCATTGCATCGTGTCAATGAACAACTGAACACCTGAACGATCATGATACAACAATACTCGTGTTTGCTTATGTTGTTGCCTTGGTTTTCATTATGAATGCCCCTGAATGTTTATACTTGTCCGTGCTTGAATTAACAATGTTTGCCTTGGACAGGGAAGGCAAAATGGTAAGTCTCGCCGTGTTTTCTCTCATGTCGCACGACGCACTGACACACGAGTTAGGCTATTCAATGTTTGCATGAAACAGATCCTAAGGCAACTAGAAAGACAACTTAATAGTTGTGCACGGAACCTGTATTACGTGTTTGGATTTGTCGAGCGGGCGAGTAGCTTCCCCACCAGTGCATTCAATGTACTGATAATCCACCAGTTTGTATGCAGGGTACGGGAGAACCTCATTCGGTGCGGATGCCTCCTACGTGCGTGCTTAGGCGTAGAGATCACTCCGAAGCAGCGGTACGTCCGGAACTGAAGCACATATGCAAGACATAATATTGTGAACATTGCCTGAACATTGCCTGATCATAGCCTGTACAATCATTCCACAATTGTAGCCACTTGGCACACTTTTTTCTGTTTCAGAGAGAGAGGCTTGAGCGACTTGTAATCTTGGCTATACGTCGCCTGTAACACTTGTTTATATCAATAAAATAGTTGCTTTACTTTAACTTGTGTTTCATTGCTTCCGCTATATTGCCGACTCAGTGAACCTGTTACCAAATCGCTATGCGTTTATGACTCCGCTGCACTCGGACAAATCTGTGCGACTCTGTGGCTTAGAACTCTTGCCGCCAGCAAATGAACCATGGCCTTGCATGGGCGTGGATCACGCTCGTGCGGTGTCACGCCCGGATGGGTCAAAGCGATCGTTCCGCGGGAGCGCTGGCACGGTGATTCTCGCCTAGCGGAAACGGCTGATTTTCCTGCGGAAGATCGGAGTGTGACAAGTGGCAGCACTCCTGGGACGAGTAGTTCCAGGCTTGAGCCTACTCCCTCGTCCAGCGTTCCTCCTGTTGACGGAACCATGGAGACAGATAATCATATGGCGGAGGTTGAGCCGATGTTGTCCCAATATCAGCTAGATCCTCCATATGCACCTCCGGATGAGACGATGACGGAGATTTGGGCCGACGGTACAAAGTCAATTAGATGGTTTAGCATCATATATATCGTGTATTTCTTTATTCATCATATATTCACTTTTTCGATAAAAATAATTATCTCTGTATAGATATCGTCCTTCGTCGGTACAGAGACGCCTTGGCCACTTTCTGAGGTACAACTATGGTGGCCCTTGGATCAACTACTCTAATGCTCTAGATGAGAGAAAGGCGTTCTGGTTTGCGCACTCCAAGGTAAAAGTATATTATATCAATCATCTAATTTATGCATATTATATAACTTACTAAATTATTTTTTATAGCAAACGTATTTCTATCACCGCACCGGGCCGAGTTGATCGAGCAGATATTTCCTGCTATTGCCGCCAAGCTGATCCGTGATGCTTTGGATGACCAGAAGGCTCATGATCACGAAAAAAACCGATCCAAGGTTGGATTATGCCTGAGCAGTGGACTGCGATGAGGCCTAGATTAGACGATCCGAGCTACAAGGAAAGGTCTGAGAATGCCAAGGCAGCAAGGCAGAAGGCAACAAAGTGGTGTGGTGGCTCGATTCCGATGATGGGAAATTTTCGTCGTGTGGTATATTTTTTATTTGAGATATATTATTTTAATGCAAGTACGATAAAATGGTAGTAGGATAAAATATTTAATTTTAGTACTAAATAATTTATTTTTAACATGTACAGAGGGGTGAGGATGCCAACATGGTAACCGTCTTCCTGTCCACCCAACGAAAGGGTAAAAATCTCATTGATGAGAGGGCCTCACAGACATATGTAATATTACTTTACATTGTGTTAATTTTAATATAACTTAGGAAATATAAAAATAAATATCAATATAGTTAGTAATAAGTACCTTAGACACATTAGCAATTATCGAGTATCCAAACTTTTCTAGGCCGAGTATCTTAGGCTGTGTGAGCGGGAGACTGCTAGTGCACCGACAGTGGAAGAGGCTGATACTTCCTAGCAGTCCTCTCCAACTCCGTCGGTGGACGAACAGTGGGTGACCGCCGCTGGTGGTCTCCAGAGGGGTACGTAACTATGGTACGGGATCCTATGGTGCCCTTGTTGCGACGCAGTCATCTAGGGCCTCCACGGCAAGTGCGCATTCTCCACAGCCCTCGCAGTCGTAGACCCGAGTCCAGGAGACTGTTGACCGTCAGATTGCGTCTCTCCGTGACGAGTTGCTGCGAAGGATGGAGGAGCAGCCCATGTCCCTGCCGCAGGCGGACGATGCGACGCTCATCGCACAATTTGATACACTCGAGCGCAGCATCATGGAGCTCAGGGATATTACAGCTGATCTTAGAGCATCGACAGAGAGCAGCGTGACAGAGCTGCAGGCATCACAACTGTCCATGGGCGAGAGGTTGACGATGATGCATGATTCAATGGTTCATAGCAGTACGAGGCTATTATCTACCACAGATTTATACAACCATCGAATAACAAAGTTAGAGTAGATACGTCCTCTTGGTGCACATTCATCGACACAGACTCCACCGACGTCACTGCCTTCTCCATCGACATCGGTGTCGATTTCACGGGAGCAGTATAATTTGTTCTTATCCCTGATACGTGCCGGTGGTCACCCTCCTGCAGATCCGCAGTAGTCATAGTTAGGATAGTTTACTGATTGTTTGTATTTTGACATATGATATTTGGTCATTTATGAATATTCTTTATTTTTGAGGCTTTCATACTTTATTTCTTGCACTAAGTTGTATGGATATTTATTGCATTCTTTACGACGAGATTTTCTCCTAACTCGGTTTGTAATCCCATTGTTTCGTTTTCTTTAAATTTTACTATATTATTCATATTAAAAGTATGTTAGTTTACCGGTGTTGAGTGTTCAACCGAAGGGGTCGGCGAACCCAGAAAATTCAACGGATGGTTGCTCCGGGTCTATTTATATAAATTGTGAATTCATAAACTGCAGAAAGATTGGTTTGGAATCAATTCAATATTTTTTATTTATTTTTTCACTGAATCTTTAGCGACGTTTAGCGAAGTTTAAATACGTCGCTAAATACGTAGCTGATTTTCGCAAAATACGTCGCTAAGTACGTCGCTAGTTGTCGCTAAACTGCTAACATGACAATATTGTCAGGTCAATATAACGTCGCTAAATGTGTCGCACAACATCGTTAAAAATAAAAAAATTAGTGACATGTAGCGACACACAACACGCCGTTAATTTAGCAACATTGCGTCGCTAAACGTCGCTAATATAGCGACGTAGATACGTCGCTAGAAAACGTCGCTATATCGACGTTTTATGATATTTTTTTGGTCAGCGACTAGCTTAAAGACGACTTCATTGAAACGTCGCTAAAATTATTTATCGACATTTTTTATGCCATTTAGCGACGTTTCTAGACGTAGCTAATTTGACTTATTCTGGTAGTGGGTTCAGCCAAGTACTTTAACCATTTTTCTGTACAGTTTTTGTGATAAGATTCAGTTTTGGAAGGTTGTTTGGATATGTTGCAGTCATCATTTGGCTTGGTCTTCAATATGAAAGTTGTAGAAAAAAGTTCTCTCTTTCATCTAGATTTTAAATCAGGTCATTTGGAGGTGTATTGAAGAAGTTATGACCATATAAAGTAGCATATATGTTCATATTCTGCATGTATTCAGCTTGCATGCAACATTGATAATGGAAGAACGAATCTTGGGGATGGAAGAGGTTGCCCTTTGGACTTCTCCATGCAACGAATGTGGTGTACCCAACATTCAACTTGCATGCAACATTCAGTTAAGTTGTACCAACTTGAGAGAAGCCCCTTTGTAATCTTTCATTTGATTATAGTGAAAACGGCGAAGAAGGGACAGACGGAGGACGTAGGCTCAAATTGAGCTGAACCTCGATAAATCTTTTGTGTGTGCAATCTTTCTTAATTTCTCTTCTCTTCCATTTTTTTTCTCATCTTATCACAAAGACGAAAAAGATCTTGTTTTTTCTAACAAGTTATATGTATCTTTTGTGAATAAAAATGTGTATATTTTGAAAACAATAATTCTATTTATGTGTTTTGAAGTCAAACTTTGATAATTTAACAAATAGTCCAACTTTGGATGCAACTTTGAAATACAAGTATGTGTATAAAAATTACAATTTTAATATAACTTAACCATCATTACAACTTTAGATTCGATCCATTAAAATATATAAATATTCCAACCGAAAAAACGGATTAACCAAGTCAATTATTCGGTTAGGTTAGATTCGGTTTCGATTTTGGCTAATTTCGGTTCGATTTCGGTTTTGAGTTATTAGAATTTCGGTTTATTCGGTTTTAACTATTTCAGTTCAGTTGAAATCGAATAAACCGAACATTCACCTCTACTTTTAAGTTAAACTTGTTGCAAGTATTATTGTCCAAACAGAGTACACAGCCGACACTACCGAAAGCCTGTGGGAAACGGGGGAAGGGAGACCAGACAGAACTTGAGAGAAGGAACAAATGTCGCTAGCTTCCTTATGTTTCCTAGGACCCGGATGAAAGAATGCCCTACGATTTTTTATTGCCACATTGATTTGAACATGGTATTAGAGCGCCAAAAGACCTGCCATTCAGATTCAATCTTATTTGACGTACATTTTAAACGAATTTTATAATAGTTATACCATTGTGTGAATTTCAACTCTCAGCCCATAACATAGACATATTCTGAAGTTTGGATATGATGGTGGATGATTTAAAGTTTATCCAGGGACATTATCAGCCAGGACCCAACTGAAAGGGATGTTTAACATCCTTTCTTAAAAGCAAAGTGGCCTCTCCTGTTCTTGAAAATATAGTAGTAGCCAATATAAGGGCAATGCCAACAGAGGAAGGGGACTTTGTCCCTTGTCCCTTGCTCTTTAGGCATATAACTTTTGTTTAGTGTTCCCACTTGTGCATGTCTTTTTCTTTGTGTAGCCCAAGCATGGATAAACACCAGTACCTATTTCACTGTCAACACTGCTTCGTTGTCTGTCCCTTAGAGATACCTATTGTATAGCCCGCGGCCACTTGACGGTCAGCTATTATCTCCCTCTAATTCGGATGGATCCGAACTAAGCAAGAAAGTCAATGGTTACCGGTCACGTAGATGCGGGCCAGCGCAACATCCCTGAGTGTGGGCAAAATATCATTTCCGTTTCACTATTTCTTGGATCACTGGTCTAGAAGCATATGTATTATAGTTAGCTGGTTTATCACTATAAAGCTCAGAGTCCAATCACATGGTTTGAGTCACCACTTTGTGAGCAATTGGTGCACCCAAGGGCCCATACAAGTGAGAGATCTGATGAGGTTGGGTGTAGAGTCCTTGTAAGCTGTGCACCATGTCCTCCTAAAGCCTACCAAGGCCACAATCCCAACATCTAATTCAAATGTCTCTCCACCCTCCAATAATACATAGGGTTCTTAGAATCTTTTCTTAAATCTTCCTCCAATCCCAATCCAAATGTTACTTTTTCTTCACTTCCAAGCTACTATTTGCCAACAAAATCTTTTGATGCTAATAATGATGTCTTAAAGCAATAAACCAATGGGGTGGAATTAATTGGGTGCTTTCTTATATTGAATTTGTAGGCCGAAAGTTTTTATTCATATATTCAGAAAATAATACTAAGATGTGGGTTTTTTTTTCTTCTACAATCTTCGTGTTACCTTGTTTTTATGGGAGTTTGCTTGCCAGTGGTCTTCAAAATGTTAATTTTGTGAACCAGGGACTGCCATTTTGCTTGTGAAGATAAATGCTAATCCTGCATTGAAGCAAGCATCAAAGTCTAATTCAGAGGTGTACTTTTCTCCAATGGTGGTAGAAACAAATTCTACCCATGGAAGAGTGCATCCCCTCTCACTACGTCACGAAGGAAAAAAGTTGCTTAATTTCTTGAACCCCTCTAGCAAGATGGAAATCCAGACAAATACAAAAAGCATGGTATGTATAACCTGAAGACACCCTCAAGTTTCAGTCATTCTTCAAGAACTGCAGTCCTTGTAGTGGAATCGTAGTCTGACAACTCGCAATATGTATCATGCATAAATTTGTTTGTGTATCTCGTATATTGTGCATCATATAGTAACTATAACACTATGTTTGGAAACTTTGTGAGTGAGGGAAAGAGAAGAAAAAATTGAGAGGAAGAAAAGTTAATCTTACCTTCTCTTGTTTGGATGACAAAAATATAGGAAGAGAATAGTGAAAAACTAATTTTTTGTTTGTTTGTGGGATTAACATAAAATTACTAATTAGTCTTTGTGTTTCTCAATATAGAAAAAAACCAAAAAAATAATTGAGGGATAATTGAATAAATTTACAACAATTTTTTTTTCTTTGTGTTCATTTTCCTTTTATTTTTGGTAAAAAAAAAATTGGATGGGACCTACATCAATTTTTTTTTCCAAATTCTTCTCCTCCACTTTTCCAAACATCACGACTTTTCGTTTAGATTTTTCTTACTAAATCCATATAGGAATATAATATAATATAATATAATATAATGTTTTTATAAATGGTTTATTTGTTTGGAAGTCTACCAAGTTTCGGAATTTAGATTTTTAAATATATATTATATGACTCAAATAAAAATTGATACCATATATCAATCTATTTTTTCGTATCATATCAATAAATATGTAACATTCAGACTCTGGTTGTAATCTTGAGCTCATAAAAGATGAAGGTACGTGTCCACCTATGAACTGGAACAACATGAACTAGATTTTCCTTGTTAATTCAGCTGTTACTATTACTGTTACAAATTATAAACATGAGTCTTGGGTGCATGTCTGCTACATCTTTTTTATATTGTTAGTCCCGAGGCAGATCTAAGATGGTAGAACACGGGTCAATAGCAGAGCTACAAGCGAAATTCGAAAGTCCGTTCTCTACAAGAACCCAAGTTGTCGTCGAGACACAGAGCTTCCGGCAAACAAATTTGCTCTCTGAAGAACTCGATTCCAACGAATCACAAAGAACCAAGATAGAAGTTGGCACACCAGAAACTCGCAAGAGTCTCTCTCCAAATGATGCACAACTCCTAAGAAGCACACCTCCAAAAACAGGTTACAAACTGACTACAAGAAAAAAGAAGATATAAAAAATTATTTTTCTCTTTACGTGCGCAGACGCTACAATGAGATAGAATAGAACAAAGAGAAGAAGAAGAAGAAAGATCTAAACATAACTCATGCTGGGGTGATCAAAACCATCGGCGTTCAAATCAAGATTCGCCCTATCCGCGATATGCTCTCAGGATCCAGCAAGCTCTCGAAGAACTTCTAGAACGTTCATGTCATCTTCCTCCTGGACTCGCTCGAACTCCTGGACTACTTGGCACAGCAACCTCTCTTTAACTCTCTCTCTCTCTCTCTCTCAATTATGAAATCCCTATTCAAAGAGCAACAAACGAGAGTATTTATAGAGGAACATGGACACATAGTTGGTTACAAAGAGATTAGAACGAAATTAATTCAAATCCCACAAAATTCGATCTGAATTAAAGACACAATCTTTCTATAACCGACTCGGAACCGCCTTCAGCATAGCAGCGCATCAGGACAGCGACGCAACGGCCCAGCGTGCTTCGCCCAGCGCCCACCTACACAAGCGCGCATAGCCGCGCATCGCCTACGCATGTGCTCGCGCATCGCCCGCTCAGCACTCTGCTCAAGCACCCGCGCATGCAACAACACTAGCAAAAGCGCATGCAACTCACGCTTAAACGAGCGCATGAGCGCATCAAATGCGCACAAGTGCCATGCTCCAATGTTGACGTGCTACGTGCAAAGTGCGCCAACAAAGCGCCACTTTGCGCCCTTGAGCCCGAGTCCGAGTCTGAGTCTGATTCGTCCAATGGAATAAATTTCAAGAGCATAAATGCTTTCATGAGGAGTTAATCATTTTTCTCCTAAAAATACCCCTACATGGCACTCATGTGCCTCACCACACCCTTTGTGCATTCCTCAACACAAGCAAAGCATTATATTGAGATACCCACTTGGTGGTGTAGCCGATGTGGGACTATCTTTCACTAGTCCAAAGGTAAAAACGCTAACAATCTCTCACATATCTTAATATATGGATTGAGCATCCCCCACAGTGGCTGTCTATCATGTATTAGGATATATGTCACTTCGACTTGAATCTTCCCGCAAGGGTCAAATAACAGTATGATACAAGAATGGGCTATGCCTTTAATTTTGTACCACAGTTGCAATTATTTTCACTCACACAATGACATCAGTTATGCTTCTGGTTGCACATTAAAGGCACTATGTACGCCTAATTTTGGTGTATATATTTTGGGCATCTACAAGTTTTTTCTCAAGAGACGACATGTATCTTTTTTCATACACTATAGGCGAGTTCTTTTAAAGAGTCCTTGTGTCATGCCCCAGTACCGGAATACGGGAACGAACATGGCCAGCTATCCCGTACAAGGTGCTATACGTCGTACAACAATCACGGCTATATAAGACAAGTGGGTGCATGCTACAATCAAGTCTCCTATGGTCAAAAACTTCTATGTCTCAATCATTCAAACAAGAAACAGTAAGCATAGAGCATATATGATAAGCAATAAGACATCCCAAACGCTTTCTCAAAATATTCTGGAGTCTAGTTGTGCAAAATAAGAAGCTGAAAGAGTAGCATAAGTACATGACAGTGATCATCTGCAGTCTAATTTAATACAATCATGTAAAAAAACTATTGTCCAGACGAGCCGGCTAACAGGTGCCGGTGGCTAAACACCAAAAAGAAGTAAATGTACAAGACGAGCAGGAAAGAAGAAAATCTACTCGCTATCCCCTACGACCATAGTCCTGGTGCGCACCATAAGTTTGAGGAAAGAATGCTAGACCCTCAGGTGCTGGCTCAAAATCTGGCCATGCAAAACCAGTGGGGTTAGATCCCAAATAATAAGTACCACAAAGGAAGCACAAAATAGAGAAACAAAAACCTAGAGAAAATATATAATAATACATAAGTTTAGTGTCGTAACTTAGTTCCATGGAATATCCTAGCGCAAAGGCCCAACCCTACAACCAAACAAGGACAAGGGTTGAACCATCACACTATAACAGTCCACTTCTCTAGGCTACTAGCTGAATAATACAACCATAACCAAATTTATTTCTTATATCGTCCAATCATTTGTACGGCTTACTATTTGGTGGAGTCTGAGGTTATCTCAGAATAATGCATAATAAGTATCCTCAGATCACGCTAGTGTCGAACATGAGATAACTGAACTAATATAATAAAACAGGCACTTGCAGGATGCACCAGTCCCCCGTAGGGCCACTGCGCTAAAACACGGTATTAACGGTTCTAGTATTCCTATATTGAAACAGTAGCTCAGCATAATAATAATTTAGATACTGCACTCCACTATGGCAAATAATATATAGTATCTGTGGTGGCTAGCCCACAGCGTACTTAGAATGAATCTCTGTGGGAAGGTTCATTAGCATGATCTCAGGATACCGTTCCCACTAAATATTACTAACACTTTTAGTTATCTAATTAACCCTATGTTGTGCTTGAAATCTCAAGGTGTGGTCACATGAGAATTTACCTTAAGATATCGAACAAAGTACGAGCACACTAGATACGAATCCATGAAAGTCAAATCTAGATTCACCCGAGCGTGTATGCAACATTCATACAATCAATATCCTATCCATGCTTTGGTAGTTGACTCGCTTATTATGCCCGTGTTAGGAAAATAATGTATATTTATAATATCACGCATTCAGGGATTTGGAGGCATTCTCGATGCACAACCCAAATATAATTACTTAACACGTGATAAGATGTGTCGCCCCTCAGCGCACATTAAAACATGAATAATTATCAGGCAATAGTGGTATCAGCATGGATACAATATTCGAGTCCAACCAATTATACATTGGGTCACAAGTATCAAAAAATATTCAATCAACAAGTAGGGCCGCATGGATTTCTAGGCCGCATGGGAAGTTAGGCCGCATGACAATCATGGCCGCATATGAAGTCAGGCCGCATATGAAGTCAGGGCCGCGTGGGAAGTTAGGCCGCATGAACTACTTGGCCGCATGCTCAGGGTTAAGGTCTACTCCTTGGGACAAGTGATGAAGTGACGGACAATAAATAAAGTGTCAGTGATATGACATAAAGTGACTGATGTGACTGAGGTGACAAGCCATAAAGTGTGTCAGGAAGAAAAGACAAAACTATAGAAATAAGTGCCAACAATTCAGAGCCATGCGTCCAAGAAAAATAGTAGATGCATGCTCTCTAGGCCGCATGGGTATCGGTACCGCACATAAGTCAATGTCGCATGGAGTCAATGCCGCATGGAGGTCTTTTGGACTTAGCGAATTTCCTATTTGTTCAGCAAGTGAAAGCACAAGGTGTTTAAGGACACTTGTGTAAATGAGCAGTCATGCGTCCAACAAGATGCACACATGCTGTCAGTATGCGACAAGAGATATGACACATAACCCTCTTGGGACGCATGTAACTCTCAGCCGTAAATGCTCACTGGTAGCATGGAAACGTCGTCTTCTCCAACAGCAGGTTCAGCCATGGCGAAAAAGCTCCAAAAACTAAAATTTTATTTTGCCTATAAAATTCTCATTTTTAGTCCAAATTGGGTGAACCAAAAGTCAAAATGCTCTAAATTAAAATCTCTATCATAGCAAAAACTGATTTTCAAAGAAACAAGTTTAAGAGATCAAAACTAAGAAAAACTTATGAAACCCATAAAAATCCTAAGTTAGAAATATTGATCTACACTAATCTATCCATCAAAACAGAAAACTCTAAGAAATATAAGTGCTTAGAAACATATAATAAACATAATGGAACAATAATATAGAGGGTTTCTCTATTTCTCATGTAAGGTGTAATTGCCTATGGAAATGGGGAGAGAAAATAAAAGAAAGAGGAAGAAATGAAGAAGAGAGAGAAAGAAAATATTGGGTTATATATGGTAGGGTTGAGGGTTTAACCAAAGTTTATCATGACTTGAACCAACCTACAAAATAAACCATGAACTAGGTTAAACCAAAGAATGGGTCTAGTCTCCATGCACATGCAACTATGCTAAAATATAAATACGTTCCAAATACGTATATCGAAAATGGAGAGTGACATCTCTATCCACCTTAGAAAAATTTTGTCCTTGGAATTCGAATCCAAGCAATAGCTAGAGAAGTCAGGACAAGCACGATACAAATCTACTAAAAACTACTCAAGGAAGCAATATCATCACAACGTAAAGGTGATCACTTGATCACAGAATCTGAGATATGAAGGTGTAAGAAAGAATATACCTTTTGAATCGAATAGGTACGGGTACCGGGACCGAATATCATCCTTGTGCTCCCATGTTGATACCCCTAAAGAGTGATGGCCCTGAGCAACCCGCATAAGAGAAATAGTCTGATTCTTGAGCACCTTCTCCGTTTGGTCCAATATGGATACGGGTTGCTCCTCGTAAGATAAGTCGGTAACAATGACTAATTCAGAGTGATCGAGGATATGACTCAGATCCGGAACATACCTACGCAACTGAGACACATGAAATACATCATGTGCCACACGTAGTGAAGGCGAAAGGGCAAGACGATACGTAACATTGCCTACCCCCTCGAGAATATCGAACGAACCTATATATCGCAGACTAAGCTTTCTGCGAACCCCGAATCTAATGACTCCACGGGTAGGCAAAATATGCAAAAATACGTGATCGCCGACACAAAACTCTAAAGGTCTACAATGTTGATCTTCCTAATGACGATGCCTGTCTTGTGTAACCCGAAGTCGCTCTTTAATACGCTTGACAACCTTTACTATCTGCGTAATCATTTCAGGACCTAATATCTTCTGCTCACCAATATCATCCCAAGCCAACGATGACCTACACTTTATGTCGTATAGTGCTTTAAAAGGTGTCATCTGAATATTGGTCTGATAACTGTTGTTGTATGAGAATTCTACCAAGTGAAGGTGATTCTCCCAAGATCCACCAAAATCTAAGGTACAGACTCATAGCATATCTTCCAGGGTATGGATGGTTCTCTCTGATTGTCCATTTTTCTGGGGGTGGTGAGTTGTGCTGAATCTTAACTTGGTGTCCAAATTCTGATGCAAAATTTTCCAAAAATATGAAGTGAATCGAGTGTCTCGATCTGACACGATACTTACTAGGACACCATGTTTTCTCACTATCTATCGTATATATATTTCAGCTAATTGTTCTGTAGACTGTCCTACTCGAAAAGGAAGAAAGTGAGATATTTTTGTGAGACGATCTACTATCACCCAAACTGTATCTCGACCAATCGGTGATCTAGGTAAACTAGTCACAATATCCATCGTGATGTGTTCCCACTTCCACTCTGGAATAGGAAGTGACTACAATAATCATGTCGGTCTCTGTTGTTCTGCATTCACTTGCTGACATATCAGACATCGCGATATGAAGTGTGCTATTTTCCTCTTCATTATGTTCCACTAAAAGTGTTGCTTGATATATTGGTACATCTTCGTGCCTCCCGGATGAATAAAATACTAAAAACTGTGTGCTTTAGTCATAACTTCTTGCCGAATATCTCCTCTTGGTACGCATAGACGATTTCCAAACCTTAGCGTTCCATCCGCACGTATTGTCAACTCCTTTCGAAGACTTATCACATTCTTCTCGTAGCTTTTGAATCTTTGGGTCCTCTGCCTGAGCTAGTTTGATTCTATCTACCAAAGTTGACTGAATATGTAGGCTAGCTTGAACTCTTGTACTCTGTGGAAGTACTATCTCGATACACATCTCTCTTAAGTCTTCTAGAATGTGCTTCTGAGTAGTCAATATAAATTTGTCATCTCTTCTGCTAAGTGCATCAGCTACTACATTAGCCTTGCCTGGATGGTACTGAAGTTCCATGTCATAGTCTTTCAACAAATCTAGGCACCTTCTCTGTCTTATGTTCAGGTCCTTATGCGTGAACACATACTTCAAACTCTTATGATCTGTGAATATTTCTACTATATCACCATATAAGTAGTGCTACCATAGCTTAAGTACAAACACTACTACTGCTAGCTCCAAATCGTGAGTTGGATAGTTTTTCTCGTGATCTCTGAGCTGTCAAGAAGTATACACTATCACTCTCCCTTGTTGCATCAAAACACATCTAAGTCCCATTCTAGATGCATCACAGTACACTGTGAATCCTCGGAACCTGCTGGAAGAGTAAGGATTAGTGCAGAGATTAACTTCTTCTTCAACTTTTCAAAGTCTATCTGACATTCCGCCGACCACACAAATTTAACTTTCTTGTGCGTCAACCGAGTCAATGGTGCTGAGATTTTAGCAAAATCTTACACGAATCTTCTGTAGTATCCTGCCAAGCCCAGGAAACTATGCACTTTTTCTACTGTCTTCAGAATTGGCCAGTTCTCTACTGCCTCTACCTTTTTGGGATCAGCTGACACTCCTGCTCCAGAAATAATTTGTCAAAGAAAGGATATGCGATCCAGACAAAACTCACACTTACTAAGCTTCCCAAATAACTTATTCCCCTCCAAGTTTGCAGTACTATCCTGAGATATTTTTTATGCTCCTCCTCATTACGAGAATATACCAGTATATTATCGATGAATACTACCATAAATTGGTCTAAGTAAGGCATAAAAAATATGGTTCATCAAATCTATGAATACTGCTGGAGCATTAGTTAGTCCGAATGGCATAAATAAGAATTTATAATGCCCATATCGTTATCTAAATGTTGTCTTTGGTATATCCTGCTCCGGGACTCGCACCTGATGATATCCTGATCGTAAATCTATCTTGAAAAAGACTCTTACTCCACTTAATTGGCCAAACAAGTCATCAATCCTTGGTAATGGGTACTTGTTCTTCACTGTCACAGCATTCAACCGCCTGTAATCTATACACAACCGCGTCGATCCATTATTCTTCTTTACTAATACCGCTGGTGCTCCCCACGGTGATGCACTGGTCCAAATAAACTTCTTCGCCTTTAGTTCTTCCACGTGTAGATATAACTGATCAACTTTTGATGATGACATTGGGTACACCTTCTAGGATACTGGTTCTGCTCCTGGCATCAACTCTATACATAACTCTACTACTCTAACTGGGGGTAATCCGGGAAGATTATTGGGAAAGACATCCTTGAACTCTTTAACTATCTTGGGCAGCGGGTTTGCTCTCTTTGCTACTGTTATGACTCCTTCTTTGTGCAGGTCTTTTGCTATTCTGCTAAGGACAAACTCTTCTAGGCCAGAAATTCTAAATAATACTCTACCCTCATGATAGTCTATCTTGGTATGGCTGTCTCTCAACCAGTCAATGCCTAAGATAACGTCAAAGTTACCTATAGAAAATTCGATCAACTTTGCAGGTAATAAATGTCCACATACTATGACTGGACATGCTAGGCACACCCTACTAACTTCTATAATTCCATTGCCAGTGAGTATATTCAGTCTCGCTGGCAATGCCTCAAACTTTAATTTAATACGTGTTGCATATTTTGCAGATATAAATAAGTACGAAGCTCCAGAATCAATTAAAGTTATGGCAAAAAAGGTTGTAACAGAAATGTTACCTGCCACCACGTCTCCTGACGCTATAGCTTTCTCCAAAGACAAGGTGAGTGCCTGCCCTTGGCCTTGTTGAGCTTTCTGCTGTTGTCTTCCTTGCTGCTGTAGTTGCGACCCCTGCTGATTCTGTCAAGTCCCGATCTCCCCCAGGAATCGGCCGTCCCCGCTAGGCGTGAATCACCGCGCCAGTGCTCCCGGGGGACAATCGTTCACATCTGGATGTGATGACGCATGAGCACAAGATGCATCCGTGCAAGGCCATGATATGAATAGACGGTAAAATGACTAAGCCATAGAGTCCCACAGATAGTCCAAATACAGCGAAATAAGAAACGAACAAGCTGTTGGTAACAAGTTCACAGAGTCGTCAATAGTAGAAGCATTAAATAACACAAGTATACAAGTAAAACAAGTACTTTATTGATATTGAACAAGTATTACAAGAGATGGTAGGCCGAGATTATAAGTCGCTCAAGTCCTCTCTCTCTTAAAATAATAAAAGTGTGCCAAGTGGCTACATTTGTGGAATGATACATAGGCGATGTTCCAATATTATGTCTTGTATATGCGCTTCAGCTACGGACGAAATATTCCAAGGCTCCAGAGCGAACTCCATGCCTTAGCATGTACGAAGGGATTTTCGCACCTATCACTACCATAATTTTTAGGAAATGATATTTTGGTCATTTCATAATTAATTAAATATTATGCATGTTGAATATTTATTTATTGTATTATTTAATTATTGTTTGATATTAGTATTTGATTTTGGACTTATGTTAGTGGACCTAATTAGTTTAGAATTGACTCTTGGACCAACATTTAATTCTAGTTAGAATTGGATCCAATAGTAAGCTCATTCATTAGGAGGATGATTAATTAGTTAAACCAATTAGACTAGAACATTTTCTCCTTAATTAATTCCTTCATGACAAGCCCCAACGGGTATTGTGGATATTTCATAGTGCCTTAGAGAGGGGGCAAGGCCAGCCACTACATAAGGGGGTGGAGACTCTCTCTCCTCTCTTTTTTATTCCAAATTTAGATCTAGAATTTTTGTCTTTCAAATTTCTTCATTCCTACATCAAATTCTACCCAAATTTCTTTCCAATTCTTTTCATATACATCATTGAAGGCTATTATAACAAGAAGAAAGCAATGATTAACAAGGAGGAAGCAATGATCTACAAGAAGGAAGCAAGGATCTACAAGTTGAAGGCTCTTAACACTTAATTTAGGATTTTTATTAGGAATCCATCTTCCAATAGTTACAATTCAGTTTTTTCTCTATAATTAGACTCTAAATTTGTAATTTAATCATTATATACTCTTCCATGTGCTAAGGCTACCTATAGGAATTGAAATTAGGTTCATAGGAGGCCTATGGAGAAATTTATGTGGTATTTTGTGTCAATTTTGGAGAAATTCCGAGATTGACATATCTTGTGTTTATCAATCGGTTAATTAGACCAAATTGATATGTGTTTGATTGTGTGTGGCTAGTGTGGTGTCCATAATTGGATACGTATAGGCCGTATCCCGATGATTTGGAGATACGGGTTGATTTGGGAATTTTCTTCCGACACGGGGGTTTGAGCATGTCATATTTTGACACGGACATGTAGTTGAGTAGCTAATCTTCGTATTGTTCATAATTATGATTTTAGGCTTGCTCGTGTCCTTTGGGGTACGTTTGGTGGTGTGGTGGACTCGTATCGCAAGCGTATCATAGATCTAGTGTGATACGGGTCGGTGCACTCCACGTGTTTGTTTTCTTGCATTTCAATTCAATTTTCCTTGGTTATAGATATTAGAATATTGTAATTATAGTTTTTATATGATATATATGTATATATATTTTATGTGTATATTTTATATTTTTTGTGATGTGTTGGTGGTCATTGGAGCGTAGGAGAGTTCATGTGCATCATTAGTGTGGGTATGTGGTAGCATATATATATATATATATATATATATATATATATATATATATATATATATATATATATATATATATATATATATATATATATATATATATTTATATGTATGTTCTATAATTCTTGTTGATGTGTTGGTGATCATGGAAGAGTACGAGTTCATGTGCATCTCTAGTATGGTTTTAGGTATATATATGGATAGTGATATATATATATATATATATATATATATATATATATATATATATATATATATATAGTGTTATTTATAGTGTTATATGTATATAACACTATATATATATATATATATATATATATATGTGTGTGTGTGTGTGTGTGTGTATGTGTGTGTGTGTGTGTGTGTGTTTGTGTGTGTATAGATGTGTGTATATGTGTATATATGTATGTGAGCTAGAGGGAAGAAGAAAGCAGTAAAAAATAGTGAAGAAAGCAGTATAAAACAGTGAGAATAAGCAGTAAAAAACAGTCAATAAGAAGTGAAAAGCAGCAGCAAAAGCAGTAAAAAGCAGCAGCAAAAGCCGTAGGAAGTAGCAGATAAGCAGAAGCAACGATAAGTTGCAGTAAGCTGCAATAAGCTACAGTAAGCTGCAGTTGCTTGAGTGCTTATAATTTAAGTTGTGGATACGTTTAGATAAGCTAGTTAGTATATATTGATAAGTTAGTAAGTTATATATATATATATATATATATATATATATATATATATATATATATATATATATATATATATATATATATATATATATATATAAGCACTAGTTAGCATTGGTTAGTATTATTTCTGGTTTATCATGAGTTACACCAAGGTAATGAGAGTTGAGGTATCTTGGGTATGGGTATTGAATATCCAATTGGTATGCTAGTTATGTTAGTTGTAGGTATTAATTTTAGTATTATATAAATTAGTTAGTTAATTAGTGTGTGTGTGTGTGTGTGTGTGTGTGTGTGTGTGTGTGTGTGTGTGTGTATTAGTTAGTATAGTTATGAGTTTAAATGCATGTTAGTGTATATATATAGTTATATCTAATGACTAGATATTTGACTAATGTATTGGGTATTACCTTGAGACTTTAGTCAAGGTAAATTGGGTATCTCAAAGTAAAGGGTAAACATAGTATCTTATTATAGTTAGTAGTTAGTATTGTTATAAGTTATGAGTTTAATTGCATATTAGTGTATAGTGAGATATGTATGGTTAGTTAGTTAGTTAATGTTAGATATTGGATTACCATGTGATACCAAGGTAATTTTAAGGTATTGGTTATACTCAAGGTATTGAGTTTGTATATCAAGATGGGTGTGTAGGTGGTGTGATACCGTATTTGGTTCAAAGCTAAGGTATCCACTTAGCATTAGTTTAGCTAGGAGCACTATATATTTTATCTTGTATATATATATATTATGGTATTTTCATATCTAATAATTTACGTATCTTATGATACGGTATTTTGTTGGTATCCTAGTATCCTAGTATAGCTAGTATAGCCTAGTTACATAGTGTATGGACCTAATATCCTAGAGATGGACTCATACAACCTAGAAATAGCTAGTTTGACCAAGTTTGACTAGTTTGACCTAGAGTTGACCTAGTTTGACTGTTTTGACTTAGAAATGGCTTTATGACCTAGAATTGAACTAGTTTAACTTATTTTTATTCCAAAATATTGTATTGATGCAATATTCCATATATAGGTCTGTTACACCAGTTCGAATATTATTTCGCATCATTTGCTCTGAACCACATGCTAGTAGTACATTCTCTGATAGTTTTTATTATTTAATTACTACTATAATTCAAGTATTTAGAATTGTTACTTATGATTCTTGACACATTGGTACACGGATTGGTATTATTATTGGATCGTCAGTTGTGAAATGTTACTTTGATAATCGAGATGGTATCGAATACTGCTCCTTGTTGGTATTGGATAACATTAGATATTATAGGTTAAACATTGGATACATTGGCTAGTAACGTGTCATGATTCGATCCATCGTATCTGTCGGGACGGAGAAAATACTAATTAAACATATGATCAAGAACTATCGGCTAGTAGTGTAATCATTGGCTACTAACTAATCATACACTTCACGTATGGTTGAGTTAGCTCCTTGGTGTAATTATTGAATATCCCAAGCCGATCACATATTTAGTTAGTATCTCAAACACATAGTATATTTTAGATTTTATTTTCAGTTCATAGATTACCTTGTTCTATTTCTGACATTATAGTTCATCTCCTTCATTCTTATACTCATTAATTTATATTTTTGTTGCTAGTTTTGCATGTTCCTTCATTGTTCTTAGATCATCAGTTATATTCTCATGATATATAGCATAGTATTTTATAGTTTTTGTCAATTAATTAGAACTGCTAATGGGTTATACTTTGCTCCATTTCTGACTAGATAATATTTTTTAGAGGATCAGGGGAATTGGTGTCCGACGTACTTTCGACCTCGACCTATAGATGGTGCAGACATGGACCCACTAGTTTTGGAGTGACAGTCGGAAGATATAGCCGGAATTACTAGTTATCATAGTTAGTTTTCTTTAGCATTTTGGTACCGGATTTCTTTTCGGCGTATATTTGAGACTTGGATATCATTTCTATTTATTGTTGTTATATTTAGACTACATAGTTATGTTATAATTTTTTGATATCTTATCGTGTTATAGATTTATGATTGAGTATTATGTTACATTAAGTTTATTGCCTCGCTTCTTAGAGTTGAGATATTATTGGCGGACTATATATTATTGTGAGATGATTAGATAGTATAGTCGACATAGACATCGTTCTACAGCCGATGTTGCGGCGTAGGCTGGACGTACCCATGTACTCGTACCCCTTCACCGGGTGCGGGTTGTGACACATTTTTGTTGTGGCCCATGCAGGTCCAGCTTTGTAATTTTTGCGAAGTCATGGTAGTGCAACGACTTAGTTGTACTATTACGAGCCTGCGATAGAATATAGAACATAGGACACTAGGATGAGAGAGGGATACTCAATCACAACTAGGAATTCCAATCGAATTTAAAATCGCTACTTTTGATTCCTTCTGAATACTTTGAATATTATTGTCCTTCCTTGATAATATCTTACCTTGTGTCGAATTGATCTCTTTTGTTTCGATCTGTCTTCAGGATGCCATCGAAGACCAGATCACATCGATCGAGAGCAGTTTCTGCAAGGTCTGCCACCTCTCAACTGCCCACTCAGACAGCAGGGGTAGTACCTCCTACGACATCAGTTCACGTAGGAGTCTCGGCTGCCTTCGGGGGTTCTCCTCCACCTGTTCCGATGACTACCCCAGTTGTCAGGAGATATCGCGCCAATGGTTGCACTGTTTAGAGAGATGATGGAGGTACAGAGGGCACAGATAGAGTCCCAGCACATGCAGTCAAATATGATGTAACAGAGTATGAAAAATATCCAACAGGTAGCTATTGCAGTAGTTCAGAGAGGGGCTCCTCCACAGCCACAGGGTGTTCAGCTCGAGCCAGGCAATATTCAAAATTTCAAGAAGCTAGAGCCTCGAGTTTTCAAGGGAACAGAGGGTATAGTCTATGCTGGAGATTGGATCGAGGATATCGAACGTCTCATGAGGGTGTCCCATCTTGCGGAGGATCTGAAGGTTGAGGCGGTAGGATTTCAACTGTTCGACGTTGCCCGTACTTGGTTCAGGAATGAGCCACTTCTTACTGATGCGGGACGGTCTTGGGAGGTATTCAAGGACCTCTTCAAGAAGAAGTTCTTTGCTTGGACTTAGGAAGGCAGTTTGAGAGCCTTACACAGGGGAGCATGTCCTTAGAGGAGTACGCCGCAGAGTTCGGGAGGCTGAACCGATTTGCGGAGTACTTGGTGAGGGAGCCAGAAGTATGGGCTATCTATTTCCGTGAGGGTCTGAATTGAGAAGTGAAGATCCTCATTCCATCTTTCTATGAGACGTATTCCGAGATACTTACGGAGGCACGCAAGGTCGAGCGAGAGTAGAACTTGAAGCCGAAGAGGGACCGTGATATGTTTGGGGGTGCCAGTAGCAGTGCAGGACCGGCGAAGAGGCCGCAGTTCCAGCAACAGTATCAGGGGACTTATTAGCTCCAGCAACAGCAGTTTCCCGTACAGTACGAATCTTATCAGTAGCAATATCAGATATAAGAGCCAATTTTTGCCCCAGTACAACCTCCAGTATAGCGAATGCCACAGCAGCCTTAGAGAGGGGTACAAAAGGCTCCTCAATGCACCTATTATAAGAGGACTGGGCACACTTGGGAGATATGCCGGAAGAGACTTGGAGCGTGTTTACATTGTGGATCAACGAAGCATATGGTGAAGGATTATCTCTGGACCCTTCATCATCCAGGCCAGGGTACAAATTGAGGGCAGAGAGGTGGAGCTAGGCCACCTGTAGCACCGCAGATTTCTTATCACCCACAGAGGGAGCTACCTCGGCAGGAAGGAGCATTTGTGATGACGGTCGAGGAGACCGATACTACAGGTGATGGGTTAGCGAGTTTTGTTCTTTCTTTTTGTTCCTTCCATCTATTTTGATTGATTGCTTATTTAGTAACTTTTTGGATGCTTGTGTTATATAGTTAGTATAGCTAATAGAATACCTTGACAGAGACAATAGTAATAAGACAGGCGAAGACCATGATCATGCATGTTGTTCTTTGCATAGGACTGTTCTTTGTGTGATTTTGGATAATACCTTCTTGGACCATGATTGCTGGGGGTTTGACCTAGAAGGATTACGATCACCCTTAAATTTTGAGGACAAAATTATTTTAAGGGGGTAGACTTGTCACTACCACACTTTCTAGGAAAGAATATTTTGGTCATTTTATAATTAATTAAATATTATGCATGTTGAATACTTATTTATTGTATTATTTAATTATTGTTAGATGTTAGTATTTGATTTTGGACTTGTTTTAGTGGACCTAACTAGTTTAGAATTGACTCTTTGACCAACATTTAATTCTAGTTAAAATTGAGCCCAATAGTAAGTCCATTCATTAGGAGGATGATTAATTAGTTAAACCAATTGGACTAGAACCTTTCCTCCTTAATTAATTTCTTTATGACAAGCTCCAAGGGTATTGTGAATATTTCAAAGTGCCTTAGAGAGGGGTCAAGGACGGCCAGTACATAAGGGGGGTAGAGACTCTCTCTTCTCTCTTTTCTTTATTCCAAATTTAGATCTAGAATTTTTGTCTTCCAAATTTCTTCATTCCTACATTAAATTCTACCCAATTTTTTTTCAATTCCTTTCCTATTCATCATTAGAGGCTATTAGAATAAGGAGGAAGCAAAAATCTACAAGAAGAAAGCAAGGAAGTAAGGATCTACAAGGAGGAAGCAAAGATCTATAAGTTGAAGGCTCTTGACACTCAATTTAAGATTTTCATTAGAAATCCATCTTCCAATAGGTACGATTCTGTTTTTTCTATCTAATTAAACTCTAAATCTATAATTTAATCATTAGAAAATCTCCCATATGCTAAGGATACCCATAGAAATTGGAATTAGGTTCATATGAGGCCTATGTAGAAAGTTATGTGATATTTTGTGTCAATTTTAGGAGAATTCCGAGATTGACACATCTTGTGTTTGTCAGTAGATCAATTAGACCAAATTGATATGTGTTTGATTGTGTGTGGCTAGTGTCATGTCCATAATTGGATACGTGTAGGTCGTATCCCGACAATTTGGTGATACGGATTGATTTGGGAGTTTTTTTCGACATGGGGGTTTGAGCATATCATATTTTGACACGGACACGTAGTTGAGTAGCTAACTCTTCGAATTGTTCATAATTATGATTTTAGACTTGCTCGTGTCCTTCGTGGTATGTTTGGTGGTGTGGTGGACTCATATCGCAAGCATATCATAGATCTAGTGTGATACGGGTGCGGTGCACTCCACGTGTTAGTTTCCTTATATTTTAATTTAATTTACCTTGGTTAGATATTAGAATATTATAATTATAATTATTATATGATATATATGTATATATATTTTTTATGTGTATATTTTATATTTTTTGTGATGTGTTGGTGGTCATTGGAGAGTAGGAGAGTTCATGTGCATCATTAGTGTGGGTATGTGGCAGCATATATATAGGGATATAGATATATGTATGTATATAGATATATGTATATATATATATTTATATGTATGTTCTATAATTCTTATTGATGTGTTGGTGATCATGTGAGAGTAGAAGTTCATGTGCATCTCTAGTATGGTATATATATATATATATATATATATATATATATATATATATATATATATATATATATATATATATATATATATGTGTGTGTGTGTGTGTGTGTGTGTGTGTGTGTGTATGTATAATATGTGTGTAGATGTGTGTATATGTATATATATGTTTGTGAGCTAGAGGGGAGAAGAAAGCAGTAAAAACAGTGAAGAAAGCAGTGAAAAACAGTGAGAATAAGCAGTGAAAAGCAATCAATAAGCAGTGAAAAGCAGCAGCAAAAGCAGCAGATAAGCCGCAGCTGAAACAACGATAAGCTGCAGTAAGCTACAATAGCTTGAGTACTTATAGTTTAAGTTGTGGATAAGTTTAGATAAGCTAGTTAGTATATATTGATAAGTTAGTTGTATATATTGATAAGTTAGTTATATATATTGATAAGTTAGTATATATATTGATAAGTTAGTTGTATATTTTGATAAGTTAGTAAGTGTTATATATATTTATATATATATATATATATATATATATATATATATATATATATATATATATATAAGCACTAGTTAGCATTGGTTAGTATTATTTCTGGTTTACCTTGAGTTACACCAAGGTAATGAGAGTTGAGGTATCTTGGGTATGGGTATTGAATATCCAATGGGTATGCTAGTTATGTTAGTTGTATGTATTGATTTTAGTATTATATAAATTAGTTAGTTAATTAGTGTGTGTGTATATATATATATATATATATATATATATATATATGTGTGTGTGTGTGTGTGTGTGTGTGTGTGTGTTAGTTAGTTAGTTAGTTAGTTAGTTAGTATAGTTAAAATGCATGTTAGTATATATATTGTATATATAGTTATATCCAATGACTAGATATATGACCAATGTATTAGGTATTACCTTGAGATTTTAGTCAAGGTAAATGGGGTATCTCAAGGTAAAGGGTAAACATAGTATCTTAGTATAGTTAGTTGCTAGTATTGTTATAAGTTATGAGTTTAATTGCATATTAGTGTATAGTGAGGTATGTATGGCTAGTTAGTTAATGTTAGATATTGGATTACCTTGTGATACCAAGGTAATGTCAAGGTATTGGTTATACTCAAGGTATTGAGTTTGTATATCAAGATGGGCGCGTAGGTGGTGTGATACTGTATTTGGTTCAAAGCCAAGGTATCCAGTTAGCATTAGTTTAGCTAGGAGCACTATATATTTTATCTTGTATATATATATATATATATATATATATATATATATATATATATATATATATATATATATATATATATATATATTATGGTATTTTCATATCTAATAATTTACGTATATTATGATACGGTATTTTGTTGGTATCCTAGTATAGCTAGTATAGCCTAGTTACATAGTGTATGAACCCAATATCCTAGAGATGGACTCATACAACTTAGAAATAGCTAGTTTGATCAAGTTTGACTAGTTTGACCTAGAGTTGACCTAGTTTGACTATTTTGACTTAGAAATAGCTTTATTACCTAGAATTGAACTAGTTTAACTTATTTTCATTCTAAAATATTGTATTGATGCAATATTCCATATATAGGTCTGTGACACCAGTTCGGATACCATTTCACATCATTTGCTCTGGACCACAGGTAAGTATATTCTCTGATAGTTTCCATTATTTGATTACTATTATGATTCAAGTATTTAGAAATATTACTTATGATTCTTGACACATTGGTACACGGATTGGTATTGTTATTGGATCGTCAGTCATGAGATTTTAACTTTATTATCGAGATGGTATCAAATACTACTCCTTATTGGTATTGAATAATATTGGATATTATAGGTTAAACATTGGATACATTGGTTAGTAACGTGTCATGATTCGATCCATAGTATTAGTCGGGACAAAAAAATACTAATTAAATATGTGATCAAGAACTATCGGCTAGTAGTAATCATTGGCTACTAACTAATCAAACACTTCACGTATGGTTGAGTTAGCTCCTTAGTGTAATCATTGAATATCCCAAGCCGATCACATATTTAGTTAGTATCTCAAACACATAGTATATTGTAGATTCTATTTTCAGTTCATAGATTACCCTGTTCTATTTCTGACATTATAGTCCATCTCCTTCATTCTTGTATGCATTGATTTATATTTCGTTTGCTAGTTTTGCCCGTTCCTTCATTGTTCTTAGATCATCAGTTATATTCTCATCATATATAGCATCCCCTATTTTACTATTTTATAGTTTTTTGTCAATTAATTGGAACTGCTATTGGGTTATACTTCGCTCCATTCCTGACTAGATAACATTTTTCAGAGGATCCGAGAGATTGGTGTCCGACGTACTACAGACCTCGACCTATAGATGGTGCAGACATGGACCCACTAGTTTTGGAGTGACAGCCGAAAGATCTAGCCGGAATTACTAGTTATCATAGTTAGTTTTCTTTAGCATTTTGGTACCAGATTATTCTTCGGCGTATATTTAAGACTTGGATATTGTTTCTATTTATTGTTGTTATATTTAGACTGCATAGTTATGTTAGGCTTCTTTGATATCTTATCGTGCTATAGATTTGTGATTGAGTATTGTGTTGCATTAAGTTTATTGCCCTCCTTCTTGGAGTTGAGATATTATTGGCAGATTATATATTATTGTGAGATGATTAGATACTATAGTCGACATAGACAATGTTCTAATGTTGATGCTGTGGCGTAGGCTGGACGTATCCATATACTCGTGCCTCTTTACCAGGTGCGGGTCGTGACAGCACCGAACGAGATTCTTCCGCACCCTGCAAGCAATCTGGTGGGTTATCGGTACATGAATGCACTGGTGGGGAGGCTTCTCGTTCGCTCGACAAATCCAAACACGTTATATAGGTTCTATGCACCATCTATTAATTCATCTTTCTAGTCTTGCCTTAGGATCAGTTTTATGGCATAATGAAAATCCTAACTCGTGTGGCAGTGTGTCGTGCGATATAAAAATAAACACGACAAGACTTACCAACTTACCATCCATCCTTCCCTGTCCAGAGATAAAACCAAGTTAAACCAAGCACGAATATATGTAAGAAAATCCACGAAAATCACATAAGCAAACACGAGTGTTACAAACGAGTTTTCTGATTTAGTTGCACGAGTTACAAGGTTACTTAGATGTGTTATACTTAGAAGTCTTAGGTATTCAGATGCAGACATGGATACATATGTGTTACTCAGAACAGTCGCCTACAATGCAATAACTCACACGCGGGTTGCCGCAATCGAGTCTTCTTAATCTATATGACAGAGGTCACTAGCATGAATTCCATAGTGGACAATGTAATCATGAGGCAAAGATGGCGAGCAAGCAAGTATACAACGGTGGCATTGCACCCATCCCATCCTAAACAGACAACTACTCGGTTGTTCCGTCTAGATTGGATCTACCCTAGTGCCCCGACGACCGTCCGCAGAACTTGGATTCGAAAATCCCCTTGTGCACAAGTGGTTCGTGACCATTTGTATTCGTATATTTTCCAGATTCTCGCAGGTATAGATACAATTACAGATTCAAATTCAGTCTGGATCTATCAGGTACAATATTGACTTTCTGAGTCGTCAGATTCAGTACAGAACTAGTATTAATTTTTAGAGATATTGTGATGTTATGTTTCTTAGCTGTCCATGATGCAGTCCCCTAGTTCAAGAAATATCTTGGCGACCTTACGGTCCCGAATACTTTCAATGTTCTATACTTGGCTCAGAACGACTATCTTGATAGCCTTTCTGCATCAACTGAGCGAATCATAGATAGTGAAGAGTGATGATTTATGGCATGCATATAAGTGACAAGCATTAAAATAAGGCAACGAGTATAAGTTAGCATGTAAGCAGGCAAGCATTTGCATTTATATGAAACATAAGCATTTACGTTAGCATGGTGTAAAGGGTAGTGCGAGGAGTGAAGCCGTACATGGACAAATCAAGCGACATAATCCATAAAACAAGCGTGTAAACAAGTGAAACAGTGTACTATGAAGAGTACATAATGATCTACTCGAGGCATAGCGGGGTCTATTTGAACGAAGCTAAGGTAGCATACGAGGGTTCGATTATAAGCCAAGTTTTATTTCCATGTTCTAACACAAGCAATATAAGATGGGATTATTCACTTAGCTTGGTGCGTTGTATTCTTTATTAGCATACAAGGGGTGATTCACCTAGCGACCAACATATTTTGTCCATATTTTAAGTGTGCAGGCTAAGTAAATACAGGTTCATTGTAGCCACCTACCTTAGCGATGATTCACCTCGGTCGAGCGATACTCCGAGTGGGCCTTTGAAAGTCTAAGTCTGAAATCCTGAAGGGCCAAGTCTGGAATCCTTTGCCTCAAAAGAGTCTTCTCGCTGAGCAAAGCGGGTCTGGTCGTTGCACTTGCGTCGTTTGAATCAGTTGTCCTCTTGAGCGGAACGAATCGTTATATTATACACCACTCACAAAAATTCTCGTCCTCGAAACTTTCTGAGCGCAAACCGTTCTATCGCAAACTATTGAATCTATCTCAATCATAGCAAACCATATTACGTGTGTGCTGGGTCAGTCTCATTAAATGACTCTATCATTCAAATAAAGCTCTGACTCGGTCTCTACTGTGCCTTAGCGCGAAACATATATCACTTAACGGGGGGGTATGGTATGATCCATCTTTAATAATGATCTAGGGATGAGGCAAACTTATCCAAATTATTATACTCATCCATGTGAATCTAACATATTCACTTGCACTAGCATTCGAGATCAGCATATCGCGAGTCTGGATCTTGTACATATTCAAAGTGTCCCTCAAACATATGCATGTCAACCAACTTAGCGATAATAAAGTCTTTGCACTCGAGTTCAACATATCATTGAGTCTTGGATCGTACACACGTTCAAGGCATCCCTAAAATATATGCTTTCAACCAAACTTAGATATAGTAAAATCGGATAGGCTACTCAAAAAGTCTTATGGGTTCTCATCTTACAAATTGTAATGATTCCTCCAACGGGGTCAATTAAATTTTAAGTCATTTCTAATCCGACTCAAATCAAGCATTGTATTACCGTCAAGCATGATCTATCTAATCTATCGACTAGTTTCCATCTGTTCATGTCAAACACAATACACGTTTACCGTTCCAAGTCTAACTCTAAGTCTTGTTGTCCTAGTTCTACGATTTTCTCAAGCAATACTGTAAAGTCGGTTACACAAGTTCTTTCACTCAGCACATGATCGTCTGCCTAATTACTATGTCAGCTCATAAGGTCATAGGTACAAGTTCAAGAACATGATTCATCGTACAAATTTGTCACATGATTATCGTCCCAATTTCTAAGGTCAAACCATTGTTCGTTTGCATGGGGTATTCTACCCAAGCTCGTTTCACTCAAATTTTTAAAAATTGAGCACAGATCATCCTACTCATATTAATACATTCGTTTGTATAGGGTTCGAGTTTGTTCAGTCAAATCTATGATATATCCATGTCACATGACAAGCCTAGCAATTCGTATAGTCTATCTCCTCCATTATAAGTCTAGACTATCAAGCCATGATTCAATTCTAAATCTTCGATCATAACTCCAAGTCGTCCAACAAGATTCAGGTATCCATTCAAGAAACCATCAAGCGTGTCTTACTCCAAGTTCTAGACTAACTCGTCCTTGAAATACTTTCGATTCACTTATATTCCCAAACTTGTCTTATCGTGTCGAACCATTAGTCAAGACAATCCATCAATTGTCATGCTCCGGTCTCCCACAAGTTCGATCATCCCCGCTGGACGTGAGATCACCATGCCAACGCTTTCGCAGGATAATCGTCCTAATCCGGATATAACGTATGTACGAGCATGGAGTTACACTCGCACAAGACAAGAACGTCAAACATTATGGTTTTCATCAAAACAATCGAGACACCTTATCATTAAACCTCATCCTATCCAAGACATATATAATCCTTAAATCATGTTCGTTCATGTTGTGATAATAATTCATCTAGCAAGATCATCCAACTTTAATGTTACCGTTTGATTAATTTGTAGTCCACTTCTAGCATTCCTAAGACAAATAAGTTCAATTCCTAAGCCAAAGTCTATACACCTTCGATACGTTCCATTCATCGAGTTCGTTTAAATAATCACCGAACATGTTCCTGCGAGTTTGATCATCCCTGCCAGATATGAAATTACCACGCCAGCGCTCCCATAGGATAATCATTCTCGGCTGGGACTGATTGTCGAGAGTTATCTTTTGAACTAGATTCAAGATCGTTCCTCCAAACTTCAGATCCAATCTGTTATCTCTTATATCTTTCATCGAACCACAATATTCTTTTACTTGTGTCAATCCGTGCTATCTTTCAATTATCCATACCATGTCAAGTCTATTAATTTGAAACCACAATATTCTTTTCTCAAGTTCAATCTGTTTGATTCAATTAAAAATTGCTCGCACAATCCATCAAGTTTCCACCAAGTACTTTTCTTGACCAAGATATCGATTTCATTACCTTGAATCCCTATTCGATATAAGCTTTATCACTTTGTTCAATAAATTTTCAATTGTTCAAACCAACTATCGTACGAGACCTATGAATTCGTTTGAACATTTCCAAAATGATCCATACACCACTCAAGAATAGAGTCACCCAATTAAATCATCAATCGTGTTCGCATCTCTCGCTAGCATATTCACCAAGTTGTTTCTTATAACTCCTGCACGATACCTAAGCATCGCCTGATAAATCTTAGTCTCTTATATATTCCCGTTGATAATCATCCAAGTAAACCATATTTGATTTGTATCTGCCGACACGAAATACCGTCCGACCTATTTTCCAAAATACAAGCATGATCTCTATATTCGCCTTACCAATAATCAGATAATATTTCTATCGGTTATCATTCCAAATTTGACTTATCCTTATCTGAACGATATTCTAATATTGCTTGCAAACTAGCTCGTACCAAAAGGACTTGGCGCGCGATACTCATCACAACTTAGCCGAAAGGCTGTGCATAGCTAACCATCTGAATGATATTTTATCTCACACATTAACCAGCTTGGTAATCACGTATAGGTATTCGGGTTTGCACATAAAGTCGGAACAAGGGTCTTCGCATAATTATTCAGTTCAAGCAATCATATCAATCACATGCACTTTTTGAAATTATTTAGACTCATTTGTATGGAACATCCCAACGGGTCAACGAGAGAGAGTATATGCACATAACCCACGAACTAGCTTTCGAAATTAAGAAAATTGATAAGAAGTCCAAAGACGTAAAGTCGATGCTCTTATACCAATATGTCACGCCCCGGTCTCCTACAGGAATCGGTCGTCCCCGCTAGGCGCGAATCACCGCGCCAACACTCCCGCGGGACAATCGTTCTCATCTGAAAATGATGCCGCACGATCATAAGTTGCGCCCGTACAAGGCCATGATTTGAATAAGCGATAAAATAACTAAGCCCAGAGTCGCACAGATAGTTCGAATACAGCAGAATAAGAAATAAACAGAAAATTGGTAACAAGTTCACAGAGTCGTCAATAGCGGAAGAATTGAATAACACAAGTATAGAAGTAAAACTAGCACTTTTTTGATATTGAACAAGTATTAAAAGCGACGCTAGGCTGAGATTACAAGTCGCTCAAGTCCTCTATCTCTTAAAACAATAAAAGTATGCCAAGTGGCTATATTTATGGAATATAGGCGATGTTCCAATATTATGTCTTGTATATGCGCTTCAGCCCCGGATGCAAGGCTCCAAGGCTCCAGAGCGAACTCTATGCCTTAGCACGTACGAAGGTATTTTTGTACCGAACGAGGTTCTTTCGTAACCTAAAAAAAATCTGGGGGGCTATCAGTACATGAATGCACTAGTGGGGAGGCTTCTCGCTCGTTCAAAAAATTCAAACACGTTATATAGGTTCCATGCACCATCTATTAAGTTATCTTTCTAGTCTTGTCTTAGGATCAGTTTTACGGCATAATAAAAAACCTAACTCGTGTGTCAGTGCGTCGTGCGATATAAAAAGGAACACGGTGAGACTTACTAACTTATCATCCATCCTTCCCTATCCAGAGATAAAACCAAGTTAAACCAAGCACGAATATATGTAAGAAAATCCACGGAAATCGCGTAAGCAAACACGAGTGTTACAAGCGGGTTTTCTGATTCAGTTGCACGAGTTACAAGGATACTTAGATGTGTTATACTCAGAAGTCTCAAGTATTCAGATGCAGACATGGATACAGATGTGTTACTCAGAACAGTCGCCTAGAATATAATACTCACACGTGGGTTGCTGCAATCGAGTCATCTTAATCTATATGACAGAAGATCACTAACATGACTTCCATAGTGGATAATGTAATCATGAAACAAAGATGGCGGCTAAGCAAGTATACAACAGTGGCATTGCACCCATCCCGCCCCAAACAGATGACTACTAGGTTGTTCCGTCTAGATCGGATCGGCCCTAGTGCCTCGGCGACAGTCCGCAGAACTTGGATTCAAAAATCCCCTTATGCACAAGTTGTCCGTGACCATGCGTATCCTCAAGTTTTCCAGATTCTTGCAGGTACAGATACAGTTACAGATTCAAATTCAGTCAGGATCTATCAGGTACAGTATCAACTCTCTGAGCAATCAGATTTAGTACAAAATGAGTATTGATTTTCAGAGATATTGTGATGTTATCTTGCTTAACTTTCTATGATGTAGTCCCCTAGTTTGGGAAATACCTTGGCGACCTTACGGTTCCGAATACTTTTAATGTTCTATACTTGTCTCGGAACGACTATCTTGATAGCCTTTCTGCCTCAACTGAACGAATCATAGATAGTAAAGTGCGATAATTTGTGGCATGCATATAAGTGACAAGAATTAAAATGAGGCAACGAGTACAAGTTAGCATGTAAGCCGGCAAGCATTTGCATTTATATGAAACATAAGCATTTACGTTAGCACGGTCTAAGGGGTAGTACGAGGAGTGAAGCCGTACAAGGACATATCAAGCGACATAATCCATAAGGCAAGCAGTGTAAGCAAGTGAAGCAGTACACTCGAGGCATAGCGGGGTCTATTTGCATGAAGCTAAGGTAGCATGAGAGGGTCGGATTATAAGCCAAGTTTTATTTCCATGTTCTAGCACAAGCAATACAAGATAGGATTATTCCCTTAGCTAGTTGTATTATATTCTTTATTATCATGCAATGGGTGATTCACCTAGCGACTAGCATGTATCGTCGATATTTTAAGTATGTATGCTAAGCAAAGATAGGTTCATCATAGCCACCCACCTTAGCGATGATTCGCCTCGGTCGAACGATACTCCGAGCGAGGCTTTGAAAGTCTAAGTCTGAACTCTTTAAGGGCCAAGTCTGGAATCATTTGCCTTAAATGAGTTTTCTCGCTGAGCAAAGCAGGTCGGGTCGTTGCACTTACGCCATTTGAATCGGTTGTCCGCTTGAGTAGAATGGGTCGTTACAGATTCGGCTGTTCCTGCATATAAATCTTGGCTTGGTTCAGTAATGGACGCTGAGCTAAAGGTCATGCTGCTACTGCTGGTCCTCCTTGTTGTACTTCCCTTGGAGCTGGCAATATAGAAATCTGTTGTACGGGCCCTCCTGGCCTCTGCATCAATGGGCACGTAGAAACCTTGTGATCAAGACTCCCATATCTCAAACATAGTCTGTTAGTTGCCCGACAAATATCCCGGGTATGATCTCCTTTGCCATAGTAGGTATAACATGTCGGCGCTCCCCGTCGTTGTTGCTGCTGCTACCTCGGCTGCTGTTGCCGAGTTGGTGTCATCACTGTTGAAACTGCCATCTTTTGCGGTGCTGAATCATGGATACATACGCCAAGTGATGATGCTGATGTTTGGGGTACTGGTCCTCCCTCATTGTTCTGTCCATGAGGCCTCTTCTGATCCACTATTCTTGATGCCATCCTCTGAGTATTAAGCTCAACCCTCTTGGCTGCTATCAAAACTGCCTCAAAGGTTTGGTAGTCATGCACCTCTACCATGTATAAGATTTCCAAGTAAAGTCCTTGTTGGAACCACATTGCTCTATCCAACCCTGTTACCACCAGGGTTGGAGCAAATCTGTTAAGTCGACAAAATTCTGCCGCATAGCCGTCTACTGTCCTTATTACTTGCTTGAGGTTAATGAACCTTTGTTGCAATTCACACTGAGCCACAATCCCAAAGTACTTCACCCTGAACCGGGTCCAGAAATTCATCTATGAAATAGGAATCCTCAATCCTACCTCCATTGTATCCCACCAATCTCTTGCCAAATCTTGGAGTTGTAGGTGAACCAAGTCAACTTGTTCCTCGGCCAAAACTTTAGCCGTTGTCAGAATAATCTCAATATCCTGGAGCTAATCGTCTGTCGTTATTGCGTCCTCCGTGGCATCAAAATATCTTGGTTAAGTCTGCAAAATCTAACAGATGTCCCAGAATCTATTCTTCCGTCTTAGTCCAGGGCCGTTTGCAACCCTTGGTTCAACAGAACATTTTGTTCCTGCTGCTGGTGCTATTTTTGCTGATGTTGATGTTGTTGTTGTTGTTGCACCACCATCTGGTATTTTTTGGTGTCCAACAATCCACGGATAATCTCTTGTAAAGTCAGGGTATCCAGTACCGCTGGCACTGCGGGAGGTACGGGAACACCTGGAGCCTGCTGCTCTGTCCCATTCATCGTAGGTTCAACTCAGATCCTTGGCTGGGGTTCCACAGGATTTGTTTTCACTAAAAACTCTGCCTCTCTTGTTGCTGCAGCATTGGGGGAAGGAGAATCCCTAAAGAAGAGCACAAGAAATAATAAGCACAGGACGAGAAGGAACAATGAAGCAACCAATCTAGGAGAATTCAAGCTGAGTATTGAAGAGGACGAATTCAGAGTTTCAAGAAGGATCATATTTGATTGAGACTCCTATGACCATGACACACCATAAGTCTGAAGAACAGACCTGCATGTACCACCACTAAAACCTTGTCACGCTCCAGTACAGGAATATGGAGACGGACATAGCCAACTATCCCATAGAAGGTGTTATACGTCGTATGACGATCATGGCTGTATAAGACAAGGGTGTGCATACTACAATCAAGTCTTCTATGGTTAAGAACTTCTATGTTTCAATCATTCAAACAAGAAATAGTAAGCATAGAGCATATATGATAAGCAATAAAGCATCCCAAACGCTTTCTCAAAATATTCTGGAGTCCAACTATACAAAATAAGAAGCTGGAAGAGTAGCATAAGTACATGAAAGTGATCAGCTGTAATCTAATTTTATACAATCATGTAAAAAAAACTAATATCCAGACGAGACGACTAACCGGTGCCGGTGGCTAGACGCCAAAAAAAAGTAAATGTGCAAGACGAGCATGGAAGAAGAAAACCCACTCGCTATCCCCTACGACCATAGTCTTGGTGCGCGCCATGAGTTTGGAAAAAGAATGCTGGATTCTCAAGTGCTGGTTCAAAACCTGGCTATACAAAACCAGTAGGGTTAGACCGCAAATAACAAGTACCACAAAGGAAACACAAATGGAGAAACAAAAACCGAAGAAAAATATATAATAATGCGTAGGTTCAGTGTCGTAACTTAGGTCCATGAAATATCCTAGCGCAAAAAGGCCCAACCCTACAACCAAACAAGGACAGGGTTGAACCATCACCTTATGACTGTATACTTTCCTAGGCTACTAGCTGAATAATAAATCACAATCAAATCCATTTCTTATATCGGCCAATCATTTATACGGATTGCTATTTGGTGGAGTCTGAGGTTATCTCAGAATAATGCATAATAAGTATATTCAAATCATGTCGGTGCCGAACATGAGCTAACTGAACCAATATAATAAAACAAGCACTTGCAGGATGCACCAGTCCCCCGTAGGGCCACTACGCTAAAAATACGGTAGTAGCAGTTCTAGTGTTCCTATATTGAAAAAGTGGCTCGGCATAATAATAAGTCAGATACTGTATCCACTATGGAAAATGATATACAGTATCTGTGGTGGCCAGCCTACAACGCACTTAGAATGAATCTTTGTGGGAAGGTTCGTTGGCATAATTTTGGGATACCGTTCCCTCCAAATGTTACTACCACTTTTAGTTACCTAATTAGCCCTATGTTGTGCTTGAAATCTCAAGGCGTGGTCATATGAGAATTTTCTTAAGATGTCGTACAAAGTACGGACATGCTAGATACGAATCCATGGAAGTCAAATCTGGATTCACCCGAGCGTGTATGCAACATTCATACAATCAATGTCCTAGCCACACTTTGGTAGTTGACTCTCTTATTATGCCTGTGCTGGAAAATAATATATATTTATAATATTATGCATTGAGGGATTTGAAGGCATTCTCGATGCATAATCCAAATATAATCACTTAACACGTGACATGATGTGTCGTACCTCGGCGCACATTAAATTATGAATAATTATCAGGCAATAGTGGTATCAGCATGGATATTGTATTCGAGTCCAATTATCAATTATACATTGGGTCACAAGAATAAAAAAATATTCAATCAATAAGCAGGGCCGCATGGGTCTCTAGGTCGCATAGGAAATCAGGTCGCATATGAAGTCAGGCCGCATATGAAGTCAGGGCCGCATGGAAAGTCAGGCCGCATGAAGTCAGGCCGCATGAAGTCAGGCTGCATGAACCACTTGGCCGCATGCTCAGGGTTAAGGTCTACTCCTTGGAATAAGTGATGAAGTGACGAGCAATAAATAAAGTGTCAGTGATGTGACATAAAGTGACTGAGGTGACAAGCCATAAAGTGTGTCAGAAAAAATAGATAAAACTATAAAAATAAGTGCAAACGGTTCAAAGCCATGCGTCCAAGAAAAATAGTTGTCGCATGCTCTCCAGGCTGCATGGGTGTCGGTGCCGCACATAAGTCAATGCCGCATGGATTCGATGCCGCATGGAGGTCTTTTGTACTTAGCAAATTTTTCATTCGTTCAGCGAGTGAAAGCACAAGGTGTTCAAGGACACTTGTGTAAATGAGCAGTCATGCATCCAACAAGATGGACACATGCTGTCAGTATGCTGCAAGAGTTAGAATGCATAACCGTCTTGGGCTACATGGAACTCTCAGCCACATATGCTCACTGGCCGCACGGGAACTTCGTCTTCTCCAACAGCAGGTTCAGCCATGGCAGAAAAGCTCCAAAAACTGAAATCTTGTTTTGCCCATAAAATTCTCATTTTAAGTCCAAATCGGGTGAACCAAAAGCCAAAATGCTCTAAATTGAAAGATTTATCATGTAGCAAAAACTGGTTTTCAAAGAAAAAAATTTAAGAGATCAAAACAAGAAAAAATTCATAAAATCCATAAAAACCCTAAGTTAAAAATATAGATCTACACTAATCCATACATCCATCAAAACAGGAAACTCCAAGAACTAAACGTGCTTAGAAACACATAATAAACATAATAGAATAATAATATGAAAAGTTTCTCTATTTCTCATGTAAGGTGTCCTTGCCTATGAAAATGGGGAGAGAAAACTAAAGAAAGAGAAAGAAATAAAGAAGTGAAGAGAGAGAAAGAAAATATTGGGTTATATATGGTAGGGTTAAGGGTTGAACCAAAGGTTCTCATGGCTTGAACCAACCCACAAAATAAACCATGAACCAGGTTAAATCAAAGAATGGGCGTAGTCTCCATGCACATACAACTATGCTGAAATATAAATACGTTCCAAATACGTATATCGAGAACGGGGAGTGACACCTTAGCATGAAGTCTTGCGCTTCCTTGTGGTGCTACATTGATATGATATGGCCTAAAGCCGAGGTTAACTATCTCATGTGGTATCATCCACTGTAGCATGAGGTCTCACCCTCTTTGTAGTGTCAAACTACCCAGCATGAAGTCTTGCGCTTCCTTGCAGTGTTACGCCGCTATGACATGGCTCGCATAGCCGAGAATTTATATCGTTTACCTCTGTGGTGTAACACTACTGTAACATGAGGTCACTGAACTCTTTTTAGTGTTGCCTACCACTATTTATTCTATAACATTATGCTACCTGCCTATGTGCGGTGCTACTGCCATTGTGACATGGGTCATGAAGTCGAGGCATTAGCCTATCGAGGAATCTCATGGTGGTGTCACCCTGGAGAACTTACGCTCCTTTGTAGTGCTGCGTTACCGTGCTTCCTGCAAAGCACACCAGATATTCAAAATTCTTGAGAACTCATTAAGGCGTCTAAGTCATCCTCCCACAGGACTTGTTCTACACAAAGAATAAATAGTAGACAACAGTAGTTCTAGGTCTGTAATCCCTCAATGTCTTAAAGGACTACCCATTGTTCCTGATATTCTCTCAATCAATGGTCCTTCTTTGAACCAAAATCTAGATGCCTAATAGATTTTTATTTGAACTAATAGCATAAAACTTTATGGTAGAATTACAAAGAAACAATATCATCATATCTTCAAGCCCATTTTGATTGATGTGTCCTCGACCAGCTGGCGCTTGAGACTCTTGGTTAACGGATATTCCAGGTTCTTTTGACTCTGAACATCAATCACGATAATGACTCCAGTCTTTATCAGATCATTTATTGTCCTGTGCCTCCACCACACAATCCTCTTCTTACCATTGAAGAGGTTATTTGATGCCACCGTTGCAGTCGCTTGTTTGTCGCAGTATATCGGTACCATCAGAATCTGTGCACCAACCAATGGAAGATCATATATGAGATCCTGAAGCCATTATGCTTTATCCGTTGTAGCCCCCAGTATATAGAACTCAGATTCCATCGAGAAATGAGAGAGCATAGTATACTTCTTCGACTTCCATGATATAGCAGCTCCACCCATAAAAAAGACGTATCCTTCTGTAGACCTTTCACTCTCTACTTTTGAACACCAGCTTGCATCAATGAAGCCTTCCACTACTGTCAGATACCCATTGTAGTACAGTGCATACTTCTGAGTTCTCTTGAGATATCTCATCACTCTCTTCACAGACTTCTAGTGCTCCACACCTGGGTTGCTCGTGAATCAACTCAACATCCCCACAGCGAAAGCTATGTTAAGCCTTGTGGCAGTTGTTGCATACATCAAACTCTCGATGACGCTTGAATACTCCAGCTGCCTGTTGCTTTACCTAGGATTTGGCTTCAGCTTCTTGTCACACCTGTATGGATTATCGATACTTGGAAGATCCAGATATCTATAGCATGTGAGCATCTTCTCAATATAATGAGACTATGACAGCGCCACTCCAGTGTCCGTCCGGATGATCTTTTTCCTGAGGATAACATCAGCTTCCCCCAAGTCTTTCATACTGAACTTGGATGAGAGAAACTTCTTTGTCTTAGTGACTTGTGCTAGATCCGTGCCTAGGATCAGCATATCGTCCACGTACAGACAAACGATGACACATCTTCCGTCAGCGAACTTTTTGTAAACACACGTGTCCGCCTAGCTGACCCTGTAGTTGTTTGATCTTATGACTTTATCAAAAATTTTGTGCCACATCTTGAGAGCTTTTTTTAGACCATATAATAATTTTACCAACTTGCAGTGTAAACTCACTAATTTTTTATTTGTAATTTTAGTATTTTTATTAAATTATTAGATTTCTTTCGGCTATTTTGTTGGTTAATTAGAAAATAACTTATTTAATTTAATTAATTATATAAATACTTATTTAGAATTATTTTTAGGCTATTTTAGAATTTCTTGGATTTTCTAGAATTTTTGGATAATTAAAATCTAGAAAACATAATTTTTTAGGGCTTCCATGATTGACTATGAGACCATACTTGTATATTTTTTGCCAAACTTTTATTTTAGGGTTAAAATGCTTAAATATATTTATTTAATTTATTTTTAATTTTTTGGAATTTATTTGAATTTATTTGGTTTTGAAATAAGATAATAACTAAAAAATAATAATAATAACTAATTTTTTAGGACTTCTAGAATTTATTTTGCAAGCCTAGGAACATAAAATGGCCCCAAGTATTTTTTTAGGGTTTATAATGACATTCTAAGTTTTCTAGAATTTTATGATATTTTACATATTTATTTGAAGTTATTTGGATTATATATACAATTAATATTTGATAGATTCTAACTTAGTGTTAAAAGATATAAATATGATTTGATATATATTATTTAAATAAAATATATGTATAGATTATATGTATTATCTAAGATAATTTTAAATACGATTATAATTTTTTAGATAAATCTAAACTATAATTTAAATTAATCATAATCCTAAGTTTACTAGGAAAGCAACTTTATCCATATCATATAATAGCAAATCAAGTCCTACATATTTAAATTAAACCCTATCTATTAAGGTAAATAAATCTGAAATATATATATATATATATATATATATATATATATATATATATAATTCTTTTAATTTTTCCTTCTATCATTAAAAAACCATCTTATTTTCATCCAAAAATAGCCCAAATTCGTCACAAAATTAGCCTTATTTTTTTTAGCAGACATAGCAACTTCGAATGACCATATCTCCTAGTTCTGGATTCCAAATGCATCCATGTTTCTTGCGTTGGAACTGTATCGAGGTAAGAATTCTGAATATGTAATTTTTTTCACAAAATTTAGAATATTAAATTCTAAAAAATTCGTAGAGTACAGCATGTTCGAAAATAGATGCGTCTCGGTATTTTTGCAATTTTGGGATTCCTTAGTTCCCTATGAGACGGTATCGTTATTAGGCGTTGGCTATTGTGAATAAATCTTGACTCATTAGCGCCTCATAGGACTACTATAGAGATTTGTTCACTTGACCCCTCGGTCGTTAATGCCTCACCGGACTACGATAGAGACTAGTGATATGACTGTTAGTGTCTCACTGGACTGCGGTTCCTATTACCCGATTTACCTATAGCCATGATTGATATCATTGTTCTCATGGAATGCCACCCTCTTAGACGTCGTATTGTTAAAGTTTTACCGTTTCTTGTGGTAATTTTCTTCTCTCTCTCTGGCATGTTTATTTACTGTAGTTTTGGCATGTTTATATGTATCTTGTTACGTCCCTCTGAGGACCTGGTCCCTTTCTAGGTGTCGACGAACATGACTATTCGCAGGAGCACGGATCAAAACTTGTTACTCTATTCTCTTTCGAGGAGGTCTTCCCTTCGAGCCTCTCTTATCATTAGATGGTGTACTTATTATATTTTCTTTCAAATTCATTTGGTAGTGGATTTGTCTCCACCGAACTATTAGTTCTTCTCGACTATTTTATATTTGGTTCATTGCTATATTTTATTATTTATTTTTATTTGGTTTTGTGGATGAGATTAGTATTGCCTGTGACTTTTTATTATATACCACTTATGAATTATTATTCATAATACAGTGTACGTATGTGTTATGATTTTTATATATTGGAGTTGTCATATACATACGGTTGGCATGCTCACGTATTTCTAGTCCTTCGTATTTTTGGACTGTGACGTGACATATTTTTGGGGTGGCACATGTAGGTCAAGAATATATTATCTCGGTTACGTTACTATACTGAGCAAGCCTGCGAATAGAATTAGAGTATAGGATCTCATCTACTTATTTAAATCACCTTCCTTGATTTTATTTTGAATTCTTATTTGACAGTTTGAATTACATCTTGCTTGATCATTTCACAACGTCAATCTTATCTTTTCTTTCGTGCTTGATAGTGGTTAGGAAGGTGACTTGTGCTAGATATATATGCTTCATTGGTCAATTACACTATTAGTTGAGTTCTTGTAAGTTGGGTAGTGTAGATGAGTTTAAGGGATAAAAAGAATAGTGTATAAACGATAAGAAAAAAACTGATAGGATGGTTCACCATAACCTTTTAGAAAGAACTGCTAGTTGGCAATGAAGTGTTATTGACTATAGTTAATTGTTACGAATATGATTTAGTTTTATTTTCGAGTACAAAATTCTTGTAAGTTGGGTAGAATGTAAACTTCATAATTTTTTATTTGTAATTTTAGTATTTTTATTAAATTATTGGATATCTTTTGGCTATTTTGTTCGTTAATTAGAAAATAACTTCTTTGATTTAATTAATTATAGAAATAATTATTTATATTTATTTTCAGCCTATTTTAGAATTTCTTAGATTTTTCTAGAATTTTTGGGTAATTAAAATCTAGAAAACGTAAATTTTTAGGCCTTCCATGATTTACTGTGCAACCATACTTGTATATTTTTCTGCCAAACATTTATTTTATGTTTAAAATATTTAAATACATTTTTTGTAATTTATTTTTATTTTTCTGTAATTTATTTGATTCTATTTGGTTTTGAAATAGGCTAATAACTAATTTTCTAGGATTCCAAGAATTTATTTTGCAAGCCTAGGAACATAAAATTATCCTAAGTATTTTTTTTATGGTTTATAATGACATTCTATGTTTTCTAGAATTTTATGATATTTTATATATTTATTTGAAGTTATTTGGATTATATATACATTTAATATTTGATAGATGCTAATGTAGTGTTAATAGATATAAATAAGAATTGATATATAATATTTAAATAAAATATATGTATAGATTATATGTATTATTTAAGATAATTTTAAATATGATTATATTTTTTTTAGATAAATCTAAACTATAATTTAAATTAATCATAATCCTAAGTCTACTAGGAAAGCAACTCCATCAATATCATATCCTAACAAATCAAGTCCTAATTATTTAAATTAAACCCTATATATTAAGGTAAATAAATCTGAAATATATATATATATATATATATATATATATATATATATATATATATATATATATATATATAATCCCTTTACATTTTCCTTCTATCATTAAAAATCCACCTTATTTTCGTCCAAAAATAGCCCAAATTCGTCACAAAATCAGCCTTATTTTTTTAGCAGATATAGCGACTTCGAATGACCATATCTCCTAGCTCTAGACTCCAAATGTATCTCCGTTTCTTGCATTGGAACTTTATCGAGGTAAAAATTCTGAATATGTAATTTGTTTCACAAAATTCTGAATATTACATACTGGAAAATTCGTAGAATCCAGCATGTTTGAAAATAGACACGTCTCGGTGTTTTTGCGATTTTGGGAGAACTAGGAATCTGAATCACGAACCGTTTGAAGTTTCAGAAATGTAAAATTGAGACCCTCGACATATTTGTTTCCCAGAAATTAATTTGAATTATTTCTATTCTATTAATTCCATGGAACTTCTTGATTAGCAATTATCCCCGATTGTGCAATATGATTTTGTGTGTGCAATAATTTTCAAACGATTTTGAATCCGGATGAGCCATAAATTCCAATGTACTTGTGATGCTAAAATCTAAAAGAATTCATTCATGAAAGTCAAGTTTGTGTAGGTTAACATTTTGTTTAACAGATTATCTCGATTTGCGTGCCACAAATTTTAAATTCGTAAAATTAATTTTCTTTAAAACCAAAATTTAGGGTTAGCCTTAAAATTAGAATATAATTAAATTAAATTAGTATTTTAAATTCTTTTATTTAGAATTAAAATATATTTGACTAGAAAACCTAACCAACCACTTTTGTAAATCTAACTTGTTTAATTTATATGACGGGATAGATTGGACGACGTCTTGAGTTGTGACTTCCTCCTTTTTCGGAGCAGACAAGATATCTTGCCAACTCTTGTACATTATTTGCATATTTTCCTTTTCAGTTATTATTTTCTTGTCGTATATAGTTTTTGTTGATGCTTTGTGTCATATTTGATTTGTCACATGCTGCTATAGTTTTATTTTCTCGTTTTACGTGAACATATATTATTTGCCTTCCATATATGCTGTACTTCTCTACATTTTCGTATGCTCCACCTTATGCATTTGACATGACATGATCTTATGGCCCCGTACTAAACATAACTTGACATTAGTCCATGACCTTGCCTTGACCGATTTGACTTTATTCCTTAGTTCCCTAGGCGAGGATATCGTTATTAGGCGTTGGCTATTGTGAATAAATCTTGACTCGTTAGCGTCTCACCGGGTTGCGATTAAATTTTTTTTACTGGACCCCTCGGTCATTAATGCCTCACCGGACTACGATAGAGACTAGTGATATGACTGTTAGTGCCTCACCGGACTGTGGTTCCTATTACCCTATTTACTTATAGCCACGATTGATACCGTTGTTCTCATGGCATGCCACCCTCTTAGACTTTGTATTGTCATAGTTTTACCATTTCTTGTGGTTATTTTCTTGTCTTTCTTGCATGTTTATTTACTGTACTTTTGGCATATTTATATGTATCTTGTTACGTCCCTCTGAAGACCTGGTCCGTTTCCAGGTGTAGACGATCATGAATATTCACAAGAGCACGTATCAGAACTTGCTACTCCATTCTTTTTCGAGGAGGTCTTCCCTTCGAGCCTCTCTGATCATTAGATGATGTAATTATTATATTTTCTTTTATATTCATTTGGTAGTGGATTTGTCTTCACCAAACTATTAGTTCTTCTCTACTATTTCATATTTGGTTTATTGCCATATTTAGTTATTTATTTCTATTTGATTTTGTAGATGAGATTAATATTTTCTGTGACTTGTCATTATATACCACTTGTGAATTATTATTCATAATACAACGTACGTATGTGTTATAGTTTTCATATATTGAATTTACCATATACATATGACTGGCATGCTCACGTATTCCTAGTCCTAAGTATTTTAGGACTGGGACGTGACATGCAAACTTTATCTTCAAGGCCCTTGACGATGAATCCTTCTGGCTGTTGCATGTAAATATCTTCGGTCAACTCTCCATTCAGGAATATTGTTTTAATATCCATCTGATGTATAACTAGCTTATGAATTATACTAAGAGCAATCAACATCCTGATGGTCGTCATCCGCGCTATTGGAGCATATGTGTCGAACTAGTCGATCCCCTGTTTATGAGAAAATCCTTTGGCCACCAGCCTTGTCTTGAACTTGTCAACAGTTCCATCGGCATTCATCTTCTTCTTGAAGACTCACTTGCATTCGATTGGTTTAGCTCCTTCAGGCAGATCGACCAACACCCAAGTATTGTTGAAGGTTATTGATTTATACTCATCATTTATAACCTTCCTCCAGAAGACAGTATCTCTGGTCTTTATCGTCTCATCATAGGTAAGTGGATCTGCTTCTACATAATAGGTGACAAAGTCATCTTCGAAGTCCTTCTATCTCCTCACTCGCTTAGTTCTCGGTTCTGCGAGTTCTAGTTCAAATATTGTCTTTGGTATGACAACTTCTTCTTGGACTACGTCTTCATTGGAAGCGTTAGCCTCGGGTGCACTCACATCACTTTTTGGAATTTTTGCGATAACAACGTTCTTGTACCTTGCCAATTTATCTTTGAAGAATTCTGAGCTGCGAGATTCAATGATATAGTTAGACTCAATATCAAGGAACATCTGAGCATCACTTTTTTTAACATATCCTGAGAATATAACTTTTGTAGTCCTTGTCCCCAGCGTTCGAATTTTCAAGTCCGGAAGCATCACATATGCTAGACACCCCCAAACTCGAATGACATTCAAGTTGGGTCTGACTTTAAACCAGAGTTCATGAGGAGTGACATCGGATATTTCGTACGAAACTCTGTTCAGTATGAATATAGCCGTCAATGCAGCTTCTCCCCTAAAGCAGTTAGGAAGATCCGCATTCAACAATATTGAGTTTATCATCTCTGTCAACGTCCTATTCTTCCTCTCAGCTACTCCATTTGATTGAGGAGAATACAAAGCAGTCGTCTTATTGACAATTTCATGTTCTTTCCAGAATAATACCAATTCAATAGACCTATACTTTCCGTCTCGATCACTTCTGAGTCTCTTGAGTTGTTGTCCTGTTTGACGTTCATCCTTAGCCTTGAACTTTTTGAACTTCTCGAATGCCTCTTCTATTGTCTTGAGCAGGTAGACGAACGCATACTTGGAGTAGTAGTCGATGAAGGTAATGAAATACTTCATCCTGGTCTTTGTGAAGAACTGTTTGAAGTCACAGATAACTGAGTGCACCAACTCTAGAAGATTTGTGCTTCGGTTAACCCACTTGAACGGTTTTCTTGTAATCTTTGTCTGCACACAGACCTCACACTTCTCCACCACCTTACCCCCATATTTGGAGATAACATTTTTTTATTCTTTTACAATGAACATGTCCTTGTTATTATGCTATAAATAAAGAGAATAACCAGAAGAAGAGACTGCATTTATAATTTCATGCGGAGTTACAAGTTAAAGTTTAAATATCCTTTCGGTAGAAAATATTTTTTCGAAGTATGTTCCTTTGTAGGACATCACCATCTGACCAACATTGATGTCCATCCCCAAGACTGTGTTGCAGAGCAGACTTCCCGAGACCAAGTTCTTGGCAATCATCGGTACATGCTTCACATCCTGAAGCGTCAGCGACTTCTCCGAAGTCAGGTTCAGTACCACCATTCCGATCCCAAGTATTTCAGCTTATTCTTGGTTCGCCACCATAACCTTATCATACGTAGGCTTGTAGGAGGTGAACAACTACTTCTTTGAGCAAACATGGCAGGATGCGCCAATGTCCACCCACCAGTCAATGTCAACACCAATCGTGACAACCTGCACAATCATGGCAACCTTGTTAGGCTCACATTGCTCTGTTTGTTTGGGCTTAGATCTGCAGTCTTTCCGGTAGTTTCCCTTCTTGCCATAATTAAAGCAAGTCACTTCTGACTTGGACTTGGGCTTGGGCTCGGTTTGAACTAGGCCGACTTCACCTTCAGATGATAGAAGTCCTTCTTCTTGTTGTGAGAAGCCTTATGATTATCCTTGGAGTCATCAACATGCACCAAGTTGGCTTTTGCCATTTGCTTGGACAGGGATTCCAACTTCAGTTGCCCCTAGATTCATCTTCAATGTGAATCCAGTGAAGAAAATCTTCGAGCTGGATCTTCATCTTCTTACGGTACATGTCAGTCTTAAACTTGATCCAGCCAGGAGGAAGCTTGGTGACTATAGCCCCTACCATGAACTTGCCTTACTGCTTCATGCCTTCTTCCTCAAGTTTTTGCTGTATCTTCAGAAGTTTCTTGACTTGTGGTAGCATCACCTTCTCTTCTTCAAATTGCATAGTAAAAAATTTCTCGATGAGATAAATTTTTGACATTTTTTCATCAGTTTTGTAATGCTTCTCAAGAGCTTCCCAGACGTCTCTTGCCTTCTCTTTCTTACTGTAGGACTCTGTCATCGAGTCATCCATAACATTTAGGATCAATAGCCTGCAGAGGTCGTTGTCCTCCTTCCACTTGGAATGTGCGTCCTGTGCTGCACCAATCTCAAGTTCTCCTTCATCTTCAGGGATGGTAGGTTCCGGATCAACCAACACATAAGAAACTTTGACAAAACGAATATTCAGAGAGATCTTCCTCTTCCAAATGTTGTAGTGTTCGCCATCAAACTTCTCAAGCTTATGAAATCTAGTATCGAGATAGTTTGATCGGTTCTCAATCTATCTTGTATCTTGCTTTGATATTGTTAGTTCTGAGGCAGATCTAAGATGGTAGAACACGAATCAATAGCAGAGCTACAAGCGAAACCCTAAAGTCCGCTCTCTACTAGAACCCAAGTTGTCGTCGAAATACAGAGCTTCCGACAAACAAGTTTTTTCTCTGAAGAACTCGATTCCAACGGATCACAAAGAACCAAGGAAAAAGTTGGCACACCAAAAACTCGCAAGAGTCTATCTCCAAGTGATGCACAACTCCTAAGAAGTATACATCCAAGAACATTATACAAACTGACTACAAGAAAAAAGAAGCTATAAAAGTTTTTTCTTCTCTTTACGTTCGCAGACGCTACAATGAGATAGAACAGAACAAAGAGAAGAAGAAGAAAGATCTAAACAGAACTCATGCTGGGGTGATCAAAACCATGACGCTCAAAGCAAGATTCGTCCAATCGGTGATATGCTTCCAGGATCCAGCAAGCTCTCGAAGAACTTCTGTAATGCTCGTGTCACCTCCCTCCTGGACTCGCACGAACTCTTTGACTCCTTGGCGCATCAACCTCTCTTCAACTCTCTATTTCTCTCTAAATTATAAAATCCCTCTTCAAAGAGCAACGAACGAGAGTATTTAAAGAGAAACCTAGCCACATAGTGGGTTACAACGTGATTAGAAAAAAATTAATTCAAATCTCACAAAATTCGATCTAAATTAAAGACGCAATCTTTCTATAACCGACTCTGAACCGCCTTTAGCGCAGCATCGCATCAGGACAACGGTGCAGCGGCCCAGCGCGCATCGTGCATCGCCCAACACCCACGTGCGCATGCGCGCATAGCCCTAGTCCAAGTCCGAATCCAAAAAAATGTCAATTTGCGACCTTGAGCCCGAGTCCGAGTTCGAGTCGCTAAGCCCCTTTGGGGCTTAGCTCCTATGGAATAAATTTTAAGAGCATGACAAAAAGTATAAATGCTTTCATGAGGAGTTAATCCATTTTTTCTAGTAAAATACCCCCAGATGGCACCAATGTGCATCACCACACCCCATGTGCATACCTCAACATAAGCAAATAATTATATTGAGATACCCACTTGGTAGTGTAGTTGATGTGGAATTATCTTTCACTAGTCAAAAGGCAAAAACACCAACACATATATATTTATTATTATTATTAAAGAGGCTTGAAAACGGTTCAAAATTAGTCGTCTAAGTCGTATTATATCCTTACATAATTAATAAAAAAATAAATTTCTAACTATCACCGTACGTATATCCATCAGGTAAAACAAAAAAAAAAACTTAAAATCCTTAATAACTATTTGAACATATATCCAAAATAATGTATATATATATATATATATATATATATATATATATATATATATATATATATATATATATATATTTAAAAATAACTAATTTATTGAATCAAATTAGACGGGTTACAAGACACTGATGACTAGCAAAATGACGTAACAGTTCGCCTAACATTGAAAAGAAACTAGCTAAACAAGATTAAAACATGAATCCTAGGACCTGGATTTGACTGATTTGGTTCTGGATGATGGACTAAGAGTAATGAGTTGCTGGAGAACGACTTTGTGATAGTTCTTAGTCCTTCTGGCCTTCACAACATCCACTTCCTTCATCTCGGAGCTGCATTTTTGTCTCCACCCTAGGAGGGGAGACGTCCGATCCCCGATCCGCCAGAAAATAATATCTGATGACGGCTCGGGAGGAGGGAGTTTGCACCTCACCATAGCCGAGGATACTGATGGCAGCTCGGGTGGATGGATCCAACCCCTCCAAGCCTGATTTGAAACTGTTGTCCTGCACCGTAACACTACCCAGTGCACCATCCCTCGAGACGGTATATATATATATATATATATATATATATATATATATATATATATATATATATATATATATATATATATAATTTAAATTAAAAATATATTCAATATTCAATTATTTTAAACTAACTACATGGTACTATATCTAAAGTTCTACAAACATATCTATAATAAATTTTAATTAAAATATATTCAAATAATATTTAAAATATTTTAATATAATTTTTTTTTTATAAATAATATAAGAGTTTTCTTATTGTACATACATCGGAAGTGAACATGACTATTTTATTATAAAATAATTTACTTTAGGAAGGCACCAGAATACTTTTAGCCGGACAAAACTGCTTTGGAGCTAATTTTATTTATAATGCTTTTACCCAAGTGTTCCAATTGTCTGAACTCCTGGCATTACATTTGCAACATGGGCAATAGAAGTGTTAAATCAAAATTCCAGTTTAAACTGGATCCCTTCACAGAAATATGGAGGGTTTCTTTATTGCCCGGGGAAATTGCATACCTGGGCAACACTTCCAAAGCTACTCTGAACACATCAGCCCAAAGCCACACAAATAAATCTGTCAATTGGGCCGGGCCAGTCCAATCCGACATAAATTCAATCCGAAAAAATAGTTCATGTGTCGGTCCAGTCCGAAAACTCATGGACGAGGACTAGTCCGGTCCAGTACACCAAAACGTGTCAGACCTCATATCTCGGACCATAATTGAGGTCTGGCCTGACCAGATCCAAACCCAACTTCGACCTGACCCGGCCTGGCAAGTATAAGCTTGTACTTCAAGCGAATGAGTTTAAGCCGAAGCATGGGCTCGAGAATCTCCTGCCACTGCAAAACTTTGTTCTCAGAGAGATGGGACTCAACAATGTCCCAGGTTTGAGAGCAAAATAACTCATTATTTACTGCCATTCCTTGCACTGCCTTAAGGAGACAGAAATGAATGAGCATCTCATAAGCACATCTCATAAGCATTAGTTTGTTGTCACCAGATTTTTGTAGGTTTTATACTTTTTGTATACCATCATTTGTAAAAGTGCTATGATATTGGGTCCGGTTATACACACCCAATTCTCTACTTAACATATTTTATATTAAATTAAATAAAAAATAAATATATATTAAAAGATATGATTATTCACGTTCCAAATATCCCCACCTAATATAATTTCTAAACACATCTCAAAATTAAATTTTCGTCTCTTATATCCAATAGACTTCATCTTTTTCAAAGTTTAAAACTCCCTCTAATCCAAAAAATCATAAAAATTCTACATTGTTTTGTAAAAAAAAAGTACAATGGAGCATCAAAAAATACTTGGAAGGAACAATGTAAGTTCTATTATTACGTTTTTTTATGATTTTAAGTAGTGTATGAAAAGATTTCGTGTGCTAAAAAAAAAAAAAAATCGCGATGAACACGACCATACAGGTAGAATGGAGCATTGTTCGTTCGATCTGAACTAACCGAACATTAGAGTGAAGTTTCGAGTTACAGAGGACGAACAATACATATATTGTTGGACTTACGTGGGCCGAACAGTACAAATAGTGTTCGACTTGAACTGATCGAACTGTTGATGAGAAGTTCGGTCTGTCAGGTGGACAGTGTATTTTTCCATTCTCATCATGTGTTTTCTCGTTGAACAATGTATTTATTACACGATTTTTGTATTTTTACAGGAAAATAAGTGTTCGATTCTGGTTGGACAAACCAGTCTGCGAATACAGCCAAATTTTTTTCAATTTAAATTGGTTTGAACAACAATTTATGGTGTTCGAATCACAAACAGTGATTCACAACCAAAATAAATGATCGTTTCAACTAATTTTGGTGTGCGTTTAAAAAAAGAAGAAGTAAGAACATGATTAAAATGACTCACCACATCAATTTTCTACGGGTTACCTCTCCATTGTGAGGGTGAATCATTCTTCTGAATTTGCTGTTTGGTGGCCGAACACTCCGAGAGCTCCACACCAAAAGTGTATCGAACAATGATGGAAGACTAGGGTTTATAGAGAGGAGATCGGATGGATTGTGTAGAGAGGGACCTGATGGGATGTACTTAGGTAGTTTATGATTTGGTTCTTATGTTAAAATTAAAAAGGATAAAATGATAATGTAGTGAAATGTGTTTAAAATTTTGATAATTTTAAATTAATTAAATTTGAATATATTTAACATTTAGAATATGTTAAATAAAGAATAGGGTGTGTATAGCCCAGCCTATGATATTAGATATTGATTTCTCTTGTTGTGATCAATGCTGTAAGTATGTACTTATGTGTCTGTGTGAGAAAGGATGAACGTAATGTACGCGTTGTGTGGATCGTCCTAACGATGGTAACAAGAGCCCTCCAATGCCAGACAGGCTCCACAACCCTTTCATCACGTCACTCTCCAGCAAACTCTTCAGCAATGAGGACATTTTTATGTGTGCAATTTCGAGGTCCGGACCGACATGGCACACTACGGTCTGAAATTCATCGTGCCGTAGATTATGTGTCGAATTGGGCTGAGATTTTTCACTCTTAGGTTCGATCCGATCTGCTATAGTACATGGATCTAAGATGTCCGATCCAAATTTGGCCGGCCCACCCAAATCGGCCTAGCTCACTTGACAGCTCTACATATCATACTCATAGTTGTCCCAAGAAACAATCCTTCAAAGAAAGGTTTGTACTATCCATATTGAAATTGTTTTCAGATATTTTCTATAAATATTGGTATCTACGATTTGAACAGTTTCGGTTGTTTCAGATTAGAGTTTCGATTTTTTTTTTTTTTTTTGTTTCGAATATATTATTATTGGTCGTTTTTATCGTAATTTTTTTTTTTAGTACACAAAATCCGAAACTAATAAGAAATTGGATTTAGGCGATGAAAACAAAAAAAGGTCCGAAACTCTAATATGAAACAAAATGTAGCCACACTAAATAGTTTTGAATGAAATAATATTAGTATGAATGACTATTGTAAATTTATACATGTCAACTTTGACAAACGATAATCGTTACAATTTATCGATAATAAATTTTATTAGCACACTGTAACATTTTTAACCTTTGGCAAAATTAAATTATTGTGTTGATACTATTTTTCATTCCTCTTTTTTTTTCGTTCATTTTTTTCTTGACAAATTTATGGAAAAAGAGACCTCCCACTTTAGTCAGTATCAATAGCGCTCAATACCGGATGGTGACATGCTACAACCGATACGGATGAGACTTATTTAATAACTTTTGCATAAGACATTTTGAAATATTAGCCATTTCCTTTTGGTGATATAGTTCTGTTTATAAATTTGTAGCTCTTTGAAAAAAAAAATGTGTAGCTCTTTGTATCTATCTGATATCATTCTGGTTATAATATGCAATAGTGCTAAGTTTACTACCAAATGCTTACAATATTCTTACAACCCTCTCACCCTCCCTGCTAAGTGGGCCATCTCCGGTCCCACCTCTCCCATAATAAACGACCGTCACGTGACGTTTCGGCCACGTGACGACCACTCGAACAGCCACCGGGTCTCACATCTTCCCTCTCTTCCAATGGACGGCTGCCACGTGGACTTCACGTGAATGTCACGTGGCGGTTGTAAGATGGTTGTAGGCATTTTGTTGTAGTTCTAGCATAGTCCTATAATATGAGAGTTGTATAATCAAGTCACTTTGTAATTTCAACAGCACTTTTATGCTATCAAAATTTGCTTAGATCATATGGACTTCTTTATAGTATGAAGTCATAGTTTAAAGTATCGGCCGATACCGATCCGATACGGCCGATACCGATACAGTTTGGCATGTCCCGATCCGATACCGACCGATATCCGATACTGACCGATACCGACATTAGATGTCTCTTTTTCAGTCAATTCGGCAAAAAAAAATTGAATTAAAAAGACCAATTAGAAATGGTGTAAAAGCAAAGTAAGGTTGTAAAAACATATAAAAGAGGAAAACTTATCTATCGCATAAAATCAATCGACAAGGATGACTACTATTTCATTCAATATAAAAAATACTAAGAAACAATACTGAAAATACTTTAAATTATACATAAATATATAAAATATATTCTTTTAAATGTTAATAATTTACTAATAGTTGTTTGCTTTCCGATACCAAAAAATCCGATACTCCAATCCGAAACCGCCGATACTACCGATACTGCCGATCCCGATAGTCATAGGAATAGTCCGATACCGATTCCGATACAGATACTTTGCCTATTTGATATATTATAGATCCAATAATACTGACCTCTTTGAAGCAAATGGTCATCTCTTTGGCTTATATTCTCCTCAACCTAATTTACCAAATAAATTGAATAAATAATCAGAAACAGATCAAATATCAGGAGATACTTTATCTCATAAAGTAATTATATCTTCAATAAAAAAAACTAATGAAGTTCAAGAACAACATCTCAACGTTGAACTATAAATATTTGTAGAGCGAACTACAAGGCTATCAACATATAAATATAAAAAAAAATTCCAAAAAATATAATCCAAAAAATCGAACTCAACCGTCTCTTATGGCCAGCGAGAAAATGTACAACCTCTACCAAATGACATACAATGCAGCATGTACAAAGTTCGGACATCTAAAAAAAAAAAAAATCTAGAAAAACCAATCTAATGCTAATCAAGGTACATGGTGTTGCCGGAATTAGTAGCGTAATATCTTGTCATCGTCGGGTGATCATTGCCGATCATCACCGGAGTTCCTTCCTCTCTTCATCAGCATATTCTGAGATCCTCCGATACGGACGAACTTTCTTCGATCCATCCAGTATTATTTATGGCCAAAGACATGAGATAGTAGGACACGTAAAAAAAAGTATCCGGAAAAAATTATGTCACGACCCGCACCCGGAAGTTCGGGCACGAGTGCGTGGGCACGTCCAGCCTACGCCGCAGAGTCGGCGGTAGTACGCTGTCTAGGTCTTACTCACAGGTAATTTAAATCTATCTCATCCACAATAAAATAAATAGACAAGGAAATTAACATGAAATAGGAATGCTGATTTATAAAATAAATGGTGATAACAGATCCATAGTTTATACATGAACAGAAGATAAATCGGGGACAAACCCGATTACTGAGCTGAAAAGGGAAAACTAGCTAACTGGCTACTACTCCTCAGAGATAATCTCCTGAGTGGGAACCGGCCTCTCAACTTTGTCACCTGCTACGTCATAGGGATCAGAATAGGTAGGGCAAAGTCCTCATCATCGCCTAAAACAACGGATCCAGTCAGGAAAGGAGCAAAGTACACAATGCACAACAAGATTAAGCTAAATATTTATGACAATTAAGTATTGAATATCATATTGAGAAAATTGCATAGAGGGACATCATTATCTCATAGTTAATGCTGTAAACAGGAATATGAGAAAAGCAGGAAATAAATGAGACAGGAATGAAACTACAACAATCAACAAGAGCCATAACTAGACAAGAAGTTATGTGTGTGAACTTGTGTTTTTAGAATACCTAGTTGGCATGCAGGGGTCTATAAAGTTAAACCGGCCGCCATGGACGGCTATTATTCACGAATAATCGAGATCCGGCTGATGGACAGTCGTGTACCAACAGCTATTATTCACGACACGGGTCAGGGTAAACTACATGCCTTTCAGTATTCTCCCTCCCGACACGAAAAACAAGACATGAATTCCAATATTCAAGACATGAAATATAGTATTCTAACACTACGTGTAATCAGCAAGAGTACTAGTAGAGCAGGGAATTTAATTATCACAATATAAAGATTAACTTGAAGTGCAGGTACTTGCCTTTGTTTGGATCCGATTAATAGGTCTTCGGGGAAAATATCCAGAGATGAGTCCAAAAGCTGAAATAAACATTACCATCACGCTCAGAAGATGTCAAATAGCTAGAAACGCCTGTCCTTGGGTCCAATTTGGAGACAAGGGCAAAAACGGTAATTTCGGGTCAAAACGGGGTCTGCCGGTGGGCCCGCTTTGCACCGAAAAACGTGTCCAGGTCAACGGTCTCCAAATTCACCAAACTTAGTGTCAACAGGTTAGGAACGCTGATACGAACCCAACAGAACTTCCAGATTTGGATTCTGATGAGCCGAACACAAAATCGCCCGTCGAGCGGGGCTTGTGGGGCCCACGACACGCGATTTCGTCAACGTTCTCAGAATCGAACCAAACTTGACCCACAGGACCAGCGTATCGCTACGAGTCCGATGGCGCAAGTTTCGTCTCGATCTGACGAGTGTACACGAAGTTAGGGCGAATTGCAGAAATTGCGGATACGGGGCGATGTCCGCGGATACGCGTTGATCCCGGTGTGCACGCACACCCGAATCAGCTTCCGCGAAATCTCACACGTCCGTATCGACGCTGCGCACGTATCTGTGAAGACCGCGCGCGACCAAGTCGTCCCGTTTGGCGGGGCGGACTCAGTTCCGGGGTGAAACAGGGTCTGGTTTTTCCTGTTCTTGGATCGCGGTGTGCGATCACCACAGGACGCGGTGCCACGAACAGTTTGTCCGGACACCGAGAGGGTCATATAGGCTTCCCAACGCAATTTGCGGAATCGAAAACGGAGCTACGAGCGAAAAGTTACACGCACCTGAAGGGGACCCGAAAACCGGGGTCTGACGCGTGTCCGACACGACACAGGACACTGTGTCCTGTGTCGGACACGGGGGGGAAATAGGAATTAGGGTTAGGGTCTGGGATCTACGGCCGGCGGCGGGGACGGCGCTGAGGCGGCCGGGCTCGGGGGCAAACGGCGGAGGGCGGCGCGGCGTGGCTGGGGATGCGTCGGCGGCGGCTCAGGGCGGCCGGAGGCGGCGCGGGGAGCCGCTCGAGTCGCTGCTGCTGCTGCTGTTGGCGTCGGGGACGGCGGAGCGGGGCGCCGGAGGGGAGGAGACGGCGGGGCGAGGGAGCAGCGGTGCACGGCGCGGTGGTCGACGGCGTCTCCGGCGGTGGACGGCGAGGCGAGTGGTGGGGAGAGGTTGCTACGGCGGAGGGCCACCGCGGGGAGGGGTTTATGTAGGCTGAGGAGAGCGGAGGAGAGGGGGAGGTCGGCCGGCGGTTGCGGGGTCGTGGCGGCCAAGGCGCGGCGCTCGCAGCGGCGTGCGGAGCGGCGGGCGGCGCGGCCGGCGGGAGCGGAGCGGGGAGCGGGTCAGTCGGGGGAGAGGGCTGGGGAGCGGGTCGGGGTCCGGGCGGGTCGGGTTCAACGGACCCGACCCGACCCGTTAGGGGTGACGGGCCGTGGGGACTGGGCCGGGCCGGCCCAATGGGCCGCGGGCCAAAATAATAATAATAATAATAATAATAATAATAATAATAATAATAAATCAATAAATATATTAATAATTAATTAATTAATTAAATAAATAGTTTTTAGGCATTTAAAAATAGGTCCGGGGTCCGATAAATTCCAGAAAATTTGCCCTAAGTCCAGTTTTCCATTTTACACCCAAAAATATTATTTTTATAATATTTTAACATTATTTATTAACAATTAAAAAATCATTTGATAATTGAAAACCTTGATTTTAATTGCAGAAAATTCCCAGAAAATTCCAGAAAATTGCGAAAAATCCCAATTTAATATTTTTGCAAAATCTGGGGGTTTACAATCTACCCAACTTATAAAAATTTTGTCCTCGAAATTTAAAATTAAGCCATAATCTGTTAAGTCTTCGTGTACATCAATCGCAATCTCCTTGCGGTAATTAAAATCCGAATCATGTCCGCTGCAATCACTTCATGGTTAAGATGACTACTATTCCAATCAAGATTCAACCTAGGGTTATTACTTCTTACTTCCTCAATTTACCTACAGATGAAGTTTAAGTCCATATAACATCTTCAAGGATTGCACATGCTTATGACCTTTCCTCACGATTCTGATTATCATAATCATAATTCCTCTAGAAGTGATTCGAGTCCAACAGTATTTCCATTCACAATGGTATGCTTTAAATTTTTAAATTCCATTCACATTCTCAATATTCTAACTAGGTAGTCCAACCATCCAATTTCAATTCTTAAGTCAAATCAAATTAAAAATAAATTAAATGTAATTCACCATGTTCAAGTCTGAATCATAATACCTTCTAAATTCATATTGACGATTTAACCCTCATTATTTCAAGATTTAAATCATGTACTTGAGATATAACTATTGATATCAATTTATTAATCACCTTAGTCACTCCTCTAAATTTTCAAAATGAGAATGGCTTGAACCTCTTCCAATCTAATCTTTTCGGTCACAATTTTAAAGAATTTATCTTGAGTTGACAATTGCACTGCTACCCAACTTAGAATTTACCCATACATCACAGTAGACTATATACCTTAAGAAAATAGTCCTTAATATGGTTACTCATGTCATTCAGTCCTTGAAACTTCAACGCCGATCATGTCACATGTCCTCATTTACGAAAGGTTAATCCTCAAGTATGTGATCGGCCTATGTGGCATATCTAGTATTCTCTGTGTATCAGCCTTATACCAAGCACGAGGTTTTCGTCTTTCCGAAATAAGGGAAGACGAGGATCAATAATAAAGAGTTCAAAGGTGGGGTGATAGAACAGAAGTATCGGGATCAAGGCGTTAAAAGAAATTAAGTGGAAATTGTTAAGCGGTTGTGGATTGAATCCTATTTTGGTAATTCCTATTCACATGCTCGTATTAATACAGTTATACTCAGACATGTCTAGGGCAGGTATACTAGTCATCTGTATATCTCAATCCACGTAAAGTAGTGCGAAGAGCGAATCAAAATGTACTAAGGCTGATCAGACCGTAATACACTGATTCTGAATAGACAATTGTATTAGTGTGTCGACCCACTAATACATATGTCGTGAACAAGCTCGATAAAGAGTAAGCTTGCAAAACTAGGCTATAGAATAGCAGCATAAGTCGAGTACATCAAAATTAAGTGCGCTAGATGATGATGAAAAGAAGGTACAAATTATTTAAGTTCACAAAATAACCTACAATAAGCACAAAAGATTCTAAAAAAAACTCTACAGTTATCAGATATAAAAGCATTCCAGGTTATTAGCAAGTTTAAAATTACTAGGTTGGGGCTGAGGTCACGAACCAATAGGCCCGAGCTAAACAATAATAGAAAGGCAGCTAAAAGAAATCAATTACGCGCATTAGCTGCTCCAAGAGTCTGCACGTTCTCCACGGTCATGCTGGTAGAGCAATCTCGTGGTGATCTTGTAGGAACCTCGTCGCTTACTGGTAGATCCTTCACTCTGCATCCAAAATAAACGATAAAGGCGCACAGGAATCAAGGCAGGATGCAAGTCAATAAAATGATTCGAAGCCGACGTGAATATCAAGAACGATTTAATCAAGTGGATGAGCTTTTCCTAAAATCCTCAATCTTATTGCAGGCCTGTTCGGTCCCTAAGTTGAAACCGAACAATTTAGTCGTTGACCTGCATGGGCCACCACTAAAACGTGTCACGACCCGCACCCGGAAGTTCGGGCACGAGTGCGTGGGCACGTCCAGCCTACGCCGCAGAGTCGGCGGTAGTACGCTGTCTAGGTCTTACTCACAGGTAATTTAAATCTATCTCATCCACAATAAAATAAATAGACAAGAAAATTAACATGAAATAGGAATGCTGATTTATAAAATAAATGGTGATAACAGATCCATAGTTTATACATGAACAGAAGATAAATCGGGGACAAACCCGATTACTGAGCTGAAAAGGGAAAACTAGCTAACTGGCTACTACTCCTCAGAGATAATCTCCTGAGTGGGAACCGGCCTCTCAACTTTGTCACCTGCTATGTCATAGGGATCAGAATAGGTAGGGCAAAGTCCTCATCATCGCCTAAAACAACGGATCCAGTCAGGAAAGGAGCAAAGTACACAATGCACAACAAGATTAAGCTAAATATTTATGACAATTAAGTATTGAATATCATATTGAGAAAATTGCATAGAGGGACATCATTATCTCATAGTTAATGCTGTAAACAGGAATATGAGAAAAGCAGGAAATAAATGAGACAGGAATGAAACTACAACAATCAACAAGAGCCATAACTAGACAAGAAGTTATGTGTGTGAACTTGTGTTTTTAGAATACCTAGTTGGCATGCAGGGGTCTATAAAGTTAAATCGGCCGCCATGGACGGCTATTATTCACGAATAATCGAGATCCGGCTGATGGACAGTCGTGTACCAACAGCTATTATTCACGACACGGGTCAGGGTAAACTACATGCCTTTCAGTATTCTCCCTCCCGACACGAAAAACAAGACATGAATTCCAATATTCAAGACATGAAATATAGTATTCTAACACTACGTGTAATCAGCAAGAGTACTAGTAGAGCAGGGAATTTAATTATCACAATATAAAGATTAACTTGAAGTGCAGGTACTTGCCTTTGTTTGGATCCGATTAATAGGTCTTGGGGGAAAATATCCAGAGATGAGTCCAAAAGCTGAAATAAACATTACCATCACGCTCAGAAGATGTCAAATAGCTAGAAACGCCTGTCCTTGGGTCCAATTTGGAGACAAGGACAAAAACGATAATTTCGGGTCAAAACGGGGTCTGCCGGTGGGCCCGCTTTGCACCGAAAAACGTGTCCAGGTCAACGGTCTCCAAATTCACCAAACTTAGTGTCAACAGGTCAGGAACGCTGATACGAACCCAACGGAACTTCCAGATTTGGATTCCGATGAGCCGAACACAAAATCGTCCGTCGAGCGGGACCTGTGGAGCCCACGACACGCGATTTCGTCAACGTTCTCAGAATCGAACCAAACTTGACCCACAGGACCAGCGTATCGCTACGAGTCCGATGGCGCAAGTTTCGTCTCGATCTGACGAGTGTACACGAAGTTAGGGCGAATTGCAGAAATTGCGGATACAGGGCGATGTTCGCGGATACGCGTTGATCCCGGTGTGCACGCACACCCGAATCAGCTTCCGCGAAATCTCACACGTCCGTATCGACGCTGCGCACGTATCTGTGAAGACCGCGCGCGACCAAGTCGTCCCGTTTGGCGGGGCGGACTCAGTTCCGGGGTGAAACAGGGTCTGGTTTTTCCTGTTTTTGGATCGCGGTGTGCGATCACCACAGGACGCGGTGCCACGAACAGTTTGTCCGGACACCGAGAGGGTCATATAGGCTTCCCAACGCAATTTGCGGAATCGAAAACGGAGCTACGAGCGAAAAGTTACACGCACCTGAAGGGGATCCGAAAACCGGGGTCTGACGCGTGTCCGACACGACACAGGACACTGTGTCCTGTGTCGGACACGGGGGGGGGGAATAGGAATTAGGGTTAGGGTCTGGGATCTACGGCCGGCGGCGGGGACGGCGCTGAGGCGGCCGGGCTCGGGGGCAAACGGCGGAGGGCGGCGCGGCGTGGCTGGGGATGCGTCGGCGGCGGCTCAGGGCGGCCGGAGGCGGCGCGGGGAGCCGCTCGAGTCGCTGCTGCTGCTGCTGTTGGCGTCGGGGACGGCGGAGCGGGGCGCCGGAGGGGAGGAGACGGCGGGGCGAGGGAGCAGCGGTGCACGGCGCGGTGGTCGACGGCGTCTCCGGCGGTGGACGGCGAGGCGAGTGGTGGGGAGAGGTTGCTACGGCGGAGGGCCACCGCGGGGAGGGGTTTATGTAGGCTGAGGAGAGCGGAGGAGAGGGGGAGGTCGGCCGGCGGTTGCGGGGTCGTGGCGGCCAAGGCGCGGCGCTCGCAGCGGCGTGCGGAGCGGCGGGCGGCGCGGCCGGCGGGAGCGGAGCGGGGAGCGGGTCAGTCGGGGGAGAGGGCTGGGGAGCGGGTCGGGGTCCGGGCGGGTCGGGTTCAACGGACCCGACCCGACCCGTTAGGGGTGACGGGCCGTGGGGACTGGGCCGGGCCGGCCCAATGGGCCGCGGGCCAAAATAATAATAATAATAATAATAATAATAATAATAATAATAATAATAATAATAAATCAATAAATATATTAATAATTAATTAATTAATTAAATAAATAGTTTTTAGGCATTTAAAAAAAGGTCCGGGGTCCGATAAATTCCAGAAAAATTGCCCTAAGTCCAGTTTTCCATTTTACACCCAAAAATATTATTTTCATAATATTTTAACATTATTTATTAACAATTAAAAAATCATTTGATAATTGAAAACCTTGATTTTAATTGCAGAAAATTCCCAGAAAATTTCAGAAAATTGCGAAAAATCCCAATTTAATATTTTTGCAAAATCTGGGGGTTTACAAATTATATTTACTTGCTCAAAAGAAAAATCATTCCCACCTTGATTCATATTATACTAGCAAAATTTCGTCTCCCCCGAACTCCTTGATAATTCTGATTTTCAAATTGTTACTAGTGACGGAGCATAAGAAAGACTGGACTGGACTGTAATCTGAACTTAAAAAGAAGAAGAAGAAAATTTACTAGTAATTTTATATCTTACAATTCTATCAAAGTACATCAAAGTGGCTGTAGTTTAGTGGTTAGAATGTTATGCTGTAGTCTAGAGGTCTAGGTTGGAATCTCCATACAGTCTCTACTAAATTTTTTTTTCAATCCCCCCTAATTTTTTTTTTCTAGTTCCGCTCTTGATTGTTACTCATTATAATACTTAATATTCTTTTATAGATATTTAATAATATTTTGTCATATATCATGACAATATATTTTATACGGCTCTCTTTTAATCGTGACACATATATATAAAATAAGTTTTGTTATATAGATATATAGAATAACCGGCAACAAAAGGGAAAATTGCCATTACTTGAGCATGTTTATCGGTTCTAAAATAAATCAATATATAATCAAGTCTAGAGCATTCAATCTCTACAGAAATTATTGTATGTATTGGATACAATATATTTTTTATATGCCAATCGTTGGATTACCATGAAGATGTGTGCATGTATACATTTCTATGCAATCTAACGGTTGGAGAAGGATGAGATGCACTGCGTCCGTCCATACAATAATTTTTCCAATCTTTCTGATTTCAAATTCCAAAAGCTTATGTTTAGTCGAGCCTTGAAATTTAAAATAGACATGTGACTATTAGAGCATGTTTGGTTCGTGGAATCTGAGCCTTGATAAAGAAAAGTCATTACTTTGTTGTTGGATGCCATAAGTAAATGAGCAGAAATAAAAATTAATTCTCAATAGAAAGAAAAAAAATAGGAAAAATATGATTTCCCCACATATCACTCGGATTCACTTTCCTATCACAATTACTTACTTTTTTTTTCAATATTTTTGACCTTTTCAAACATTAATTTTTTTTTAATAAATATTATAACTTTCTAAGGGGAAAAAAAGAGCATAATTTTTTTTTTTTTTTTAACGAGGTCAAGTTGTTCTTTCTCACCAACATGCCTGTTTTAAAGATCAATATTAACTATATTGCAACAACTATAAACCACTAGGAACAATGATTCTAGCAACTTAAAAGAATTTTGACCGAATCATATTGTTAGTTTTTTTTTAAGGATTTGACTCGTATTTGATAATTATAGTAATAAAATTGGAATAAATTCCAATTCCTACGTACCTAGTCAATGACAACTTATATCATGTCTTCATAGGACATAAATTTCTATGAATTTGACACATAACATGTTATATAAAGGGCTTACGATTTCTTGTATATAGATAGTACGTGCTTAAAAGAAAAGTGCTAGGTAGCCATCAAAAGGTTGAAAGGAAAAAAAAAAAAAGAAAAAAGAAAAAGAAAAAGAAATAAAGAGGTAGAATATATAAGAGAGAAATTGGATTTCTAAGATCTTTTTGGATGTAATCTCTATGTTCTCTTTGTGTACTCACTAATAGTGGGATTATGAATTTGTAGCAATCTTGTACCAACTTTACATCGTTAGTGCAAAAGTGGAAAAAGACAACTCTTGATAAGGGATTGGGTATGGCACGATCTCGATCGGCAACAAGAAAGAAGGACTGTGCGTGTTATTATTGAAAGAAATTTGGCCACATAAGAAAAAAAATAACCCACGGTTTGTGAATAAGAAAAATGATCATGATGATGCGGCAATGGCGGCACAAGAACGTAATGACATTTGAGACGATCTTCTCACAGTCTCCAAGGGTTAGTAAGATACTCTCGATTGAATATTGTATACTGGTAGTATGCTACATATTTTTTCAGATGCATCTTGCTTTGATTCTCTAGAGAAGAAAAGTGGTAATGTTCGCTTGGGTGATAACTTGTTTTATAAGCTTGTCCGTGAAAGGACAGTAGATATTAAGATGCATGATAATATGATACGTTAGGTGGAGTATGATATGTACCGAAGATGCGCAATAATCTCATATTGTTGGGCACGTTAGATAAATTATGATTTTTCAACGAGTGGTGGAGTTCTGAGGGTGACACATGATAACACCATGCTCATGAAGTAAGAGAAATGTAATAATATTTATTGGTTGATAGGGGACACACTCTAAGGTGGTGTTCCTATAATTTCTGCAACGAAAGAGCCAGATATTCAGGATGGTCCGTTTGCTTGGGTCAACTTTCCATGGCTCGTCGGCGAGTCATATTTGTAATTGATTCATGTGTGATGTCGATGATTTTGAAATGATCTGAAGTGCCAATGTAGCATATATGAAGTACAAATTGAATTCGTGCTCAACTCGAGTTCAGGGTCAACTTGTTACTAGGCTATTGGTGCCCACGGGAGAAATGGTGGTTCATGAGATCGAAACTACTTTTTGAAGATTGAATGCTGGAGGTTGCTTAATACTTATTAAGTTTGATGTTCAATATGATCTAAGTTGGTAATTGTAAGGATTTTGTTCATATTTGGTAATATTAATAGTTACAGGATTGGAGTAAAGTCCTAATCCTACCTAGTTAGTGAGAACTTATAATTATGTCATGCCTACATATGATTGGATTTCTATGTATTGGCACATGATATGCTATATAAAATGGTTTATGGTTCATTGTGTATGGATTGTGTGTGCTCCTAAGAAAGATTTTGGATAGCCACAAATAGGTTGCGAGAGAGAAATAGAAAGGTTGAAGAAGAGAGAAATTGAATTTCTCATAATGTAATCTATGGGAGAAAAAAAATGGGTCTTTTTGTGTTACTTTACTCTGCTATTGGGGTTACGAAGTTGTAGTGATCTTTGTAAAGACTTGTAACACTATTTAGTAGTAATTTCGCTCTTCTGATGTATTTTTATCGACTATAATTTTTCAATTACTATTTTGCTTTTGTTTTTGGTGTTGCGAGTGTTACTTCGTGGTAGATGTTAGTCTTGGAAAGTTTTTCTGCTTTTATTTTCAACAAAATCTGTAAAGAATATTAGAAAATCAGAAGAAGATTAAAAAAAAAAACTACCAAAGAATTTGAATGAATGTCATATATAGACAGGCACAGGCATGTCATGTTCCGTAGCCCCACAGAGCCTGCTAACAGCATATCCTTGTGTTTCTCTGTAGCAAAGATGCATGCATGTTACCTATATATATGGATTTCTCATTATTGCTGGGCACAGCATATTATGAATCACATCCAATGTTTTTGTTAGCTCTGGTCATCCCCACCCTATCTTCAATCCCTCCTTCCCCACTCCCGGATTCCACCGATCCACAACACCGCATTTCGTGCGCACGGGGCACGTGAGCTTGACGCGCTGTCCCCCCAACGACGTATCACAAAAGATTTTGCACCGGACTTGAGTAATCCTTCATTGTTACCAGAAAGAGAGAGAAAATTCTGACTGGATGATCGAAAATCAGTGAATCGAATCACGAAAACAGATTATTTTATTTATTTATAAATGGTACGAGTTAAAGACAGTAGACAAAAAAAAATATACAACACATCGTGTATAAAAATTTCGAACATTACGTCGGATATCTCAAAAAAGAAAAAAAAAAGATTTTGGTGCACCGAACAATATCGGAGATTGTTTGCACGTAGAGCAACCAATTCGGAAGAACCATGTATCATCAGCATTTTTTTATTTTGGTACACCGAACAATATCGGAGATTGTTTGCACGTAGAGCAACCAATTCGGAAGAACCATGTATCTTCAGCATTTTTTTTCTTCGATCTCGTGTTAGTTGACTCTGAAGAGATTAAAATATACAAGTGTACCTTGTAGTATGTAATGTTTGTTAGTCCTGAGACGGATCAAAGATGGTAGAATGTGGGCTATAGCAGAGCTGCTAGCGAGATCCGAATGTCCGCTCTCTACTGTAATCCAAGTTGTCGTCGAGATCAGAGATTCACACAAGAGTTCCTCATCTGATATTTTTCGATTCCAACGAAGCACGAACCAAGAACATGTTACAAACTGGCTCTGAAGAAAATGAAGATTACAACAAGCAACAAGTAGAACGTTCTTCTCTTTACGTTCCTCGATGCTAGAATGAGAAAGAACGAAGCAAAGGAAAAACTGAAGAGAAGCTCCTTGCTGGGGTGGTCAAAACCACCGTTGCTCAAAGAAAGATTCGCCGTACAAACAATCTGCCCCCAGAAACCAGCAAGTTCACAAAAAAAAATTCTGGAACGCTCAAAGTCACCTTCGAAAATACTCGAAAACACCATGTGAGAGGGAGACACTCTGGGCCGCATATGATCTGGTGTTCTCGATTTTCCATCTGTATTCTCGCCCTCAAATGTAAGAGTAGGTCCTCTATATAAAAATAGAAGAAAACATCACATATACGGCTTGAGGAAAATCTAGGCCGCATAAGCGCTGACCGACCAGATCCCCTAAATCCAGGTGTCAAAGCCGTCGGCACCGCAAGTCACGTTGCACTACACGAGGCAGACAACACCGTCAAACGCTAAAAGCAGCCGCTCGTGCCGTCTGACACGCTGTACTGCACGAAGCAGACAATGATGCAAAATGCCGAAAGCAGGCCCTGTGCCCTCCACGTCAGACTCTCCACAGGCCGCATGGGCACCAAGCCGCATGCGCTCTTGGACGCATGGGCGCCGAGCCGCATGCGCACCTGACTGCATGGCAACCGGCCGCATGGGCACCGAGCCGCATGTGCACCTGGCCGCATGCGCACCTGACCACATGCGCTCCATGCCACATGCGCTCCAAGCCGCATGGCTCCACGAAGCATGCGCCCGTGGAAACAACCGTGCATGTAACTCGTGCATAAAAGGAGCGCACGAGCGCCATGCGATGATGCTGACGTGCTAAGTACAAAGTGTGCCAACAAAGTGCTACTTTGTGCCCTTGAGTACGAGCCCGAGTCCGAGTCCGAGTCGCTAAGCCCCTGCGGGGCTTCGCTCATAAGTAAAACTTCCCAAATGTGGTGACAAAACAAACATTGTCATAATGTAGTTCACACTTAAACTCTCTAGGAAAAGTCAACCAAATGGGCCTCCACCCCATGTGCATATATCAATACTAAGCATAGCTATATATTGAGATATACACATTGGTGATTTTCCAATGTGGGAGTAAAACTCCCAAAACTAAGTAAAAAATACCAACAATCCCCAACATATATCATAATATGGTTGAGCGTTTCTCACAGTGACTGCCATTATGCATTAGGATAGATATCGACGACGACTTGAATCTTCCCGCATGGGTCAAATAATAGTACGATACAAGAATGTACTACGCCTTGAATTCTGTATCATAGCTGATATTCTTTCCACTCACACAATGACCTCAGTTGTGATATCCGGTCGCACGTTAAAAGCCCTGTGCTGACCTGGTCTTAGTGTATGTATCTTGGGCATCTATAAGTTTTTCCTAAAGAGACAGCCTATATCTCTATCCATATACTTAAGTGAGTTCTTTCACTATAGAGAGTTTATTATTCGGCATGAAGCATTGCGCTTCTGTGCGGTGCTACGCCGCATGACAAGGCCGCCCAAGGCCGAGGATCCCCGTCTTGTGGTGCCATACCACTGTAGTATGAGGACACATGCCTCTTAGTAGTGTTGTTACTACACACAACATAGAGACTTGCGCTCCTGTGCGGTGCTACGCCGCTATGACATGGCTTAAAGTTGAGGTTCAATCCCTCATGTGGTGTCACCCACTGTAGCATAATGACACATGCCTCTTAGTAGTATTGTACTACCTCCTAGCATGAAGCCTTGTACTTCCGTACGGAGCTACGCTGTTGTGACATGACTCGAAGCTGAGGTTCACTCTTCTTTCCTGAGCACCAACTGACATCACTGAAGCCTTCCATCATATCTGGATAACTGCTATAGTGTAGGATATACTACTGACTCCATATGAGAATTCTGACTACTCTCTTCACAGCTTCCAGAGTTCAACAACACACATACTTCTCGTGAACTGACTCAGCATCCCTACAATAAGAGATATATCAGGCTTGGTGGTACTTGCAGGTTGAATCATGCACCTGATGATGCTCAAGTATACCAACTATCTGATGCTTTTCCTTGGATTATTCTTCTTCATCTTAATGTTATACCTGAGGAGTATCGACCCTGATACCCAAAGTGTGTGACCCATTATCTTCTGTAGAGAGCTTGCACCTGAGCAAGTCCACCTGGCATCCATATTGACTTATATCCTTAGGATGACCTCCGCAATCCCATCTTCTAAAACTGGACAAAAGGACATATTTCTTCTAGTGACACTTCTATATCCACAACTGGGATTTAGCAAGTCGTCCACATAGATACAAAAGATGACTCTTTTCTTATCAGCGAACTTTGTGTACACACACTAGTCTGTCTTGTTGATCCTGCGACAACTTTGACTAGATGACTTATCAAACTTTTGCTGCCATATCTTGTGATTTGCTTTAGGCTGCATTGAGATATCACCAACCCGCAGATTATCTTCAAACCTGAATAACAATAATTCTATCTTTTGTCCGTGAATCTCTCATGATTGTCTTCCTTCATCTGATAAACAATCAGCTTATGAATAGCAGCTACGATGATCATTATCCTGATATATGACCCTCAACAAGATGCCTAAGAACTCAATCCCCTGTTATCTGAGAAAACCCCTAGGCTACAAGCCTATTCTTGAACTCAACTATTCTGGATACTTCCATTTTCTTCTACTGAAGATATATAAGCATCTGATAGTTTTAGCTCGTTCATGCAGATTGATCAACATCCAAGTGTTGTTATGGGGTCAATCTCTTCATGGGATGCCTCCTTCCAGCAGACCGAGTCCCTGGTCTTCATCACTTCATCACTGGTAAGTAGTATGACCTCCATATGATAAGTGATAAGATTATCTTTGGTCCTTCGACCTCCTAACTCTTCTAGCTAACTGCTCTTCGAGTTTTGGTTCAAATATTTTCTTTCAAAAGATAACTCCTTCCTACACTACGTCTTCTTCTATAGAAGTGCCAACAACTCTGGATGATACGGTCCACCGAAAATCCCCCACAATCGAACGATATTCATGTGGATCTAACTTTGAACCAGAATTATATCAGAAGTGACGAATAGTACTAGGGACTTGAACGTAAGTACAACCTTCTCCTACAGACAATCTGGAAGGCCCTCTGAACAATAATATAGAAGTTATCATTACTGTTAACTGCTCATCCTTCTTATCTGCACCTTTCATGGAATATGAGAGTACGAAGATGTCGTTCATAGTCAATTCCATGTTCTAGGCTGAACGATGTGAATCAAAAGAATGATACATGTTCCATAGTCAATTCCATGTTTCAAGCTGAACGATACGAATCCAAAGAACGATGCATATTCCATATTCAATTCCATGTTCTAGGCTGAACGATGCAAATCCAAAGAATGATGCATGTTCCATAGTCAATTCCATTTTCTAGGCTGAACGGTGTGAATCCAAAGGACGATGTATTTCTTCTTGATAACTTTTGAGTCTATTGAGTTATGGACCTATATAACTCTCAGCTCCAAACTTGAAGTCCCTGAGGTTCTCGAATGCTTCATCATTTGATTATGAGAAGATACGCGAACGCGTTTTCCGAGAAATCGCCAAAGAAAGAAGTGATAAACTTTACCCTGGCCCTTTGTGGAGAGTAGAAGTCACAGATATCTGAGCACATCAGCTCCACAGGATCTGTACTTGTAGTCATCGCGTCTAGACGACTTCCTGACTACCTATGTCTGAACATAGCCATTACGAGTCTCCACCTTTTACCCCCACATCTTGGAGATATCTCTGAACTTTGACATCTTTGAAAAGGACATATCTTAGTTAGATGCGACACAACTCAATAAGAGCAATCTCTTCCTCAAGCCGGAAGTCCAGAATCATAATCCTGATTTCTAATCTTCTGCTTGACACTTGTTCGCCATAGATACCTCCTTCTTAGATAGTTCTCTTCTTTGGTGAACATCTCTTTCATAGAGCATGTGTAGCCGAATGCTCCAGTATCTATCCACCAGTCAGTAGCCACGCTTGATAACTCAACTTGCACAATCATAGCAACCAAGTTAAGTAATCAAAGGAACAAAGTTTTAGCTATACCTTGCTATATTGGTTCGAATTGGTTCTGCTTTCAAGCTCCAATTCTAGTCGTGCGTTAAGTCATGCCATGCGCATAAGCCTCCATGCGTCCTGTATGTGCATAAGCCTATATGCGTCCTGCATGCGCATAAGTCTCCATTCGTCCTGTATTCGCATAAGCCACTATGCGTCCTACATGCGCATAAGATACTATGCGGCCAGCTCTACCATGCACCAAGACTTTCAATGCGCTTCCATGCGACAAGAGTCGGCTTATGCGGCCAAGTCTTGCCAACCGCCAAGAACTGCCATGCGCTAAGTCTCGTTATGCGCATACTCTGCAATCCTTGGTCAACTTATAATCTTTCTTCCAACTGGAATGCGCATCCTTCAAACGCTAACTCCTCCATTCTGGAAAATGGTAGGTTTTGACAACTCACGTTCAACATTTAATAAATGACTCTTTCTCTCATCCAAATGTTCGAAGTGTATCCCGTCAATCTTCTCAAGTTTGTGAAAACTTGTTGCCGAGAAGATTTGATCTGATATTCTACATCTTTCTCCGGATCTTGCTTTGAGATTGTTAGTCCCGAGACGGATCAAAGAGAACGCGGGCCATGGTAGAGCTGCTAGTGAGACCTGAAGGTCCGCTCTCTACTGGAACCCAAGTTGTCGTCGAGATCAGAGATTCACACAACAGTTCCTCATCTGATATTTCTCGATTCCAACGAAGCACGAAGCAAGAATAGTATCACTACCATATTTTCTAGGAAGGGTATTTTGGTCATTTCATAATTAATTATTTTATGTGCTTGTTGAATATTTACTTATTGTATTATTTAATTATTGTTAAATATAAAATTTAATTTTTGGACTTGTGTTAGTGGACCTAACTAGATTAGAATAGACTCATGAACCAACATTAATTCTAGTTAGATTGAGCCCAACAAACAAGCCCAAAAGTTAGCTCATTCATTAGGAGGATGACTTAATTAGTTAAACCAATTTGATTAGAAACTTTCCTCCCTAATTAATTTCTTTATGACAAGCCCCAAGGGGTATTGTGGAATTTTCATAGTAACTTAGAGTAGGGGGCAAGGCCGGCCATAGTAGGGGGAGGACAGAGACTCTCTCTCTCTCTTCATCCATTCATTTCAATTCTAGATCTAGAATTTCCTTCTTCCAAATTCCTTTATCTCTATACCAATTCCTACCCAATTTCCTTCACAATTTCTTCTCTACTCATAACTGGAGGCTATTAGAACAAGGAGGAGGCAATGATCTACAAGGAGAAGGAAGGAGCACAAGTTGAAGGCTTTGATACTCATTTGGAGAATTATATTGAGAATCCATCTCCCAATAGGTATAATTTAATTTTTTTCTCTCTAATTAAACTCTAAATCTGTAATTTAATTATTAGGAACCCTCCCATGTACTAAAGCTACCCATAGGAAGTGAAAATAGGTTCATATGAGGCCTATGGAGAAAGTTATGTGGTATTTTGTGTCAATTTTGGGTAAATTCCGAGATTGACACATCATGTGTTTGTCAATAGTTCAATTAGACCAAATTGACATGTGTTTGATTGTATGAGACTAGTGTCGTATCCACAATTGGATACGTGTAGGCCGTATCATGATAATTTGGCTATACAGGTTGATTTGGAGGTTTTCTTCCGACACAGGGGTTTCAGCATGCTATATTTTGATACGAGCACGTAGTTGAGTAGCTAGCTCTTCGTGTTGCTTCTAATTATGATTCTATACTTGCTCGTGTCCTTCGGGATACGTTTGGTGGTGTAGTGGAGCCGTGTCGCAAGTGTATCATAGATTGAGTGTGATACGGGTGCGGTGCATTCTACTCGTTTGGTATTTTACATTCTAATTCTATTTACCTTGGTTGTAGCTATTAGAGTTTTTATTTGTAGTTATTACATGATATATATATATATATATATAGCTATGTTTCTATTGCATTTGAGTGTGTTATTTGTCATATGGAGAGTAGAAAAGTTCATGTGCACTGTTAGTGATGTATGTGGACTAACATGTTGCATCAGTCTTGGGAGTATAGGAGGTCGGGTATTATAGAACCACATTAGCAGTAGATCTGGAGGTGAGCAACAGCTTGTTGTGTTAGGAGTCGGGCAGTAGCAGTAGCAACATACTGATTCGGGCAGTAGCAGCAGTAGCAACAACAGCAAATGCAACAAGTAGCAGCAGCAGCAAATGCAACTAGGCAGTAGAAGCAACAGCAAATACAACTAGGGCCAGCAGCAACAGCGAAACCAGTAGGGGCAGCAATAGGGATAAAGGGGCCGGGTTTTGAGTATTGAGTTATTTGGTGGTTTATGTTAAATTGTTAGTAGTGATTCAGTGAGAGTATTAGTTAGTTGTTTAAGTGTTGGTTAGATGCCACTGTTAATAGGTTATATTTGTTAGTTAGTAGCTTAGTGGTTATATGTTAGTGTTTAGTTACTAATTTAGTTAGTACATGTTAGAAGCATGGGTATGCTAGTTATGTTAGTTTAGTATATTATTGATATATAGTATGAGTAAAAGTGCATGTTAGTGTATAGTGAGATATGAATGGCTAGTTAGTTAACTGTTAGATGTGGAGTTAAGAGGTAAGTTAACTATCATATAGTTTAATGTGTTAATGTTAGACGTTTACATTAGCTAAGTTAGCAGTTAGAATAGCACGTATCAGTCAGAATGTTATATCTGTTAGTTATTTAATTAGCTAGTGAGTTAGCAACTGTTAATTAATTAGAGTAGTATATGTTAGTAGTTATTTAGTTGGTGGTATAGTTAGATGTATATGTATGTGATAGTGTATATATATATATATATATATATATATATATATATATATATATATATATATATATATATATATATATATATATATATTGTTATACATTAGCTAGTTAGTTAAGTATTTAGTTAGTTTAGTATTACTTGTGATACACCAAGGTAATTGTAGGTATTGGTATCTCATAACAATTGGATAACTTATCGTCATGTTTGGCTCAAAGCCAAGTAATGTTATGATACTAGTATAGTATAGTATAGTATTACTATTAGATAGTTATATTAGTGTATCTTGAGATACGTAATAGTATCACTACTCGGGTATCCTAATATAGCTAGTATAGCTTAGATACATAGTGTATTGACCCAATATCATAGAGATGGACTCATACAACTTAGAAATAGCTAGTTTGACTAAGTTTGACTAATTTGACCTAGAGTTGACCTAGTTTGACTATTTTGACCTAGAAATGGCTTAATGACCTAGAATTAGACTAGTTTAACTTATTTTCATACCAAAATCTTGTATTGATGTAATATTCTATATTTAGGTCTCCGAGGCACTGTTCCAGACATCTTTGATATTGTTTATCAGATTTCAGGAGAGTATATTCTCTGATAGTTTTCTATTTATGATATCCTTTATATTCTAGTATTTAGTATAGATATCCTTGATTTCTTGACACGATGGTTACACAGATTGGTATATCCGGATCTCGTCATGAGATATTATTTCTTGATATTTATGGTGTATCTTGTGCAAGCCTTGTTCCTCGTTCTTCTTGTACATGTCCATACATTGATTCTTGGGAAGACTAGATACCAAACCAGTGAATCCCGTGTCATAATGTACCATGGTTAGATCCACTATACCAGTCGGGCGGGGAGTGTTAGTGTAGATATGTGATCATACCCTACTTGTGCATGTCATTGTGAGTGTTGATCATACACCGCACGTATGATTAACCAGGCCCTAATCCTTGTGTAAGTTACCAAGCCGATTATATATTGAAGCTGGTACTCACTCACATAATAGAAGTATTTCTTGCTTATTTCCGTGATGTTCATGTCTTGTATTTAATTCCAGTATGTATATCTCTTGTACTTGTATCTTGTATCTTGTATATTTTACTCTATTTACTGTTATATAGTTTTTATCATTCATTGGTACTGCTGTTAGAGGTGTACTTTGCTCTTTTCTTGATTGGATATATTTTTTCCAGATGATACTGAGGAGTGGTATCCCACTCACTACGGGCCTCAGAACGTAGTTGGCTTAGAGCCAAAGACTTTGGCTCATGAGAGTCTCATCCCGGTTGAGACAGACGACCCAATACCTGTAGCTCAGTAGATAGATTTTGTACTGGATTTGTCTCCAGCATTTGATATTAGCATTTCTTTTATTTGATGACCCATTGGATATTATTTTGTCATATGAGTTATATTTGACTCTTCAGTTCTTTATATCATATTCATGCGATTGTTCCATCTTATACATCTGTGATTGAGTATTCATATTTTATTGGTAGCATTATTATATCTTGATTGCTAGATAGATAGTTTACTAAATAGCGTTCTACCGCCGATGCTTTGACGTAGGCTGGACGTTGTTCACTAATCGTGTCCCTATACCGGATGCGGGTCATGACAAATAGGTTATAAAGTGGCTCCGAAGAAAATGAAGATTACAACAAGCAACAAGTGAAACTTTTTTACTTTACGTTTGCAGATGCTACAATGAGAAAGAACAAAGCAAAGGAAAAACTGAAGAGAAGCTTCTTGCTGGGGTGGTCAAAACTACCGTTGCTCAAAGTAAGATTCGTCGTACAGACGATCTGTCCACAGGAACCAGCAAGTTCACAAAAGAACTTCTGGAACGCTCAAAGTCACCTTCGAAAATACTCGAAAACACCATGTGAGGAGGAGACACTCTGAGCCGCATATGATCTGGTGTTCTCGGTTTTCCATCTGTATTCTCTCCCTCAAATGAAAGAGGAGGTCCTCTATATAAAAATAGAAGAAAATAGCACCTATGCGGCGTGAGGAAAATCTAGGCCGTAGAAGCGGTGACCGACTAGATCCCCCAAATGCGGGTGTCAGAGCCGTCGGCACCGTAAGTTACGTTGCACTGCACGAGGCAGACATAGCCGTCAACACCGAAAGCAGACGCTCGTAACATCTGACACGCTGTACTGCACGAGGCTGTAAACCCCCTCGATTAATTCTATAGATAGCCAGGTATGGATTTGGAAAATTTTGTATTAGCAGCAGATGTTGAGGTTTAGAGTAGAGTTGCTTGTATCTGTTATTTTATTTAATTAGACCCTTGGAGCGCCCTATCATTGCTTAATTATTCGGAACCCAATATCGGCCCATAAATTCCATCGTACTATTGTACTTCTGACTTGACTCGCCAATTTAGGCACTGGACATTTCCGTCACACAAAAATCAATCTGTTGTGCCCTAAATTAATTGCACAACTTCCCGTATCCTAAAATCCATATTTAATTTCGTGTCGGACACCTGTTTTGTTACCCTCAATTTTGAGATACCAACTTAACCCGTTGCGCCGGACCAACTAAAGGGTCCAAGACTGACTCCAAGCCTCCACCATTTTTGACCTTTGTGTTATTTCCGAATGTTGACCCCAAGTGCCCCCATTTAATTTAAAAGCGCGGGACACTTTAATTCTATTTAAATTGGGGATACCAATTTTGTCTAATCATATTTTAATCTCCAATTAATCCCAATGCCCATTTAATTTAACCCATGCCAAACACACAACACCCCCTCACCATGCAAATCACCAAACACTATTTTCCCCACAATTTTGCATCATTTCATATGTTCGTGCAATTTTTCGAATTTAAGGGGCCTAGTTGCAATTTATTAATTTAGGTGTCCTCACCCCATTGGCCATGACCAAATGGAGAGGTTACCATTTGTTGACCGTAGTCAACCTTCTCCCCTTCCTTTGCATGAAGAAACCAAGCCTTCATGTTAAATTCTAGCCCTCCAATTTAAATGAGAACATCCCCACCACACATCCCTCACACACCTCCCTATAAAACATCAACATCACCCTCACATCTCCCAAGCCGGCCCTAATCCCTAGACATTGGGAACCACACTCCCTCTCTCTCTCTCCTCCCTCCTCCATATTTTTTTATACAAATTTCCTCTTCTTCCTTTCTTCTTATTCTTCCTTTCTTCTTCATGGAGAGGAGCCCTCCGGCCGACTGATCCGGTCCGGCCGCTGCTGACCCACTCCGGTTCAGACCACCCTCCCCCGCCTACTTCTACACCCGGCTCTGGCCTGATACCACCCCGACTCCGGCCTGATACCACCCCGCTCCGGCCTGTTGTGCACCCGACATCACCTCCACAGCAGCTCCCCCACCGGCCTGCTGTGCACCCGACATCACCACCATAGTAGCTCCCCCGTCCGGCCAGAACCACCTTGCTCGCCCCTTCCATCCGACCTCCTCCCTATTACCACCACCACTTCGGACCTCCTCCCTCATCCGGCCTTCTCCACCACCCGAGATCACCATCACCACCACCACGGGCTTCATCACCACCACCACCACCACCACGAGATCATCACTACCACCACCACAGGCTTCACCATCACCACCACAGGCTGTGCACCTCCCCCTCCGGCAGCCATTGCTCCTGCCTGCCCCGACTCCACTGTCCAGCTTCTACGACCACCACCCTGCTGACCATCACCCCCTCCGGCCAGCGAGCTACGTCGAGGTCGACTCCCTCCCCCTCTCTTTGTTGATATATATGTTTAATGTAGTGTATTACTTGAACCTTGTGTTTAAGAATGTGATTTAGGTTAATGTTGATTATAATGACTTGAAAATAGGGTTGAATGTGTTGATTAGGATTTGTATTGGTATAAGTGTGGTGTAGTTTGATGAGGTTTATGAAGGTGTAGTGTAGATTTTTGATCTTGTGTTAATTATGGAGGATTATGTGTTATGTAGGTTAGGGTTGTTATTTACATAAATAAAATGAAATTAAATGTTTCGCATGGGAGTTTAGTACTTTGTTTATAACTAAATGTCCTGGATATATTACATGGTGGTAAAATGCTAAATAAATTATGGAGGTGAGTTTAGGGATCGTCCTTCATAAGTTTATAAAATAGATTTAAATAATAGGCATTAAGATTCAGGGTTTATCATATTAATTTATGTGCATTGATGAACAATGATTTTGGGTGAAATGATAATGATGGTTGTATAAAGGAAGACCAAATATTTAATAAGAAATTACTATCGAGGAATGAGCATACCTGAACTACTGAACCACGTGATGAATATGGTAAGAATAAGGATTGGTCGATGATAGTGTACCGATGACTAGATGATTTAACGTATCGTACCGATAGTCAACTGTGGTCAACCCCCCTAGTGTCTTGTCCCTGTGAGTCGTAGCTGAGACTGGGTTTAGGTGTAGGTGTATGTAGCATCCTTGTCTGTCGTGGAATAGATTATTGATTATTGGTTTGTATCTCATCTCTAGGTACTGCGGGACCTGAGGGCTTGGGCGCGGTACCGGGACCCCGTTATCAGCAGCCACACGCAAGCAAGTGTACCTTGCCATCCTGTATTTCAGATTACAGATATTTGTTGTTCTTTATGTACATTGTGCGCGTATTTATGTTGACGTTCGATATTTTGCGTCCGGATCACAACCGGGTGCTGACGTTCATCGTAACGTCTTAGAATATTTGTTAGATGCTTCGTAGCACCTCGATGTACGTACCTGAGTATATCGATACCCCAGGACACACTCATACACTGTGATCGTGCCAGATTCCTGTATCCTGATACTGACATCATGACCAGAGACTGGGACGACCTTAGGGTCGCGTCTGTTGAGATTACTTCTGTGTGTCGAGACTGTTAGATAGAGGTTCAGGTTCAGCGCACCATCGTTGACCGCTTGGGAAGGGGAAGACAGTTACTAGACGTTTGGGCTCCTCTGCACGTGCTTATATATGTATGTAGTATCTATGTAGTGATCCTGTATCTAGTGTAGTGGTATCACCCGTGCGACTCTTTGCCCGGAGCTGCGGTAAATCCCGTGTGTTTCCGTGTCCGGAGCTACGATTTTATTTTGGATAGCCCACGCGTCGAACATTGTCTTTAAACTGTGTCACACTGGTTTGGTTATGATAGAGTACCCTGTTGACCTTTCTGTTTACTTGGCATGCTGTATTTTTGTACCTTGGTACGTCCCTCTGAGGACCTGGTTCCCTTCCAGGTATAGGAGACGAGGATTACCCGGAGGAGTACGGACCGGGCATCTATCCAACAGCTGTACTCACTGCCGAGGATGAGGTCATCCCTGATGACTTCTCCTGATTGCTGGTAGTGACTCTTTCCTTGGGACGATATCATTACCTAGTTACCTGATGCCGTTCCAAGTTATCTTATTGCTTACTTTCATTCCAGTATTTTGTACTAGCGGGTTTGTTCCCGTGTGACTACTCTAGTATTTTGTACTTGATGCTTATCTTGGACATTTTTTTTTGCACATTAGTTGTTGTATTTACCTCTATTGTGCTCTTATATTGCTGCCTATGGATGAGATTTGGATTGACTATTTATGTGTTATGTGATGGGTTATTCAATGTACTTTACAGCTTATGTGTACTCCGACGGACCCATTAGATTGGGATGCCCGCCGAAGTGCGCTGCTGGCCATTGCCACATGACTCGGTTCTTACCTCAGGAACCGGGGCGTGACAGAGGCAGACAGCGACGCCAAACGTCAAAAGCAGGCCCTATCCCCTCTATGTCAGACTCTCCACAGGCCGCATGGGCACCAAACTGCATGCGCTCATAGCCGCATGGGCACCGAGCCGCATACGCACCGAAATGCATGTCCCCTGGCTGCATCCGCACCTGACCGCATGGCCCCTGACCTCTTGCGCTCGAGGCTACATGCGCTCCACGAAGCATGCGTTCGAGCAAGCAACCGTGCATGTAACTCACGCATAAAAGGAGCGCACGAGCGCCATGTGACAATGCTAAGTGCAAAGTGCACCAACAAAGCGCCACTTTGCGCCATTCTACACGAGCCCGAGTCTGAGTTCGAGTCCTAGTCGCGGGGTTAGCTCCTAAGAAAAATTTCCCAAAGGTGGTGACAAAACAAAGATTGTCATAATGGAGTTCACTCTTAAACTCTCTAGAAAAAGTCAACCCACATAGGCCTCAACCACATGTGCATACACTAATACTAAGCATAGCTATATATTGAGATATACACATTGGTGGTTTTTCAATGTGGGACTAAAACTCCCAAAACCAAGTGGAAAACACCAACAATGTTTTATGAGGAGCTGTTTGGTTCGCAAATTTGGAGCAGTAAAGTGATCAAAATTTGAATTATCACATGTTTGGTTGAAAAATTTGCGGAGAAAATTTATTATGATTTGACATGAACAATAAATCTTGTCCATCACAAAATTGATGTTTTGACATCAGAGTTCGAATTGGAATGCGGAAGTAAAAAATCATCATTACTACTTCACGTCGTTTGTTTGGAGGACCACTTTCTCTCTATTTTAACAAAAATAAAATTTATATTCATGTTACTTCAACCAAAAGTTACATTTTTTCACTCACTTTAATAACCAACCGAACATCAAATTTTATGATTTTTTATTTCTAATCTCTATTTCTTCAAAGCACTCAAACTTAAAAAAAATTAACTCGCTTAATTTTACCGTAATACGTACGCAAAATATTATTATTTTTAAAATTTTATTTTGTTCTACTTTGTCGAACCAAACAGTTCCTAGATGTACTACAAGATCGATTCCAGGACGAAGAATTAAGCATTAGCAAGTATCAAGAAGAAGGCTTTTACTGGGCTTTTTTGATGATTTTATACTGAATTGTGCTCGCGCTGGATGGCTTGGTTTCTTCAACTATAGTGAACTCATTCCCACAGTGCTCCAAATTCACTGATATTTATATCAATGTTATAAAGATGAATTGTTCAAGTAGCCATTGCCAACTGATATCCATGGAAATCATACAGCAGGCACCGGCACTTAGAGGGCTGGACTTGGGTGGTATGACAGACAAAAAAATTCACATCCTTGCGTGATCTTCCTAACTTATCTATGCTTGCGTAGAACACGCTATTACCATCTTGGATTAATCTATGCTGCAAATTGAAGGTTAAACAAGTAATCTATAATTAGGATTAGCAATGACCTAGATTTTGTACATTAGTTCAACCTATGTTCATCTCTACAAAAGACCATTTTCTAAAAGCAAGGTGAACTTCTTGAACACACATTGTCCACCTCGGATGTGGACGGATGGACAACACTTTATATCTTCTTTATATCTTTCTTTTGATGCTGCTGATTCTGCTCTCGTAAGGAAGAGATTAGAGAATATATATATAGAAAATATGTGAGCGAAGTGGATAGTGTCTTAACAAAGCGTTATTTTGCGTCCAGTCCTTCTTGTTCTCGTCCTCGTCGCTGGGGCCTAACTCCAAGATTTTTGGAAAATATACAATTGTTTTTTGGAGATCTTAAACATTATCATATAGAAAAATATCTACCATACCAACCACATGGACAATCACTCTACATACGCACAAGTTAATAAGAAAAAGACTAAATTATAATTTGATTTCATCAACTATTTCAATTGTTCAACTTAATACCCTCAATTTTGATAGGCATCAACTTAATACTCTTTCTCCATTTCTAACCTAACGGTGTTAAAAATAATGACCAAAACACTCCCCCTTCTCTCTCCTCCTCCTCCTCTTTTCTCCGGCACCACCCCTCTCTTCCTCCAACTATTGGCAACAGCTCTCAGCGGCAACAGCAGCAGCCGCCACCATCGACGGGAGTCGCGTGCGGCGGGGAGCTGCGAGCAGCGACAACATCTAGCAACGGCGAGGTGACGCTCACGGCGGGGAGAGAGAGCGACGAGCACCAGCAGCTTGCAACGGCAAGGAGGGGGTCGATGGGGGGCGCCCGCGGTGGGAGGGGGGACGGCGGGGTGCGAGCGTGATTGGTGGTGCGTGGAGGAGAAAGGGGGAGGGCAGCGGCGGGGGGTGGGGCTGGTGCACTACTAGAATAAGCGGGATTAGCGACGTATTTTAGCGACTCCTAGTAAAAATGTCGCTAAATTAGCGACTCCGTAAAAATCGTCGCTAGACGTCGCTAAATGGCGACATTTAGCGACGTTTAGCGACTTTTATTAAGATTTTAAAAGATTAGTCGCTATAAGTTCAATTAAGGTCGCTAAACGTCGCTAATATATCTGATTTAGCGACGTTTAGCGTCGTAATTAGCGACGTATCTATCAAAAATATTTAGCAACGTATTTAGCGACGTCGTTGACGTCGCTAATTTTTATTTTAGCGACGTTGTTATTTGACGTCGCTTAACGTCGCTAAATTTTGGTTAATTAGGGCTCGGTTTTCTTTTCCCCATCTGTCAAAAATTTCGAAACTTTTCGATTTCCCCCGCCCCCCCCCCCCCCCCCCGCTCCGGCGACCGGCTCTCCACGGCTGCGACTACTCCGGCATCCCCCTCCTCCTCCTCGAGCTCTAGGTAATCTCTCTCTCTCTCTCTCATGTGACACTGACACAAGACGCACTTGATAGACACGACACACGCACACAGACACGACACACGCACACAGACACTGACAGACACACACAGACGCAGACACACACACACAGACGCAGATTAGGGTTAGGGTTAGGGTTAGGTTTAGGGTTAGGGTTAGGTTTTTTGACCTGGGGTTAGGGTTAGGGTTAGGGTTTTTTATCAGGGGTTAGGTTTAGGGTTTTTGATCAGGGGTTAGGGTTAGGGTTAGGTTTTTGATCAGGGGTTAGGGTTACGGAATATCACTATCACCATTTAAATCAATATTTGTTGCAAAAACAAAAGTGCAACTGCCACATTGATAATCTTGTAATATGTGGTACAACTTCCCCTTTTTTGTTTTATGAACTCCTAGTACAGTTTTAGCAAACTTAACATTGACTTGTCTAATTTGATTGATTATCAATGCCAATTCTACGGAGCACTTGAATGTGGATCATATTGTTACCAATAGAGAATTAATTAACAGTTGGATATCCTAAGAAGAAGACAGCCACACATATCGACAAACCTCTTTCCGCTAATTCTTCAAAATCGAGGCAATCTTCAAGATTGTTGAGAGATTGTGTTGAAAATCATATTAATTAACTGGTTAGTTTTGTTTCATGCATGTCTTTTTCCAATCAGAGGATTAATTAATTTTTCATCTAAGTTATTGTGCTTGCATTTCGGGTTTTTTCTTTTACTTGCTGTTTGCTTTTGTTTACACTTAAATCAAAGGTAGTTTTGAGGATATGACACTACAAATTTAAATCAACTTTGCTTACCTAGTTGGAATTCATGTTCTGCTAATTAGTTATCGATTAAGTACTAGCTGAGCTAAGAAGAAAGGTCTTTGACCCAAGTGATTTAGAAACTCATCGCTTAAGTATTCACTATTTTGATCTAATTTAAACACTCTTGCTGATTTAGAAACTCATCCTGCTTGTTAATCTTATCTTCACAAATACATTCTAGCCTAAGGTGCCATATGTATTTGGGATTAATATTATCTTTAGAATCTCTTAAACATGATTGATTAATGTTAAATACATTATTTTACAATACAAACATACAGATGATTTATTAATGTCCATAATCACCTTTCTAAAAACTGAAAGGGATAAATATTCATCATCATTCGTATTATCATCTCCATCATCAACACTACCAATAGATTTGTATCTGTTGGTTGACTAGATACATCTTATAGTATTTTTATTGTATCTTTGTGAGTCATCTAATTCTTCCATTCCGGTCCAATAGCTAATTCTTTGTTTTCATCTATCTTACCAGATGGCACCCAAGAGAGCGACACCTCCTACTGTTAAGGAGGAAGTGATGCCTCCTACTGTTAAGGAGGAAGAGATACCACCTGCGGGGAGTTCCAGTCACCCAGCACCTATCGCGGCTGTATCTCAGACGGGGAGTTCCAGTCACCCAGCACCCATAGCGGAGCTTGATAACATAAACGCTGTTTATGCGCAGTATTTGAGGGACTGGTATCTGCCCCGTTTTGGATATCCTCGAGATTGATACTGTGATGTTTCATATACTTATATATTATGCATTTTGTGTTACTGTGATACTCTGATACTTATATATTATGTATTTTGTGACGCTGTTTATGCCCATTTTGTGTGACTATGATACTGTGATACTTTTATGACTGTTTTACTTTTATGACTGTGATACTGTGATACTTTTATGACTGTGATACTTTTATTCATATTAAATATTGTTAATCCGGTGTTGAGTGTTCCACCGAAGGGTTCGGCGAACCCATAGAATTCAACGGAGGGTTGCTCCGGGTCTATTTTTAATTAGAAATTTATAAATTGCAGGAATAATAGTTTGGAACAATTCAGTTTTTTTTTTGTAAAATTAGTTACGTATTTAGCGATGTTTAGTGACGTCTAGCGACGTTTTTATAAGTCGCTATAAAAGTCGCTACTTAGCGACGTGTAATTAGCCGTCGCTAAGGACGTCGCTAAACCTCCCTAAATATGTCGCTGTACGTCGCCAATTGCTGACATGACAGTACTGCCAGGTCATTAAAGACGTCGCTGTTACGTCGCTATATAAGTCGCTAATTAGCGACGTTTAGCGACATTTAATTACGTCGCTACTTAGTGACTCAGAGTCGCTACACGTCGCTAAGTTAGCGACACATCTAAGTCGCTAATAAACGTCGGTATAGCGACGTTTAGTGACGTTTTTCCTTTCAGCGACGTAATTATTACCGACTTCTGTAAAACGTCGCTAATTACGTCGCTAAACGAGATTAGCGACGTTTTTTGGTCAATTAGCGATGTTTTTGGTCGTCGCTAATTTGACTTTTTCTGGTAGTGGTGCCCGCGGTTGGAGTGGGTGGCGGAAGGGTGGGGGAGACAGAGGAGAGGGGGACGGAGTAGTTTAGAAAAGTTATTTTTTTTTAGTGAAAAATTTAACAGAGGGTATGAAGATTCAAATATTAGTTGATAAAAATGTATTAAGTTTGTAACTATCAAAGTTAAGGTTATCAAGTTCAACATTTTAAATAGTTGAGGGTATTAAATTGCAATTAAGTCTTTTTTATATATTAAAATACACACTTAAAATTTCTACATAGATGTGATATCATTTTTATAGAATAATTTCAATAAATCCACCAACAGTATAATCAAATCGTCCTTGGCTAATCTAGCTATAATACAAACAAACAAACCTACAGTTCAATGTTTACAGTCTGGTAATGATCATTAGAGAGAAATACCTACAAAACAATAGTAAATCTCCTCGTGACAGTGTTGGCAACAGTACTGAGCTTTGTCCTTAGTTCTATAAAGTTTTGAAGAGTAGGCTGAGCCAATCCTGGCCACTGGATAGGAGTAAGAATAGGAGCGCAGAGGAGTACAGCAGGTATATGACAAGTGGATCATTTGTCATGCATCCGTTGTATCAAAACTTTTATACAGCCGACTGTATCAAAGTCTTACTCAGGACAGACTTTCCAGAGTTCTGACCCATATATTTTTTTGTGCCATTGTTGTAGCCTAGACTTTGGATCAAATGCTCATTCAGATTTGGATTCCCAATGATTGCACTGCTCAGAAAGCTTATCACATCTGTTCTCCAACTTCATAGCTCAATGCTGTGAAGGACTTGGTTCCACAGTGCTTTCTTGCTGAGTCTTTTCTCCTGTCATGAGCTTGGGAGGTTACATAGAGGTAAAGATACTGGATAAATAACTTGAATTTTGCTCATGATATCTGCCATTGATCTCTTGATTTCATCTCTTAATTTGATAGTCTGTAGAATTTAGTAGGCTTAGTTATTCAACATCAACTGCAAGAGAAGGATTCGACACCTTGAGAATAAGAATTCTTCCTTATTTGAAATAAGAGAGGCGATAACAAGCCGGAATTCTTGCAAGCTAAGATGATGGCCAATTGCTCTTCTGATGCGTCTTTCATGTAAGTTTGCTTGCTTCATCCTTCTGGGTTACTCTGTATTAGTATTTTCCTTGCTAAATGACGTGTGGATATTTACTGAAGGAATGACGATTTTTCCGAACTTATGTGGGATAATGGCCCAGTAATGTTGCAAGCGCCATGGAAGAGCTCACTCCACACTACTTACACCCATGCTAGTCGAGTCGAAGAGAGGGACAGCAAAGATTGTACATATCCGCATATTGGGCATTTTAGACCGATAGAACCAAAGGTTAATTTCCACCCACCATCTGGATTTTCGGCTGGCTTTGAAGTTCATGCTCCGGAAGACAATGTCGATCCCTGGAACTACACAGCAGAGGAGTCCCTCCGCAATGTCTACTGCCCGGAGAACTTAACCGACTATTCTGGGAATGGTTCTGATCCGAGTAGAGTTATTCCAAGCCAGCTATTTCAGTTGCCTCAGCAATTTGCCGAGTCAAGAACCATTGACAGTGGCTTTGGTGCTACTGACAATGCTGACGAAGATCGAGACCAAGACGGTGAGGGCTTGAAGAGTCCGTCGACCCATTTCTTGTCGCCCCTTGATCTTGGTAACAAGAAGGCTACGGCGGCAGTGGCTGGCAACCCAGTGGAGTCGATACTGATCGAGTCTCGTAGCTGCCTGAAGAGTTCACTGGAAAATCAGGATCGACCAGTTTTAAAGCCAATATCAGAGTTGGAGTCGGGATCATCACCAAAGTCTCCTCAGGGGGTGATCATCATTGACATTCCTGAGACTACTGGCAATTTCACCATATCTCCTGATCAAATTCAGAGCCCAAGCTTCGCATGGAGTGCGGTCTTGGAGAGGCACGAGACCGGAAAGGATGAAGAAGCGGCTCTAGCTTCTTCAGGGAGCAACATCAAGACAGCGTCTAATGATCATAATCACAGGGAGAAGAGGACGCGTCACAAAGGAGAAGAATTCGGCTACCAGAGCGAAGTGGGTTGGAACTAACTAAAACATCAAACTATTTATAGTTCAAGGAATTGTAATATAACTCTAATTCTTACATCTACTTTTTTGTAGGATGTTGAAGGAGAATCGCTACTAAAGAAGCCTTGTATGTCGCGGGGAAAGAGCACAAAGAGAAATCGTGCTACAGAAGTGCATAATTTATCAGAAAGAGTGAGTTCTAACTGGAAAACCTGATCATTCTAACTAGTCCCAAGCTAGTCTATACCGCTAAGCCTATACAGACTTGTGAACAGAGGAGAAGGGATAGAATCAACGAGAAGATGAGAGCGCTTCAGGAGCTTATACCAAATTGTAAACAGGTGCATTTCCTTCTCTCCTTCTGGTCAGTAGACCATGCTTTTTTCTTCTTCGATTAGCTCTTAGACAGAGTATGGCTGATACGAGATTACGCCTATTCAAGATCGACAAAGCTTCGATGCTTGATGATGCCATAGAGTATCTCAAAACACTCCAGATGCAACTGCAGGTGACAAAGTTATTTCCTATACACAATGTGTTCGAGTTTATGATCTAGTCTCTTAGAGATGTCTAGTGTTTTGCCTGCAGATCATGTCCACCGGAGGTGGTTTTTGCGTTCATCCGATGGTGATGATGCAACACATTCGCGCTGCAACAATGCCTCACTTCTCGCCGATGAGTGCAGGAATGGGCATGGGCTACGGAATGGGAATGTATAAGGTGAATGGTTCCCCTCTTTGTCATTTTGTTCCTGTTGCTCCATTCGATTACCTTCCTGCATCTAGCATTCTTCCGAAACTTGAAAAGCCCGGGCAGAGATTTCCCATGTCGATGGCTCACCAAGGACCTGCTACTTCTGCACCATGCCCAACCACTAGTTCACAACGAAATACAAGTTCAGGGAAGATGCACAAATCAAGTACTGGTGACTCACAAAATTCAGAAATTTTCTCAGGTTTTGATTTTTATTCTTGAGTCAATTATTTTTAGGTGCATTTGTTACTTCAACTGAGTTTGGTCTAGTTGTTAAAACATCAAACCAACGGACCTAACTGCTGATATTCTTACTATCAGATACCAAAAGAATGCTTTGAAGACCTTACCTCGAAGTGAATCTGATGGATCATTCCTCAATTCTCACAAAATTTGGATTACTATCGATGAGAAAGGATCTGTACATTGGAGATTAGAAATAATATGTACTTGAGAAGGTGCAAACGCACCCTTTGTACGCAGTGAGTTAAATTAGTATCTAATTTTGATTGTTTATGTCGTGTTGCAGAGCCCTATGTGACCGACTCTTTCCATTTATGGCTTCAATTGGCACCTCAACATGCAGGAAATGGTGAAAATAATCTAAATAATATGTTTAAAACTATGGCGGAAAGCTCGACAGAAAGGCTTTAGATATATTAGCAGGAAGTTCTTATTAGTTGTCATCTCCGTATCCACTATGAGCAATTGTAAACCTTAATACGCGAAGAAACTTATATTTACACTTGCTATCTTTCTTAAATTTTAATTGGAGCGAGATTGCTGCCGAAAATTAAGTCAAGCAACATGACTGTGTCAGTCGGAACCAAAATAAGTGTTCTTCCGCACTAGATCAGGCTTCGGAATTTGGACATCGAAGTTTTTTTTTCTACGTAGTAGAACATGAAAATAAAAATCTCCATTTCCATTACGTGAGTTTAATTAGGAGACCATTTCTTCTGTAAAATAAGATTTAATATCCATGTCATTTCAACAAAAAGTTACACTTTTTCACTCAACAATAAATTAAATACCAAATTGTAAAAAATTTTACTTCTAATCTCCACTTCTTTAAAGTATCAAATTAAAATATTTTTTACTTCGCTCTACTTTATCGCAGTACGTATACTTAAATATCAATTTCCAAATTTTCCAATACACTCCACTTTGCGGAACCAAAATAGCCCCCAAAGAAGTCGTCTTCATGTTCATGTCTGCAAATTGTCAGCTACCAACAAAATCGTTGGAGTAGAATTTGTCTTGAGAGAACTTAATTTCTTCCAAATTTTCCACTACAATGCTCTTGTTGCAGAGCCTTATGTTAATAACTGTTGGATTAACCACAATTATTTTCTTAGTTTATGGTCCATACCTTTTGCTCCAACTCTTTCTATTTCTAAGAGAAGTTACCAAATCTTCATATTCCTAAGTGAAAGTTATCAATTATCACCATTTTTTGTGGAGTGACAACATTATAAACAAGAGCATGGAAAGTTTAATTTTCTATATAAAGATTTTTTATCCACAAACTAGATACTCAGATTTCAAAAGATTACACCATAAAAAATTGAGTGTTCATAGTTTGGAAGTCCAAACTCAGTAAGAAAGAAGCAAGGAGCTAGTGAGTACTAAAGTTCTTCTTGTTTAAGCATCAATGGCTGGAGGTTAGTTCAAATGGAAATATTGTTATTTTGATCCCTTTGTTTAATTTTCGCATCTGGAATCATATATATTGATCTTTCATTTGGTATCAGAGCCACTATCTAATATAGACCTCTGTCTCGATGTTTTTAAATTAAAGAAATACTCTCGGTTATTCTTTCTTCATGTATGAATTCAACTCAAGTTTGAGTTGATTTTTTTTAATGCATCCTTATAAAGGTGTCGAGTGGCAATTGTCCGCTAGAATATCAGTTTTGAGATGGTTGTTTATTAGGGAGACATAAGCTTATAATGTGTTGCTTTAGATTATCTGGCTAAAAAATAAGATAGATGACATTGGAACTAACTCAGAAAGTAGTGTCACTGTCTAGAAGCCAATTGCTATCTTATATGATGAAATCCAACTTAGGGTAACACTGTTAAATCCCACCTCATGACATTAAGATGGGATACAGTTTCATGTCCGAAAAAGGATTATTTTGTTTTGAAGAATTATTTATTCATATTATAATTATAAAATGCAATAAAATCGTTAATAAGCAGTAAGAATTAATTATTTTGATTTATTGCATGCTTTTTATATTTAATTTATACATGGAAGTATGTTTAAATTGTGCCAATTTGTATGTCTATATTTATTTTTTCATGCAAATATTATGTTGGTGCAATTTTTTTAAGTTATTATACATGTAAATTTATAGCTTTATTTGCATGCAATATTATCTAAATTGTGATAAATAAATCTAAATTATAATTTTAAAATGTAGTTTCATTTAAAATTGTTTGGCACATTAAGATTCTTAAATGTTCTCTATTTAATTAAAATAATTATTTAGGATGAACCATTGAGTTATGAATAATTCATAAAGATTTTATTAGTTGGCATAAGATAGCATAATATGTAGTGATTGTCTATTCTGTTAATGCATAATTGTTTTAGTCATTTTAGTAGAGCCTAAAATAAAAAAAAATTAATGTCTAGTGAATCATATAATTTTAAATAATTAGGGAGTAGCCACAGCATCTTTAATTATTTAAAGTTATATATGAAGTGGATTGGGATCACATAATGGACATTAATTGTAATTAATTATATGAATATGATGATCTTATCCCACATGGATTTTATTATGTTTATACAATTAATTATGATGAAATATTAAAATTAGTTCTTCTTGATTTACCCATAAGAGTTAGGAAGAATTAATTTAATAGTTTTATTACAAAGTAAAATTAATATGATCTGATTGAATTAGAAATTTAGCCTACATGCAATTTTTAATGAAAATTAGATTCATTTTTAATGCATGTTTTACATTGGTAAAGTATGAATTCTTTTAAAGTCTCAAATATTAATAAACTTGTAATCTTTTGTGCAGTTTTACCCAATATCTCTGATATTCACTGTGAGGTTCCCGAACTTAGGGGTGATAACTTTAAGATTTGGAAGGAGAGTTCTCCTTCAATTAGGGTGCATGGACATAGACTATGCTATTAGGAAAGATGAATCACCTAATATTACTGATACCAGCACACATGTTCAAGTTATGTCATAGTAACGTTGGGAGAAATCCAATCGTCTCGGCGTAATGTACATTAAGACTAAAATTAGTGCTGGTATACGTGGTTCAATCGAACAGTACGGGAATGTCCGAGAAATGCTAAAGACTATTGACGAGCAATTTGTCACTTCGGATAAGGCCCTAGCAAGCACCCTAATTATGAAATTCACAACCTTAAAGCTCACCGGTATAAAAGGTGTACGCGAACATATAATGCAAATGAGGGACATAACGGCTCAACTCAAGAAGCTCGGGGTGGAAATGTTTGATTCCTTCATGGTGAGCTTTATTCTTAACAATTTTCTTCCTCAAAATGGACCTTTCAAAATCTCTTACAACACATATAAGGATAAATGGACACTCAATGAACTAATGACCATGTGTGTTCAAGAGGAAGGAAGGTTGGCGATGGAGCAAGGAGAAAGTGTCATGCTAGTAAAGCAAAAGAAAGAAAAATCTCAATCCAGTCATAAAGAAAAATATCAAATTCCTCCCAAAGCTGACATTAGGAAAGACAATAAGTGTTTCTTATTTAAAAAGAAGGGACACGTGAAGAAGAAATGTCTGAAATTCCAAAGTTGGCTTAAGAAGAAATGTAACCCTACCTCATTTGTGTGTTATGAATCTAATATGGTTAACGTAAATATGAACACATGGTGGATTGACTGGATCTACAATCAATATTTTAATTCCTTGTAGGGTATGCAAAACCTCAGGAAGCTAGTGGAAAGTAAGCAAAGTATCTTATCTGGGAATAAGATAGGCTCTCATGTGGAAGCCTTAGGGACATTTTTTTTTATAACTTTAGATGGTGGTTTCATTTTAGAATTGCAAATGACCTTTTATGTATCAAGTTTCTCACAAAACTTAATTTCAATTTCTAGTCTTGTGCCATTTGGATATTCCTTTTATTTTTCAGAAATATCCTTTAGTTTAAATTATAAATCTGATTGTGTTGGGAATGGTATCTTGTCTGATGGTCTCTATCGCATATTCTTACAAAATGGTACAACTTATAATTTATTGCATGTCCAGGTTGGCATTAAGAGATGTATTGTAAATGAGGATTCTTCTACATAATGGCACCGGAGATTAGGTCATATTTTTATAAATAGAATTAAAAGGTTAGTAAATAATGGGTACTTTGTACTATAGATTTTACTGACTTTGAGACTTGTATAGACTGCATTAAGGGAAAGCAGACCTATAAGTCAAAGAAATGTTCTAATAGGAGTTCTTCCATATTAGAAATTATACACACTAATATTTGTAGTCCAAAAATGGACTCACATTGTCAGAAATATTTTATCTCTTTCATAGATTATCACGCCCCAAAACCAGAATAGTGGAGAGCGGGGGCTGACAAAACCAGCTACATATACCGGAGTACTCTAGTACCTCAAGATACTGTCACGGCTATGAATAGACATGGGGAGGTTAATACTATAAGCCATCAGTCAACCTAGGTCAAAGTAATCCTAGTGTCTCCATCCCAAGCAAGAAAATCATAATATAAAAGAAATATGATCGGCGAAAGCAAAATAGTAAAGCGTCCCAAACCATATATACATAGTAGATCATGAAGCTAGTAATACAAAATAAAGAACTAGTAAGAGTATAAGTCATACATGATCAACTCTAGCTATAGTCTACAATATGCTAATCATGTCATGCCCAGTAGGCAATATAACAAGTCCAAAATATGAGCTAACAGGCGCTAGGGGCTAAACGCCACAAAAAAATATAATAAGTGGGAGAATAAGATAGGAACTCACTCAATTGGTCTGGTGCTCCATGTGATCACCATCCTCGTGAATGTACAGAAGATCCCCTGGCTCTGCTACCGGATCTGGCCAAGCAAAACCAGTGGGATCATACCCCAAATAGGAAGTACCACAAAGGAGGCCGAATTATGAATTAAAACCAGCAATACAACATAGAGCTACAATATCCTAAGCAACATGTAACCACTAGGAATAATGTAAGGTGCACTGGAAAATAAGAAAAAAACTGGAAAACATGTAAAAAAAATTTAGTTGGGTGACATATACGGGATCATGCAAGGTGAACATATACGGGATTATTCAAGGTGAACATAGGCATATAAGTAAACTGGGCACATGTAGCATATACAGTGAACTGGGCAAAAAAAGTAAAAGAGAACATAGCTAGTACAATGTCGGGATCATGGCAAGGGAATCATGTAAGAAACAGTGTATATATAAATTAAAAGGGCATACAAGACAATAGACCAGAGTGCACTGCGATGGGTCAATGTTAGGAAGGCAATATAATATAAGACAAGACAATGCAAGGACTCCAAGAAGTACGGCTTTCTACGTTAGCTAACTAGGGTTATTACAAGTCATAATTACTAACAAGATATAATAATTGATAATTTTTATGGTTTCAAGTCCTGCAGTCTGTCCAAGCTATTCAAATGAAAAAAAGATGTATTGGTGCCCAACTCGACAGTGTACTAGAAGTGTGCCATACTCGATGGCAGGATATAAATCCATTCTGGATGACGACAAGATAAACGGGACTGCATGCAACCTAGAGATTCTCCTCTCCCGATGTCCTAATAATTCGAAACTAGTCATTAATCCTTAGCAGTTTATTTCAGGATTCTGGGTGTGACATTCCGCAGAATAAATCCTAGACATGATGCTCCCCGCAGGGATGACTAGACAAGACAATATTTTGACAAGCACAAGAATAAGACTATATGGGAATACAACCAAACTTTTATAGGCACGACTAGCGTGCGCTGTAACAAGCCACAACATATAATATACAAGTCAAGAATCAAGAGTGCACCACTATGGGTCACTATCAGTAATGGACATATCTGGACAGATGTATAATGTGTAGGTATCCCCAAAGTTATCCCCAAAGTTATACACGGCAAGTGTATAATGGGTAGGTGGCCACAAAACTATGCATACGTCAAGTCAAGTATCAGTAGTGCACCACGATGGGTCACTATCAGGAATGTACATGACATGGTAGCCCCAAACTATACATAAAGTCGAAACTGGGTCGGATAAACATATTAGACAAATGGAGCCGAGAAAACAAGAAAACATATACATGCAATATGTGCGCAAGCGCCAAGCAAGAAAAACAAAGAGAGTACAATAAAAAACAAAAGGCATGCAAACGAATACATAACCGGTAAACCGTCGGTATTCTACAGTATACCGTCGGAATGTCGTCCAAGGCAAATCTAGGAAAACGAGAAGAACGAGTCAGGAAAATTGGTATATCGTCAGTATACTCCAGTATACCGTCGGTATGCCGGACAAGAGATAGCAAAAACACAGCAAGTTTTTGATTCCAACAAATCGGTATACCATCGGTATACTTCAGTATACAGTAGGTATACTATAGTATACCGTTGGTATGCCAGTGCAAGTCACAGCGGGTTCTAGGATTCCAAGTCAGGCCAAATTGGTATACTGTCGATATACACCAGTGTACTGTCGGTATACCGGTTCATATAGCCAATTCTAGGAAAGTCAAATCAAGATGGGTATTTCGGAGTCGAAATTACGTTCCAAAATTTAACAGAAACTGGTCTAGCAAGATTTCAAGTCTAATGGCAATTCTCATATACTATATATACTAAGTCGCATGGCAAACACACCGGTTATCGTTTCGGACACCGAGTTTCCTAACCAGTGTATATCAGGGTTTCTATAGGAAAAGTCAAAACCAAGTCCAAATCAATTTTTGAAATTATCCCGTAGCCAAAAATCACTAGAAAAACATATTTAATAAAGTAATTTCCATGAAATTCTAAGCAAAAAATATCAAGAAATACAAAAATGGCACTAAAGCACTTTGTTCAAAAGTTTAGCAAGATGTACTTGCCTCAAATCAAGATCCCAGCCTAAACCTTCAACTCCACCACCAAGAGGAGTTCAAAAACCACACGCTTAGGTCTCAAGACCAAGCTCCTACCTCCCGCGGAAAATAGAGAAGAAATGAAGAAGTGAAGAAAGAAAAAAAATGGAGAGGAGAGAGAAAATCAATTCATATATATATATATATATATATATATATATATATATATATATATATATATATATATAAGAGGTGATTTAATCGTGACCATCCGATCTGCCTCGTCAGCGATCCAAGTCACGAGATTAAATCAATCTCGTCAACTCAAAACAAATCTAAGAAACCAATGGATAATAGAAAGTATCGAATATTATTCACAAAAATATCTCAAAATTATCTAAAAATATCTCAAAAATAAAACAAATTTCTGCCGAATGGTATGCCGCCGATATGCCGGAGCGTACCACCGGTATGCTGCCGGTATCCCGAAGCGTACTGCCGGTATGCCGGTTAGGTAGTAAAGTTTCAGTTTTGAGAAAAATTCTGAGATTCCACGAGATCCAACAAAATACGGCATAAATACAATATACAATACATATCCATATACCAATACAGATACAGTGAGACGAGTTTCACAACTCTTCCCTCCTTAGAAAAATTATGTCCTCGGAATTTCAATAAGGCTCCAAATCCAAACAATACAATATAGGAAGACATGCTATCAAGAACTAAGAAGGAAACTCATATAACTATGAAATTTAAACAAGTAAAAGGGATAGGGAATATCGAGAAATCACTAGAGAAACATATTTAATAAAGAAAGTTCCATAAAATTCTAAGCACAAAATATTAAGGAAAACAAAAATGGCAATAAAGCACTTTGTCCAGAAGTTTGGCAAAATATACTTTCTTCAAGTCAATCTTCCAACCTAAACCTTCAACTCCACCACCAAAAGGAGTTCAGAAACCACACTCTTAAGGCTCAAGACCAAGCTCCTAGTTCCCGCAAAAAATTGAGAGAAAATAAAGAAGTAAAAAATAAAGAAAAAAAGAGAAGAGAGAGAAAATCAATTCATATATATATAAGATATGATTTAACCGTGACCATCCGATCTGCCTCATCAGCAATCTAAGTCACGAGATTAAATCAATCTCGTCCACTCAAAACAAAACCAAGAAACCAATGGATAATAGAAAGTATCAAATACTATTCACAAAAATATCTTAAGAAAATATCTCAATATATCTTAAAAGAAAAACAAATATCTGCCGAATGGTATGCCACCGATATCCAGATAGGACCGTCGGTATGCCGGTCAGGTTGTAAAGTTTGAGTTTTAATTTTTTTTCAAGATTCTACGAGATCCAACAAAATACGGCATATAAACAATATAAAATATGTATCCATATATCAATACAGATACAGTGAGACGAGTCTCACAACTCTCTCATTCTTAGAAAAATTTTGTCCTCAAAATTTTAATAAGGCTCCAAATCCAAACAATACAATCCAGGAAGATATGCTATCAAGAAATAAGAAGGAAACTCATATAACTATTGAAATTCAAACAAGTAAAAGGGATAGGGAATACCGAAAAATTACTAGAGAAACATATTTAATAAAGCAAGTTCCACAAAATATCAAGAAAAACAAAAAAGACAAAAAAAATACTTTGTTCAAAAGTTTGGCAAGATGTACTTGCCTCAAGTCAAACTCTCAGCCTAAACCTTCAACTCCACAACCAAGAAAGGTTCATAAATTACACTTTTAGGCCTCAAGACCAAGCTACTAGCTCCCGCAGAAAATGGAGAAAAAAAATAAGAAGTGAACAAAGAAAGAAAAAAGAGGAGAGAGAAAATCAATTCATATAAGTGGTGATTTAATCGTAACCGTTCGATCTACCTCATCAGCGATCCAAGTCACAAGATAAATTAATCTCGTTTACTCAAAACAAAACAAAAAAAACCAATGGATAATAGAAAGTATCGAATACTATTCACAAAAATATCTCAAAATATCTTAAAAGGCAAAATAAATATCTGCCAAACTGTATGTCGCTGATATGCCAGAACATACCCCAGGTATATAGGTCAGGTAGTAAAGTTTTAGCTTTGAGAAAAATTCTAAAATTCTACGAGATCCAATAAAACTCGACATAAATACAATATAAAATACGTATCCATATACCAATACTGATACAGTGAGACGAGTCTCACAACTCACCCTCATTAGAAAAAATTTGTCCTCGAAATTTTAATAAGGCTCTAAATCCAAACTATACAATCCAGGAAGACATGTTATCAAGAACTAAGAAGGAAACTCATATAACTATGAAATCCAAACAAGTAAAAGGGACAGGGAATATAAAAGAAATTAACTACTATAAACAACTAACACATAATATAGGATAAGATACGGAGGACACGAAATAAGAATACCTCATGAGTCGAACAAATACGGATAACGAGCACGGATATCGTCTTCGCGCTCCCATGTTGACTCATCCGGTGAGTGATGACCCCAAGAAACTCGAACTAGTCAGATAGTCCGGTTCTTGAGAACCTTCTTCCTTCGGTCCAAAATAGATATGGGCCTCTCCTCATAAGATAAATCGGTCGCAACAAATAACTCTGAATAATCTAGGATAATGCTCAGATTCCAAACATACTGACGCAATTAAGATACGTGAAAGACATCATATATCCTGCAAAGCAACGACAGAAAAGCTAATCTATAAGAGAAATCTCCCATGCGCTCGAGAATATCGAACGGAACGATAAATCTAGGACTAATCTTTCCCCGTACTCCGAATCTGATAACTCCATGGGTAGGCAAAATTCTAAGAAATACATGATCGCCAACAAAGAACTCAAGATGTCGTCGATGGGAATCTACCCAATGATGGTGACGGACGATTCTTATCACGTTTCTGGAAAAGCCTTCAGTCAGCTTTGGGGACCAAGTTAAAGTTCAGTTCAGCGTACCATCCTCAGATCGACGGCCAAACAGAGAGGGTGAACCAGATCCTTGAAGATATGATATGTCTCTGTTCGATCGACTCGAAGTCAAGTTGGGACGTCTATCTATCGTTAGAAAAATTTGCATACAACAATAGTTATTATTCCAGCATTCAGATGGCTCCGTATGAGGCTTTCTATGGGCGAAAGTATAGATCATCTATCTGTTGGGATGTAGTTGGCGAGCGATAGATCCTCGGCCCGAAGCTAGTAGAGCAGACCGTTCAGAAGGTTTGAATGATCCAAGCACAATTAAGAGTAGTACAGAGTAGACAGAAGAGTTATGCGGATGCCCACCAACGACCACTTGAATTTGTCGAAGGTGATCACGTGTTTCTCAAGGTCACGCCGATGCAAGAAGTCACGAGATTTGGAGTAAAGGGGAAGTTAAGTCCTCGATTTGTTGGTCCATTCGAGATTCTCAGGCGAGTTGCCCCAGTTGTATATCAAATTGCCCTACCACCGAGCCTATCAGACGTGCATAATATCTTTCAAATGTAACTGTTGTGAAAGTACGTGCATGATCTGAGTCACATAGTAGATTTTGGTTAGTTAGGTTAAGAAGCAAACTTGTCCTATATAGAAAATCCTGTGCAGATAATCGATCGAAAGGATAAGCAGCTCCAAAATATTTTATTTTCGCTCATGCATGTACTCTGGCGGAACCACACGGTCGAGGAGTCGACCTAGGAACTCAAATCAAACATGAAAGAAAATTTTTTCTTATTATTTTCTTAAGGGTAGGTTCCATTCCTAAGTTTCAAGGATGAAATTTTTTATTAGTTGGTTAAGATGTAGTGTCATGTTCACCCTGTTCGGGGAGCGCGGGTAAGAAATACTTGGTATCGCTCGATCGGGACAGATTGAATTAAGATTCTTTCCTCGTTATGAATTAGTTTCTTCGAAATCAAGTCCCACATTCAGCGGACGTGCCTCGAGGAAGGACTAGAAGGCAGAGTCACGAGGGGCATTTATGTTGCGCTAGTTTCTTTATCCATTTTTGATGTCCCTTGGTTGCTTTCTTGTTGGTTTTGTGACTTGCTTTTTCTTGAACGGTTTTAATGAATTTTATTTTTTTCGTTCTTTGAAATTCGTGCTAGTGATCGTATAGGCGACGCGCAAGCAGAGTCTTGAAGATCTCTCATTTTTCTCCCCCGATTCACCAACTTGTGAGTGGCCTTACTTTTGATTAGCTCCCTTCTTCCAAGCTTCCGCTCTTAATAATCTGACTCATTTGTGCGTTCAGATCAACGATACCATAATGATAATAACTGAGTCCAGATAATAAGTAGTAAATTTGAAAACACTTTGTGCTTGTCACACAAAAATTACTAAAAGATTATAATATGCGGGCTTCTCCGTTATGCATGTATCTATTTTATATTCAGTTGTAGCTAGAAATTATTCCTCTATAACTGTACAAATTAGTAGTGCAAAAAATTGAAAATATGAACACTTGAGTAGGTAGACTATGCCATCGCACTGTGCTAAAGTAGATATGTTCATTCTAATATCTTGAAATGCTTCATATGTTAACTTAGTGTTGAGATATTGTATGGTAGGACAACTTGTGCACAAGGGTTAGTTTTAACGAACGCTCTCTGTGGCATTGGGGCCGATTCTTTCCGGGCAGAACTCGGATAGCTACGGTAGCAAGACTAGCATGGATAATACGGGGTCTTGTTGCGGGGCTTGCTACCCACGCTGTAAGGATCATCGTCTTACTGTAGCTATTTTCTATGGTGGTTGCCATGACCCAGCATATTACTGCATTATCTGTTCAAGCTAATGATGTCATCTTGGCAGCAAAGAAAATGGCAAGTCTTGTGCAGGTAGATGCGATCCCACGGGTAAAAGGTCACCGAACGATGGCATATTTATTCAGTCATTTTATATATATGGTGCATGTTGTAACTTGAAATAAGACAAGATAGACATTGTGAAACCCCAATTTTTTTAATAAACCGTATTAGTTATTTTAATTAATTAATTATTTTATTTATAGTAATTATGTGCTAAATATAGAAAATAGATTTTATTTAATTTTTATTTGAGGTGTTTGTGCATCCAGGAGATTTTTGGAGCCTTTATAAATTTTTTATAATTTATTTCATGTAGGAGACCCTATGGACAGTTGCTAACTTAATGGTATGCACAAATATAATTTTTTAGAATTTTATAGGTATATATATGTATATATATAATTATATATATATATATATATGTATATATTAATTAATTAGAAAAAGAAAAAGAAAAAGAAAAAGAAAAAGAAAAAGAAAAAGAAAAGAAATGGGTTTGGATCCTTAATGGATCCAAACCCAAACCCGCAAACCCAAACCCATTTCCCAAACCAAAACCATGAATAAGAAACCGCAGCAGCAGCAAAACTAAAGTAAGAAGGAAAGAAAGAAAGAAAGAAAATAAGAAACCGCAGCAGCAGCGGTTTGGGAGACCCCCCCCTCCCCCGCCGACTCTCTCTCTCTCTCTCCCTATATATTTTCACTCAACCCCAAGCCCTAACCCTAATCCTCCCTCTCTACCTCAATGCCGCCGCCGCGCCACCGGAGCCCGCCGTCGACCGCCCCAGGCCCGCCGCCATGCGCCGGAGGCGCCGGCCGCACACCGCGACGCCGCTCGTGCGAGACAGAAACTGATGAACAGCGTACATGTGTTCATGTCCCGTTTTTTGTCTCCTCGCTCGACCAAACTCGACCCTGTCTTCACCGGTATGATCCTCACCTATCCCCCTTCCATATTTGTATGTTAGTTTATCGCGAACAGCGTGCCAACCTAGGTAAAAATCGACGTCAAGTCGAAGAAAAATGACCACTTTCTAAATTCCAGAAATTATGTTGTAACCAACCCTGTTCTCGGACTCGTATCTCCCACCACAGAGATCCGAATCCAGTTTTTCTTGTTGATATGCAAAGACCACCTAAACTAGTTTATTTTCTGTCAAATATAATATTTTATTTGTTGCTGTATGTTAAAATAAAATAGGTAGAAAACCCAAAAAACTTACTTTTCCCAAATTCTAAAAATTGTGAAACGGAGCGCGTCCCGCCAAACGGGACCGCCCCGCTGTGTACCAAGTGTACCAAAAGGTGCGCGCAGTGTACCAGGTCGTGTAGAAATTCGCAGAAACTGATTTGAACGCGTGTGCGCGTCGGAATCAGCATGTATCCGCAGAAAATTTCCAGTGTCGCAATTTTTACAAAAGCAATGCGCATTTTGTGCACGCTCGTCAGAATGCGACAAAACTTGTGCCACTGGACTCGTAATATCGCGTCGGTCCTGTGACCCAATTTTCACGCAATTCTGAGACAGTTGACCAAGTCGCCAATTGGCGGGCCCCATAGTTGACTTTTTGGGCAAAATTGTGTTCGGCTCATCGGAATCCATATCTGGACATACCGTTGAGTTCGTACTGACATTTAGAGTTTATTTAACCTATAATTTATCTATTTTAGAGACCTTTACCCTTGGCACGCTTTTCGGTGCAAGGTGGCCCACATGTGGACCCCACTTTGACTCGAAATTACCGTTTTGCTCCTGTGTCCAAAATTGGATAAAAGGGTAGTGTTTTCTAGCTATTTTGCTTATTCTAGGAACGTTGGTGATATTTATTTTAGCATCCGGAGACGTTCATTCTGAGGCCATAGTTTCTGACTTTTGACGTTTGACATCTGGACGTTACATTTTGCAGCTCTCTTGCCAGGCAAGTATACCTTATCTTGAACGTTGGTGATATTTATAATTTTTACATTACATATTTATTTATTTATTTATATTATATAAACTGTGCGCGTCCGAGAGAGACTCGGGTGCAGTCAACGAATGCGTTGACGTTAGGACTTGTGTCTGACCTAGAGTCTAGTAGACCTACCTAAAGTTGTGGAGTTATTGGTATGACTCCCCAGGACTTGACACGTATCATTACACGTCACAGAGTGAGTTCATGTAGGGACGCGTGCCTCATGCGCGATTGGCCATCAGTGTGAGCAACACGTATAACGGTATTTAGCTAGTTGTTTATTTCTATAGAGACTTGCATCATAGTACGAGATGTCCACGTCGTGTTCACGACTTGTATATCTACATTGGGCGGGAATGACGACTAGTAGGCGTATGGGACACCCACTCCTTCTATACAGATACCGCACTCGACAGAGTGATACGGATGTATATATATATTGCAGATACTATGTTCTTTAGAGTGTTAGGTGTCACTTGTTATTTTTTGCAGATACCACACTCTAAAGAACGTTGGACGTTATACTATTTCAGATACCATGCTCCTCGGAGATGGACGATTGCAGAGTGCCCATGTTTTTGGGGCATATGTGGCATATACTAGTCAGTCACGACGATTGGCAAATTACGTCAGCATATGTCTAGCCTACACTTTCCCTACGTACTAAGCTGTCCTCAAATTGCATTCACTTAGATGGTTAGCACACCCTATTTATTTATTCAGTATTTACTTTTTGGCATGCTTCTATGTATCTTGCTATGTCCCTCTGAGGACCTGGTCCCTTTCCAGGTGTAGATGTTCATGAGTATTCGCGGGAGCGCAGATCCGGACCGGCTACTTATATTTCGAGGAGGTCTTCTCTTCGAGCCTCGTGATGGTTAGATGTTGTATTTATATGGGGTTTATCTTGTTTATTTTATATTCTATTTCGGCAGTAGATTTGTTTCCATCCGACTGTCATTCTTTAGATACTTTATATTGAGATCTAGTTACATGATTATTGGTTATTCATATTTGATTTCTGTGGATGAGATTTAGATTATACCCTGTGACTTGTGATAGTTTTACCAATTGTGAATTATTGTTCATTATAAAGCGTACGCATGTATTATGGTTTCCATATATTGGAGTTGCCATATATACAGGCGGCTGGCATGCTTACGTGTCCTAGTCCTACGTATTTTGGGACTGGGGCGTGACAGACATACCACAATAATAATTTGTTTCCTTCACATGAATACTGTGTCGAATTGGTTAGTTGGGTTAGCTTTCCCCCACCAGTACTTTTTAAAGTACTGACCCTCATTGCAGCAGGTTTCCTGAGCCAAGGCAACACGATGAGGAGCTGAAGCTTCTTTCCCCAACCAGTCCATTACTCGGCACACCTCGTTCGTATATTTTGAAGCTTGTACAAATTATCAGAAGCTTGTGTACACATCTTATGAAGCTCCGAGGCAAGACGGTAGATTCGTCCGAAGGTGTCTATTATCTTTTGAAGTTTTATTATGGGTTGTAATGTATGGAATGACTATCTTATTTTGAGTCCATCTTGTAAGCCTGTGCGAGTCCCCTTTACTTTTGAGTCAAGTGTTTGTAATAAAGATGTATATTATCAATAAAGATAACTTTTCTTCGTTGTAATGCATATTTTTTAGCTTTCGCACTCTGTTGTTGTGTGTGTATATGTGTGTGTGTGTGTGTGTATATATATATATATATATATATATATATATATATATCATTATGTTAGGCCTTGTGTGGGCGTGCCTTACGCTTGCATGACATCAAGCCCGGGGGACAAATAGCTATTCTGCAAAATCGGGGAGCGACATATTAGTATCAGAGCGCAGCTTCAGATCCTTTGGTCTCCTATCAGAAAAGTATTCATAAAACAACCATGTCCATCCCAGTTGAACTCTAGAAACTATTTGCCAAAATAAGATGCATTCCATACAGTGAGTCTGTAATACTCTATGAGACTGATGCAAGTTCTTTATTTTTGAAGCAATGGCTCAAACGCAAGGAACGTGCAAGTAGAAACACAAGTGCAATCAAGTACTTAGGGCACTTAGACAAGCTCGGAGAGACAACGACCTGTGCCCTTCGTCGATCCAGTTAAGCGGATGATAAAATTCTTTAGGTGCAACAGCGAAGGGACGAGGCTCGACAAGGCAAATTTGAAAAGAATTTAGAAACTTGGTTCACAGTTCAACAGAAGTAGGTGGATGCCCTGTAACAGATTGTTCAGACCATTACCTCCAACCATTCCACAATGACAGCGATACAGGTGGAGCAAAACGAAAATGAAGTCAAGATGCCTTAAATCCCAAAGAAGAAGGATGTGACTACCTTCGCCTTTGCCGAATTCAAAAGGTTTACAACACGTCTTTCTGCGGGACCGAGGACCCCATCCTTAAATCCCAAAGGATCTGAGATTTTTCTGTGATTTTTAATAACTAAAATAAATATTTTTCAGGAATTAAGTATTTTTGAGAATTAAATTAATATTAAAATATTATAAAAATTATATTTTTATGTATAAAATAAATAATTAAACATAGTGTAATTTTCTAGAATTTATTGGACCCAAAAAACTATTTTTAATGACCTAAAAATATTATTTTTTAATAAACCAGAATAAACTAGTTTAAACCATCCTGAACTAAACCGGACCAACCTAAATAAACCAACCCAAACCCAACTGAACCGACCCAACCCTAGCGGGTCAGATCTGGATCTGAACCCGCTAACCCATACCCGCTAAAACTCGATCCGATTACCCAACTCTACAGTAACCTAAAACTCCCGACTCTCCGTCTCCGCCGTCCGCCGATTCCTCTCCCCGCCGCCTTCAACCACCGCCCTACCCTTTCATCTCCCCCATCGGATGCCGACCTCTCCGGTCCCCTCCCGGTAATCGCCGAGGTGGCTCCCCAATAAAACTTCGGCCACCCCGCTGTCACCAAACCACTTCACCACCGGCATCTCTCCGCGGGCCGAGGACGACGACTCCGGCGACTCACCCTGAGCTACCCCGACGACACAACAGCGAGCAGCCACCGTCGACCAGCAGTCACAGCGGCCACTGCATCCGCCACACCGGCAGACGAGCACAGCGCCGCCGCCGCCGGCCAAGCACTATCGTGCCGCGCTGCCACAGGCACGTGTATTTCAGACATTTTTGACCCTTTTTCGGTGTCGCATCATTTTTTGAACTGTCTATTACGATATGTTCGCTGTGTGACCCTCTCGAACCCCGTGCAATTAGACTGAGGTATCGTGTCCTGTGTCGATCACAAACCGCAACGCAAAAACAAGAAAATATATCCCAATTTTGGACTTCGAAAACTGTCCCAAACTCACAAGTTCACGGCCGTTTTATGTCCAACCTGTTAAATAATTTTAAAATTCACTTAAACAGTAAGTTAGATAATATAACCAAGTTTTAAACCCTATAATTTGTTTATTTTTATGTGTTGTATGTTGTGTTTTATTCGCGGATAAAATCGACCAAAAACTTGGTTTTTAAAACCCAATTTTTTTCGAAACTATGTGCGTTCCGCTAAACGAGGTGACTTCGTCGTGTGCGAATTTCACTGAAAGGTGCGTATTGTCAATGCGGACGTGTAGAATTTTGCGAAAGTTGATTTAGATGTGCGTGCATACCGGAATCAACGCGTATCCGTCAAAATTATCCCGTATCGGGCCTGTTCTGAAACTCGTTGTAACTTCGTGTGTGCTTGTCGTTTCGCAAGAAAACTTATGCCATCGAATTCGTAGCGTTACGCTGGTCCTTTGACTCAAGTTTGGTTCGATTCTGAGAACATTGATGAAATCCCGTATCGTGGGCCCCACGGTTGTACTTGACGGACGATTTTGTGACCGGCTCATCGGAATCCAGTTCTAGACATTCCGTTGGGTTCATATCATCTTTCTGGACTTGTAGACACTAAGTTTGACAAATTTGGAGAACTTTATCTCTGACACATTTTTCGGTGTGAAGTGGGCCACATGTGGATCCCGCTTTGACTAGAAAATATCAATTTTGTCCCTGTGTCCAAATTGGACTTATGGATAGGCAATCCTAGCTATTTTATATCTTTTGAGAATGATGGTAATATTTATTTCAGCATCCAGAGGAGTACTTGAATATTTTGCTGATACCGGAGTAATTGGAGGAATTCAAACCCCAAGCAAGTGTATCTTGCCAATCTTGCAGTACTTGCTTCATATTATTCTCTTGATTTATTTATGTGATGTATCTGTTCAACCTAGGATCGTGTGATATTGCTTAGCGTCCTTATAATATTCGGGTGTCAACGTCATATGCGGAGTTGTGTAACATCACCTAGAGAGTTGATATTGCGATCCTATATATTTTTCGTGCTTGCATTATTAAGTACGTCATACCATAGGACACTTGACGCTATTCATGAGACAGAATCTTCCTGAATTATTCATGGTGATTCTGTATATATTACAGAATTCGTGACATAGATATTAGATATGCATAGCTATCATTATGATTCGCTGCATTAGTTAGAGGTCATGATCTTGCGTGTTATGGACATGAGACATCGTGGACATGAGACGTGTGATTATATTAGGTGGAGAGAGACACACAGGCTACATGCTGATTATATATATATTTATTATTGTGAGGCCGTAGCCTCTACATCAGAGCTTGGCACTCTACGTGATATCACTGCTACCGGCTCCCCGACACAGAGCATGTATCGGTCTCAGCCTGAGTACTAGTGATGCTCTCATTTGCATATCACATAGCTGGTTATATAGTTTGCCCTATTGATACATTTTATATACTATATTTTTGGCTTGAGTTATTCTTGTACCTTGCTATGTCCCCTGAAGACCTGGATCCGGATTATGTCCCAGGTATAACGGAGGAGATCTACCCCGAGGTATACGGGACAGGAGTAGACGCTGGAGCAGTACCAACACCATAGGATGAGGTGATGCTAGAAGATTTCTCCTAAGTATTTGCTTTATATACTCAGTTATTTCTGTTCTTGATACTCTATTTCCTGTCTCGTGGGATTATTGTATTAAACTCATTATCGGGTTGTTCTCCGAGATATTTTATTAAGACTTGTTGATTTATATTTTATCTTGATTATTCTGATATCTGAACTGTGATTATCTTCTATGGATGAAACTAGAGTTAGATTATGACTTGTATCGTAGACCTTTATTGTTGTTTTATAGCTTAAGTACACTCTAATGGGTCCATTAAATTGGGTTTTCCCATTGGTGTGTGCTGATGGCCATTGCCATGTGTCTAGTCCCTCGGTATTTTAGGACTGGGGCATGACACCGCTACACCGTTGATCTGCGGTATCTTTGGTGGAGTCTTCTGGTGTCGTATCCCTTGCTCTCTGCAATAAGCATCAAAGGGGCCGATATACTCGTCGTCATTGTCTGACCAAACACAAAGCAGCTTCTTGCTCGTCTCCCTTTCAACAGATGCTTGAAACTCCTTGAATGTGGGCAGCACATGATCATTGGCCTTTATTGTATAGACCCAAACCTTCATGGAACAGTCATCAATAAATGTTACAAAATAATAAGCACCACCAATGGATTTTACCTTCATAGGACCGCAGACATTCGAGTGAATCAACTTGAGCAACGCCGGCTTCCTCGAACTTGGGTGATTTTAAAAATATACCATATTTTGCTTCCCCGCCAAACAGTCCGTGCACCTCTCCAATTTTGTAGACTTGAGCCCTGGAATTATCTTCCTGTTCACCAAGTAGCTCATCCCCTTCTCGCTGATATGGCTGAGCTGCCTATGCCACAACTCAGTATACGCATCAGTAGCTGCGTTAACCTCCTGCACCACTTGTGTGTTTATTTTCATATAGTAGAGTCTGGACCTCTTGCTTCCTCTGGCAATCACCATCGAATCTCTGGAAAGCTTCTACTGATTGTTCCCGAAGAGATTGAAGAAACCCTCGTCATCCAACCTTCCAACAGACACTAGGCTGAAACGAATATCAGGGACATGACGGACATCTTTGAGAACAAGAACTACACCCGTCTTTGTCCTCAAATGCATATCTCCAATGGCAACCGCCTTTGACACATCTTCATTGTCCATCTTCAATACTCCAAAGTCGCCTTTTGTGTAGGTAACAAATAGTGCCATGTTGTGAGATACGTGCGCTGAAGCACCTGAGTCCACCAGCCCAGAATTATCATCGTAGGCGAGGTTCATAACTACCTCATCACCTACAATGATCACATCGCCTCCATGTGTCGAGACCGCCGCTGTAGTGTTCTCACTTTGCTTTTCCTTGTCGCCCTTCTTCTCTCTCTTCCAAGCAAAACTGTTCTGCTTGATGTGGCCCTTCTTGCCATAATGGTAACACTCTGAGTCCTCGTACCGACCTTTGGACCTTCTCCTGCTTACGTCTCTGCCACCTCCTGGACCCCTGCTTTTACCCCTTTCGCGGCTCTCTGAAACAAGCACCTCTCAGTGGGATGTTGGTGAAGTGCCCTGAGAACGTCTCCGCATCTCTTCATTCGGTACCCCGCTCTTGGCAAACTCTAGAATGACCACGCCTTCTAGAGAAAAAGTGATCATAGACACTCGTACGGTCTCCCACGAGTCTGACAATGTACACATCAGTCATAGTCCCTGAACCTCGTACTCACATCAAGGATATTTGGTCAACCACGTCCTGGAACTCACTCAAGTGATCCGTAATAGACGTCCCATCTTTGGATCACAAACGCATTATCATCTGGATCAGGAATAATTTATTTATCCCTGTCTTCTTCGTATACAAAGATTCCAGCTTATCCCACAGTGTCCTCGCGTGCTCAATACTGGCAATGTGGTTGTACAGATTTTCGTCAACGAACTGCCTGATGTACCCGCACACATGTAGATGCTCAAAATTTTAGTCCTCTTCGGATTTGTCACTTGGCCTCTCGGAAGCAAATATCAGTAGATGCAGCTTCTTGACAAATAGCAGATAGTTGATCTTGCTCCTCTAGTAATGATAGTTGGTACCGTTCAGATTTACCATGTGCACCGACTTCTTTAAGGACGTCGTTTATTTGTCCGTCCGCGGACCAGTCCGTCCTTCACGTGGCACAACCCCATTGGCAGGTCAATCGTGGTAGGACCATACAAATAGGAGGGACCAATGGGGTTATGCCACGGAGGCCAGTCCGTTCGCGAACAAATAAGCATTTTCTTTTCTTTAAAGTACCCAATTAAAATATTTTTCACTTCGTTCTACTTTATTGTAGTGATAATGCTAAATATCAATTTCTAAATTTTTCACTAAACTCCACTTTGCGGAACCAAATAGCCCCGAAAGAAATCGTCTTCATGTTCATGTCTACAAATTGTCAGCTGCCAACAAAATCGTTGGAGTAGAATTTGTCTTGAGGGAACTTAATTTCTTCCAAGTACTTAATCTCCATCTCCTTAGCATGGATATCTATGCGAGTTGAGGAGAGTTGCTCTCATCTCTTGATTTTTATTTATTTTATTTTATTTTATTTTATTTATTTATCAAGGTTCGCTTGCACTTGTTCTTCTTTGCTTAAACCGCAATAATTCAGTAACCGATCCAGCAATAATCATACCAATTTGAAGTCCACAAAGGAGATCTTTCAGAAATTTCTCTACTAGAACACAGCAACAGAGCAAGAACCGTTTATAGAATATATTCTACATCTATATATGCACAACAAAAACAGACGGAAGAAAGAAAAAGAAAAAGAAAAAGAAAAAGAAAAAGAAAAACTATATAGGCCGTGGAGAAGAACAGAGACAGTACGTATGTGTGTGTACTCTCTCAGTAGGCTTTACGGAGAGCGAAGACGGAGTCGAGACACGGAGGGTTGAAGAACTTGTTGGTACGCACCACCGGCAAGGCGGCAGGCCTCTGTTTCATGGGGGCGGGCGGGCATGTTTCCACTTGGGGTATGCGGGACTCTGCGGTCGTAGGCGTCCTGCATTCTTCCTCGTTCCAGCACTCCTCCTCCTCCTCCGCGCTGTCGAGCACCGTCAGGGACAGAGTCCGGGCCATCGCTACCGCCATCAATTACTGGGATTGTAGAAGAAGAATGATAGGAAATGGGAGTGGAAAGAAAGGGGGATAAGAGAGAATATATGGAGTGGGGTTTTGGCCGGCAAAACTGACTGGTTGACCGAGGAAAGGAAAGTGGGAAGGGAATTCGAATGGATTTGGTGGATCCCACCTCCACGCGGTTAACGTGTTACGTGTGCTTTAGGTTGGGTTTTTGGTAGTTTCTTGGTGTCGGAGTAGCTCACCAGCATAGCATTATGGAGTCGGCATGGTTACTTGGTCTTGTGAGAGGGGTAGTGTAGGTGTGGAGTGTTTGATTTTTGCGAGGCTGGTTGACCGAAATTATTTATTTTTCAAAAGACCAGAATCTCAACAATGTGCGTGGCAACAAGTTATGGTATTTGTTCGGCGACTGCACAGCGATTTTCTTACAATCCACACCCACATTCTCTCAAACAGCTGCTGCGGTCTGGCACATTTACAAGCATTTATAGCGGTCCACGACTAAGCAACTTCCCACGGTCTCTGTTTTGAATTTTTTTTTGGTAAATTATGCTTACCCATGGGAATCCAATACGTGGAGACTTATGTCTCCACTTTTTTTATTTACTAGTATATATTTGTAATTAGTATTTTAAAAATTGGAACAGAGATCGATCCAATCAACACACTGGGACAGGTCAAATCGGTTCAATCAGTAGTTCAAACACAGGATTAATTTAAGTGGTCCAAGTTTAATCCTTATGTACATTGATTTTTACGAAAGTATTCATTTATAGTAAAATTTTGAAAAACTAGTGGATCAATATTGAAACGGAACAAAAAAGTAACCGGTTCACGGGTCAATCGGTAGAACCGTCCAGTCCGATCTGGTTTTTAAAACATTGTTTGTAACATGTACATGTATAAAAAAAAATTGTTGAAAATAAATTAACTATGAATTAATTATAAATATTATTATTCCTAGAAATTGAACTCAAACAACTAATAAAAATATCTCATTCCTTAACTACTTGAATTAAAAGTGTTTAGTTATAATTAAATCAAATTAGTAAGTTAAACAACTAGTTATTTTTTAGAATAAATAATAGAGTATTTATAAACAGTTTAGACAGTCCAATTTTGATCTGTTTTCAAACCACTTTTTATTAATGGAGATGCGCAAAATTTTATATTATTTAGAAAATAGAGTAAACAATAGTCTTTTATTTTTTTATTATCTTGAGCAGAGCAAATAACACTGTCTTAATTTTTTTTATTAATTGAAATGAAAACAAATAAGTTTAATTTTTTTCATGTACTTAAATATCTAACTACCCAAGTTAATTTAATTAAAATTTTTAATTAGTAAACACATGAAGGCTATTTTTGAAACAAAAATTTACATGGTGAAGTATATATATGTAGAAAGACAGGAGAGATTGGGAACTCCACTTTTACACTGTTTTTAGAACTTTGGTGGGGAGGAAAAAAAACCCGAAGTAAAATAAAAATAAAGTTAATTTTTTCTCTATTTGTTTGGATGAACAAAAAGTAGGCGAAGGAAAAGTTTAAACATAATATTTTGCTTGTTTGTGAATAGAGATATAATTACTATTTAATTTTTTATATTTTTACATCTAATTTATGTTTACTTTTTTGAGGGGTAGTTGGATAAATTTTTCCAAAAAAAAATCCTCTCATCTCTCGATTTTCCTCCCACTTTTGGGAGAGAATTTTTTTAGTAGGACCCACTTAAATTTTTTTCTTTAAAATTTTCTCCCCCTTTTTTATCCTCTTCCCAAACACCATCACTTTTAAATTTTTCCACTTTTCCCTCAACTTTTTTCTTTCTTCCATTTTTCTCCCTTCCCAAACAATACCTTAAGCATTCAAGTAAAATATTAATTGTTGGAATATTATTTTTGACCATTTAAATTATATCAAAATGTCTTAAAAAATATTTGTAGTTTAAGGATACAATCCGAAATTTTAAAAAATTAATCCAACGACTGTTATTTTGAAAAATATTCAAAAATGTCTTAAGAGCGAATATTTTTGAAATCCTAGAAACATTTGCTCAGAGGTAAAGTTTAAGCATAATATATATATATATATATATATATATATATATATATATATATATATATATATATATATATCCACTTTTATTTGCTCAACACCGCCGCAGTCGCCAGAGCCGACTGCCGTCGCCGCTCGTCGTCGTTCGCGAGATCGCGCGTCGCAAAATTCTGACAGCATCGAAGCCCTGTTCGCGCGTAGATTTTTGCCTCCTCGCTAAACCAAACTCGACCCCGTCTTCACCGGTATGTTCACGACCTATCTCTCTTCCAACTTTGTGTCTAAGTTTACTTCGAACAGCGCGTAACCCTAGGCAAAAATCGAGGCAGAGTTGGAGAAAAATAACTTTTAATTCGTAAAAAACTGCGGTAACCATCCATATTTAAGGACTTGTATCTCCCACCACAGATATCCGAATTTAGTTTCTCTTTTTGGTATGCGAAGACCACATAACCGAGATTAATCCCTATCAATCACAATATTTTATTTGTTGTTGTATGCTGAATTAAATCAGATTAAAAATCTCGAAATCCTACTTTTCAACTTCCAGAATTTGCGATACTGAGTGCGTCCCGCCAAACGGGACCATCCCGTCGCGTACCAATTGTACCGAAAGGCGCATATGGTATGTCCAGATGTGTGGGCTTTCGTGGAAACTGATTCGGACCCGTGTGCGCGTCGAAATCAACCCGTATCCGTAAAAATTTTCCGTATCGCGACTTCTGCAAAACACCGCACCATTTAGTATACGCTCGACAAAACGCGACGAAACTTGCACCATTGGATTCGTGGTATCGCGCTGGTCCTGTGACCCAAGTTTCACGCGATTCTGAGATAGTTGACCAAGCCGCCTATTTGCGGGCCCCATGGTTGACTTTTTGGGCGAATTTTTGTTCGGCTCACCAGAATTCAAAATTGGACGTACCATGGAGTTTGTATTGACGTTTAGAATTGGTTTGACCTATAATTTGTCCATTTTAGAGACCTTTACCCATGGCACACTTTTTGGTGCAAAGTGGGCCACAGGTGGACCCTACTTTGACCCGAAATTACCGTTTTGCTCATGTGTACAAATTGGACGAAAGGGTAGTATTTTCTAGCTATCTCGCTTATTCTGGAAAATTTGGTGATGTTTATTTCAGCATCCGGAGACATTCATCTTGAGGTCGTAGCTTCTGATCCTGTGTGCTTGACTCCTGGACGTTACACTTTGCAGCTCTCTTGCCAGGTAAGTACATTTCCAAATTGCTTACAGTACTTTGCATGCTTATTATATTTCTGTATATATTCATTATATGTGTGTTTTCTTTCAGTCATAAGTATATGCTATATATATATATATATATATATATATATATGTTGACACACACTTGACACATAGTATCATGGGAGGGGAGGACAATCAGTAGGCGTATGGGCTATAACCACTCTGGTAAACCATAGTAACTAGCACGCACTATGTACTACCAGAAAAAGTCAAATTAGCGACGTTTAAAAATGTCGCTAAATGACCAAAAAATGTCGATAATCACGTTTAGCGACGTAATTAGCGACGTTTTAAAGAAGTCAGAAAAAAGCAAGTCGCTAAAAGACAAAACGTCGCTAAACGTCGATATGCCGACGTTTTTTAGCGACTTAAATGGGTCGCTAAAATTAGCAACGTTTAGCGACGCAACGTTACTAATTAGCAACGTTAATTAACGTCGCTAAACGTCGCTAATTAGCGACTTATATAACGACGTTACAGCGACGTCTTTAATGACCTAGCAATACTGCCATGCCAGCAATTTACGACGTACATGGACATTTTTAGCGACATATTTAGCGACGTCATAAGCAACGTGTAATAACGTCGCTAATTAGAAACGTATTTAGCGACGTGTAATAACGTCGCTAAACGTCGCTAAAAACGTCGCTAATTTTATAGAAAAAATTAAAAATAAAAAGAATTCTGAATTGTGTCCAAACTATTATTCCTGCAGTTTATTAAATCATAATATGTACAAATAGACCCGGAGCAACCCTCCGTTGAATTTCTGGGTTTGCCAACCCCCTTGGGTTGAACACTCAACACCGATAAAATAACATATTTAATATGAATAATATAATAAAATTTGAAGAAAAGGAAGCATCCAGCAAATTTCATCGTAAAGAAATACACGATATATATTATGCTAAACCATCTAATTGACTTACTTTGTACCGTCGGCCCAAATCTTTGTCCTCGTCTCCTCCGGAGGTGCGCATGGAGGATCTTGCTGATGCTGGGACAACGTGGGCATGACCTCCTCGATATGCTAAACCATCTAATTGACCTACTTTGCTGATGCTGGGATAACGTGGGCACGACCTCCGATAAATTAACATCATTTAATATGAATAAAAAGTATCACAGTCACACAATACACACAAAGATTATAGACACACCTGGAGCAACCCTCCATTGAATTTTCAATAACACAAAAAGCGTCTATATATAAGTATCAAACTCACACAAATTGCATAATATATAAGTATCACAGTCACACAAATATATAAGTATCACAATTACACAATAACCACAATAAAAGTACATAAAACATCACAGTATCAATCTCGAGGATATCTACTACGCTGGGGCACGTACTAGTCCCTCAGATACTGCGCATAAACAACGTTTATAGGTACTGGGTCACTGGAACTCCCCGTCTGAGATACAGCCACTATAGGTGCTAGGTGACTGGAACTCCCAGTCTGAGATACAGCAGGTGGTATCTCTTCCTCCTTAACAGTAGGAGGCATCACTTCCTCCTTAACGGTAGGAGGAATCACTTCCTCCTTAACAGTAGGAGGTGTCTCTCTCAATGACTTGTACGTGCTCGGGTCATGGGTGCTCGGGTCATGGGTGCCATCTGTTAAGATATTAAATATTGTGTAAATTTATATCTTAACTATTATCAACTGATACTAGTATAAACCCTAACCCTAATCCTAACCCCAGGTCAAAAACCCTACTTATATCTTAACTATTATCAGCTGATACTAACTCTTCACCATATATGTAGCAATTTTTGGGCATATTGTTTGGAATTTCATCATCATCATCCAAGCATTCTCTTATTTGACTATGCCACAAAACCTAGGTGGACAGTTGGCATATAGGTAGACCTATCTTTTAGATTGCAGTTTAAGCTTATGCAACCAAGGAGTAGCATCCAAATTTTATGCTCTCTCTTATTTGTCTATATATCAAATTTTACAAATGTATAATACTAATTTACATGTTAAGCTTGACTTTCAAATTGTTGGTAACTTGTTTTACTTGTAGAAGCAAGGGTCACATGAACTAGAGGTACACAGGAAAAGGTTGGATAGACTAATGACAGAGATGACTGGAGAAACACCTACAAGCAGATACAGGTTAAGAATATTTGCAAGCTCAAGGCGTAAAAGACTGCTTTGCATTCTTGCAATGGTGTGGGCATTTATCAGAATACAAATTGAATTCTGGAACAAGAACATGATTATCCAAATTGAACTCTGAATGCAAATTATTCTGATGGGAGAAGAAAGCTTGGATGATGATAATTCCTTGGAACATTTCTTAACAAAGCTCCACCATTTGGTCTAGGTACAAAGAATGACTCCACAAATAATATGAAAACTGAGTGAAAACACTAATGATTTTATTAATAAGAGTCATGAGGATTGTTCACAATGAGTGATCTAAGATGATGTGAAGTTTGAAACCTAAAACTTTTTAACACTTTCTCTCAATTCTAAACTAAAGCTAAGAAATTGAATAAAAAGACATGATGGAAATTTATACAAATCAAACCATAAATTCATGTTGAATCTAATAGTTTTCTGATTTTTTTTTTAAACCACAAAGGGTTCATGTAGTCATGTTTCATTATTCACAGGCTCTTAATATGAAACCATAATAAGTCAGACCCCACCTAGCAGAATGCCATAAACGAAGCCCAAGTTGATAGCAAAATGCAAAACACAAATACAGGAAAGAAATGCGGTAAAGGCAGAAATGTAAAGACAAGCACAGTACCAATGTGTTGAGGAGGCAGAAAAGACATGAGTGTAAACTAGAAATCAAGCATATAAGAAAAGACAAGCTATCCTACTAAGGCAAGCATACCATGCAGTAAAAGTCCTATGGGTTGCTATTGTTAGATACCTATGTTTGCCTAATTACAAATGTAAGTTGAGAATCCCCTCACAACATAGTCTAATAAAAACAAGCTCAAAGGCTATCCTCAGTAGAGCCTGTGGATGTGCATCCGTAAACAATAGGATTCTATCAATAGCCGCTGTGGAGCGTCGGTAAGGCAATAAAGCAAAAAAGGTCAGGCAGGTGCACAAAGAACAAAACATAATAAGTAAATCTGCATTCAGAGGTGAGGAAAGTAACTGTATTTGGTTAATGACCTCGTGAGAGAATTAGCTCAAAAACTTTAAATGCGTTACTTGTTTCTTGTATCAGGCAATATCCTTCCATTAAGGTATTGTACGTTACTACATTAGGGTCCAAACCTCTTTAGATCATCGCATCTAATAATTTTTAAACTTTTCCAACCATTCCTTCTTTACACAAAGCACCCATTATCGTATTAAATGTCACAACATCAAGTTCAATCCCTTGATCCTTCATCTCCTTGAGCAATCTAGAAGTTACTTGCCATTTTCCTAATTTTAGAAATCCATTAATCAAAGTGTAATAAGTGATAATATTAGGAGAGAGACCTTGAGTTACCATTTGACGGAAGAGGTCTTCAGCTTCCTCCACTTTTCTGATTTTGCAAAGTCCATCAATCAAAGTGGTATAAGTGATAATATTAGGAGAGAGACCTTGAGTTACCATTTGACGAAAGAGGTATTCAGCTTCCTCCACTATTATCAACTGATACTAACTCTTCACCCTAGGTCAAAAAAAATTAGGGTTTATTTTCTTATGCTCCATATAAAAGCATTCAAATAAGAATATCAATTTGTAGTATAATTAAAGATATTCCTATTTTACATTAACCCTAACCCTAACCCTAACCCTAAGCCCAGGTCAAAAACCCTAACCCTAATCCTAACCCTAACCAGGTCAAAAACCCTAACCCTAACCTTAACCCTAGGTCACGTGTGTGTGTCGTGTAAGTATGTGTGTCGTGTCTGTGTCAGTGTTTATAACGTGTGTGTCGTGAAAGTGCCATGTGTGTCCTATGAGAGAGAGAGAGAGAGCGGGTTTACCTAGAGGAGGAGGAGGAGGAGGAGGGGGGAGGACGCGGCCGGAGGGGGTCGCCGGGAGGGAGGAGGGGACGCCGGAGGGCGGAGGGGAGCCGAAAGTGTGTGTGTGACGTTTGGGAGAGGGAGAGGAAGATATCGAAAGAAATGGGGGGAAGCTGCCCTAATTAAAATAAATTTAGCGACGTTTTAGCGACGTCACTAATGACGTCGCTAACTTAGCGACGTCTTATCCGTCGCTAAATGTCTAAAATACATATGTCGCTAAATACGTTGCTAAACGTCACTAAATGAAACATTTTAGCGATGTTTAGTGACCTAAATTGAAATTATAGTGACTAATCTTTTAAAAACTGAATAAAAGTCGCTAAATGTCGCTAAATGTCACTAATTAGCAACGTCTAGCGACGGTTTTTAAATGGAGTCGCTAAATTAGCGACGTTTTTCTTATCGTCGCTAAAAAACATCGCTAAATCCGCTTATTCTAGTAATGATGGTAGTCGTGTTCGATGGTCGCTACCCCCACGGTATGTCGGATGATGGTGTCACGATGGTCGCTATCCCCGCGGTATGACGGCTGATGATGTTCCTGACGTGTGTGTGAGTTGTGAGATCAGATAGAGTATCCTACCCATGCCCATACGCCAAAAAGTTGTCCTCATTATGCATTTCATATAGATTGTCTTGTACAGCGTACTTATATATTTTTTGTCTATATTGCATGTTTACTGTATTCAAATTGGCATGCTTCTATGTATCTTCTTACGTCCCTCTGAGGACCTGGTCTCTTTCCAGGTGTAGATGTTCATGACTATTCACAGGAGTACGGATCAGGACTTACTACTTATCTCTTCCGAGGAGATCTTACCTTCGGAGCATCTTTGATTATCTCTAGCGATGGATCTCTTCGCTGATACCTTCATATCATCATCTTATTTATATTGGAGATTTACCCTTTTTCCTTATTTTATTATTGATATAATCATTGGTAGTGGATTTGTCTCCACCCGACTATCATTGTTGGATTATTCAGACTCTTTATTCTAGTTTAGTTATTTCTTTTCTATGACTTGTTGTGTGGATGAGATTAGTATATCTGTGACTTGTGACACTATATATACCATATGTGAGTTTATATTCATATTACAGCATACGTGTGTATTATAGTATCCATATATTGGAGTTGCCATATACATGCGGCTGGCATGCTTACGTGTTCCTAGTCCTACGTATTTTGAGACTGGGGCATGACATATTTTTGTGGTGGCCCATACAGGTTAAGAGCATATTGTCTCGGTTACGTTACTATACCGAGCAAGCCTGCGCATAGGATTAGAATATAGGATCTCATCCACTTATTTAATCACCTTCCTTGATTTTATTTTGCATTCTCATTTGATTGCTTACATTGCATCTTGCTTGATCCCTTCTCAACGTCAATCTTCTCTCGTGCTTAATAGGGGTTAGGAAGATGACTTGTACTAGGTATATACACTCTAGTATTCAATAACACTATTAGTTAAATTATTGTAAGTTGGATAGTATGCCTCATAACCTAGTAACACATAGTCCTGTTGACTCATTAATGAAGTATAATTAAATGACACCAACTATAGACTTGCATAAAAAGATAGTGTTTATCCAGACTGTAGAACTTAGAGGCCCATACACCCATTTGGTTGACTTTAGACTTAGACAAGAAATTAGTATGGCAACCGTAGAGGCACAACACCGGTCTTCTCGGTGAACTTAAATTATTCTGTACCTTCCTCCATCATAATCAAGCGTACTTATATTTTTACCACATCGACTTATGCTGCTATTATAGCCTAGTTTTGCAAACTTATTCTTTTATTGAGCTTGTTCATGACATATGTATTATTGGGGGCCTACACTAATACATTGTCTAAATCAGAATCGGTGTATTATAGTCTGATCAACCGAAGTGCGCTTGGTTCGTTCTTCGTATCACTACTTTATGTGGATTGAGATATAGTTGACTCAACTTATTAGATGAATATACTTGCCCTCTAGACTGGTCAGAGCATATCATGTCAGGTACATAACTGTTCTGATGTGAACATGCAAATAGGAATTTACCAAAATAAGATTTTAATCCACAACTGCCTTAGCGACTCCCTTTTAAATTCTTTAATCCCTTTGTATCCCGTACTTGTATCCTATCACCTCCTCCTTGAATTCTTTATTGTTGTTTTCCGTCTTCCCCTATTTTGGAAGAACGAACGTTCGTGCTTAGTATAAGTTGATACACGGATAGTACTAGATATAATCCATAGGCCAAGCACTCATGATGACAAACAAGAGAGCGCAGGCACAAGAAGTCGTGGATACATGTACGACCTTAGTTATATTTGTCATTGCATACTCATGACCCCCTTTATGACACGAGATCTTAGGTGCATAATAAACGTAGAATTATATATATGGTGGTTTAGCAGTTATGAGTGTTTGATAATAAACGAAAGAAATAAAATAAGGTTTATACGAAACCCTCTCTTTGGTTTACAAACAAGAAGTACAATTAATCCTATACGAGTATGTCAAGTATAATTTTTTAATCTGGGTAAATATTGCTATAGGAGTCTGATCTGCGGTCGATCACTTTGTCTCTTGGACCATACGATAATGAAGAAGTGCTGTAGAAGACGGAAGAAGCTTCAGAGATTGCAAAGGGGAGTGGATGCTCGATGTCAAAATCGTTGATCACTACTCTCTGTTTGAGCTCTGGATTCTTCTCTCTCAAAAATCAATTTTTGATCCTTCGACCTCTCTCTTCGATTTTTTGACCTTTCGACCCTTCTCTTCGATTTTTCGACCTTTTTTCGACCCTTGACCTCTGTCAATAGAGGTCTCTATTTATAGGGTTTTAGTGACAGTAACCGTCCAGTCGGCGTAAAAGTCGGACAGTGGAGAGTGTGGCACTTTTTACGCGGCGGTTATAATAACTGGCACCCACGTATAAATGATCTTCTGAATAAGCGTGTGACGCGTGTCCCATTAAGAGATAATGCGTATAACTGCTGCAAAGATCACGGTATGCAAGCCACGTAGGTAGCTGTCCCTCGCGTAGAAAAGGGTGGCGTAGAAGCCAATAACTGTCACCATGGCGTAGAAGCCAAATAGTTGTCAAATTGGCGTAGAAGCCAAATAGGCGTAGAAGCCTTGTAGGCGTAGAAGCCTGATGCTGCATGGATAGGTAGCTAGCGTACAAGATAGCCGATCCTCCTTCCTTGACTGAGGTCTTGAGCTAATTCTGGACCAAATAGACCTATTATGCACCAATGCAAATATAGCCTGAGTTGGCATATTTCGAGGAGATAGCATACATCGTACTCCTTATAACTGAAAATAGCCAGGTCGGCGTATTTCAAGTAGATAGCGTACAACGTGCTCCTTATAGCTGAAAATAGCCTGATGGCGTAATGTGCAAAAGTGATGATGTGGACGTATTAGCTGTAATTATGGTTCACCCAGTCTTTGAAAATAGAACCAAATCCCGTGAATTAAATGCAAAGATCTGCCCCCATCCTGCGCATTAACTGCAGAGACATGCCTCGGGCTCTGTACGATGAACAGCTTTTGACGTGGCAGTCCGTTTGTCTTCTGCGGAGTGTAAAAGCTCACATCTGCCTGTGTAAAACTAGGTAGCGTATTCTCTTGTATGCGTAAAAGCAGTTTATACCAGGAAAATATCACTAAACGATGGTTTGGGTCTCTATGCCGCACCATCATTACAGCCGTCGTCTGGATAGTTGTGCAGTACTCTTTGTCAGGAGTCAGGTTCACTGTATGATCTGACAGGTTCATTCGAGGAATACAAAGCGTTCCTCGTACACTTCCATGCTGCATTAAAAGCGGATGAGTTTTACGCCATAAAGGCGATGTAATAACCTTTTTACGCCGGAGCAGCCTGGAAATACTGCATTACGCAGGGTTGTCTTGGAGCTTATATTTTACGATGTACTAGCGATGAAGCTCTGTTTGTACGTCGATGGCTCTGAAGTCCCGTCTTACGCCACACAGCACTGAAATACTGCGTATAACTCTGCAGCGTATTTTTTATGCTTCTATAAGACCCCCTTCAAAGTTTTCAAATTCCTCGTAATTTGAAACACTTTGAATGAAGCATGAAACGGTCAAGTCTGACTCGTTCCTCGAGGCTGATTTCTTGGCATTTTTTTGGGGATTTGTTGGGATTCAGTGTGTTCTCTTTTGCCTATATAAAGGCTGAGGAATTAACCTGTTCTTCCCATATTTTCTTCACCACACAGAGATGATTGACGTAGTTCATCGGGTCGACTTGAGAAAAAAGAAAACCATGTTCTTCCAGTATGTAAGGAGCCAAAAAAGAAGGCATCTTCGAGCAAAAGTCCTCTGCAACGATGGATCATGGAAGGATATCATAGCTTTCTTTGCTCGGGATAATCAGCAACTTCATATGGCGATTCATCCAGGAGAGAGGAAGGGTCACATTCGACCATACAGCTTGCAAGCTATATTTTCTCCCGTCGTTCGTAGATGAGAGAAGACAAACTAGCCCTGTCTTCCAGTATTGAGTTGGGTCTAAAACCTCAACTCAATCTGTCATGGCGTATGGAGGATGGGCTCTGAAAAATTTACACAAGCCCAGTTGTGTATCCTCCTGCCATTAATCATTTTCTTGTTCATCGACTGTGGAAGTCGATAAACTACTGCAGAAGACGGAAGAAGATCTCCACCAATACGAGAACCTGGCAGAACAGATTCTGGGGGTGATCTTTTAAATGAAGATGGGGAATCCTTTGTAGACGGGATTTCTCTCATATGTAATCATGAAGATGAAAAAAACCCTTTATAGACTGGATTTCCCTCATATGTAATCATGATTTAATAAAAAAACGTCTTCTTTTACGTATCTGATGATTTGCCATATATATTTTGCTGTAATGAAGTCTGAATATGTGTAGCTTCGACACGTCTGGATAACTTTACGCCGACTCTGATAGAAAGAGTATTTGGTCCCGTCCTGTCTTTTATGCATAACTGACGATGCGTAGAAGACTGCTTAGCATTTAGGTCGAATATTCGAACTGTCCTGCTGTTAGGAATGGAGAACTGCGTAGAATTCTGAACTGTCACCTCTCTGATAAGGAGAATTTTTGTTCAGACCATCGTCTTCAAGAATGATTTTCCGAAAATCCCTTAAAATAGGGCGAGAAACGGCTGTCAAAACTGAGTCGCCATCTTGAACTGTAGAGAAAATATTCTGACTGGATTATGGATGAACTTCCAATCGACCCAAGAAGAAGAGTCATTTTTAATGCTGAACTCTGTATGCTTTGGGTACTTGGGATGTTTTTGAGACCAAGAAGGAGCATCTTCTGCGTAAACCCTTGTAATTGGCCATCTTGAGAATGGTTCAGATATACGCATATTCTGGCCTGCGTAGTCTCAGATATGCAGAAAGTCATAGATCTGTAATATAGATGAGCATAAAATCATAAGTTTGTAGCCTCTCGAGGGTAAAAGCTGCTGAGCATGAGAGCATCGAGGCGTAAAACTGTAGATTTGTAGCCTCTCGAAAAGAAAACTTCCGAGTGTGAAGTTGTAGATTTGTCGCCTCTGAGCGTAAAAGCTACTGAGCGTGAAATCATAGATTTGTAGCTTCTGAGCGTAAAATCGTAGGTTTGTAGCCTCTCAAGCGTAAAAGCTACCGAGCGTAAAAGCATCCGGGCGTAAAATCATAGACTTATAGCCTCTAAGCGTAAAACCGTAGATTCGTAGCCTCCCGAGCGTAAAAAACTCCTTGGTGTAAAATCACAAATCTGCTTTGCACGAAAAAACTTTTTGAATTCGCTGACTGTCCGCTTTTCCTGAGTAGTAGGCTGACGTGGTCCCCAATCATAATCGAATATTAAATATCGGATTTTGTTAGGAATTCGAGGAGTCCATCTGAACTCTATATATACCCCAAGACCTTCAGAGAGAAAACTCTTTACCTGTCTTTTGCAAAAGAAAACCCTTCGTCTCTTTGAGCACTTTCCTTCATTTCTTCTCTGAGCATTCTGAGTCTTTAGCAATGGCACAAAAACCAATCTCCTCCTCTAAGGAAAAGAAGGCTGCCTCCTCTTCTCGCTCCTCTGCCCAAGCAAGAGCAACTCCCATCGGGCAGGGCGAACCTCGCTCTGAACGAAGTGTCCCCCCGACGAGCTGTGCACCGGGCGTTATAGGTAAAGCTTTTGGGACGATAAAACCGAAGAAAACCCTTCGCACACGTTGTACGTGGATGTGCTAGGTCATCTTCTGTGCTGAACGCCTCTTCGAGAAAGATGATGCACAGGGATGTTTCATCTTTTACGCCCACATTTCTAATGTGTCAGCGTAAAAACTCTATATTTTCGTAGTCTAGCGTAAAATCCTTGACTATCAAAATTTGGCGTATACTACAAACTTTGGGTGTTACGCTCTGGATGAAAATTCTGGCGTAATAACTCAAACTTTTACAGTCTGGCGTAAAAACTCAGACTGTCAGATTTTTGTGTATACTGCCAATCTTGAATTTTATGCCTGGGAATGAGATTCCAGCGTAAAAATTCAAGTTTTCACAGTCTTGGCGTAAGAGCACAGACTGTTTGTCTTTGGCATAAGCTGCAAGATGTAACGTCTAGTATAGAAACTGACTTGTTTTCCTTGCACTTTGTAGTTAACTTGGAGATACCTCCGTTGGCTGAGGTGATGGGTTCTTCTGCTGGGATGCTGAACTCCAATTACTTGGAGGATTTGTCCCATGTGACATTTTCTATTTCCGGACCTCGGAATCCTGAAGGAAGGGAAATCCTGATATCGTCTCAAGGAGAGCGAATGCTGTTGAGCATGATCAACGGAGAGCCCCTGACGTCTATAGACGGGGTAAAATACATAAAACCAGCTTTTCTCTTCGGGGATATGATTGACAAACAATTCCAGACGAAGCTTAAGAAAGAAAAGTAGGTTTTTCCTGCCGGGGGCCTGGTTCTGTATCTGCCCAAGATGCTGAGAGATTACCCTATCTCGGTATTCTTCCATGCCACACATCCGAGGAGGATGTCATGGACTCTGACTCCCAATCTTCACGGCCAGCCGGGGAAGATATTTTATCAGAAGGGATCAGACCAAGGGTCATTTGTGAGACGCCCTTCTGGTCCAGTCATCCCTTTCAGGGGATTATTTTCGAGCATTGTCCCGAGTGAAGATACTGTACTATTCTAGCCAGTCCAATTACTGACTTTTTGCAATGACTTCATGGGGCATGGAGGAGTATACCCCAAGGTTAATCCTAGGACCAATGGGTGGCTTACCCCTACAAATCTTCGATGGGTTCGTTTAGCTGACTGGGCCCTGAAAAATTTTCAGACGGAGCTGGAGAGCATTGGTCTGTACGCGGCTGTGAGTGCTACCAGTGTTGGGTTACCTCTCAAACCTAACCTGTTTCTGGCTTTGATGGAGCGATATATCTCGCTTACTGGGACTTTCGCCACTCCACTGGGGGAGTTGGGATTGGCCCTTCACGAAATAGCAGAGATTTCAAGACTACCAATGGGGGATACTCCTTATGAAGAGTATGTTCCCACAAACCGGGAGCTGGGGGATACAGACCCTCGGGTGGTGGCAGTATACCAGGAGCTGATATGCCACTATTTATCGTACACCGCCTTCTATAATGAGCCCTCTGGTTTGGCTCATACCAACAAATGGGCGTCCTACCCCTTCTTCCATCAGGCTAGAAATGCTAAGCCAGACAAAATCGCGGATAGTAGGGATAGGCCTTTGAGCTTTATGAGCGTGCTTAGTGCTCAAGTAGTCGATGACCTTATTGAAGACGCTGGGGATTCAGATCAAATTCTCGACGAAGGGATAGGGAAATATTCTGCAGGCACTAAAGCCTACAGTTATTTGAGGCATTGTCGCAGGCCTCTGTCCACGGAAGCTCAATTGGCTGGCTTCATCTCCATATGGCTATGCCGACTGGTAGTACCCGACATTGCATCTTCGGATCGCATCCACCATAACACCTTATGGCCTGCAGTGCGTTTGATGTTCGGGGCAAGACTGGGCTTGCTCCCTGCCATGGTATGCCGGATACAAGCTGGCCTGAGGGTCATTACTGATGGGCTGCTTGCCGATGAAACACGGCGTGACAGCTTTCCCAGGGTAGAATTACCGTTCCTGTATTTGATGGGATGGTTAATTCTCCATAACCCCAGGGTGATGTCTCCTGGCTCTGGCAGTAGTTCGGGGAATAATTTCTTGTTGAATTACAGAACTCCACTTGGAACGTAACCACAGTTTTAGACTATCGGTGAGCGTTAAATTTTGCTCACAGGTGGAAGCTCTTCTCCACCGTCCCCACTGTACATCTCAATCAACAGGGGACGTGACTTCAGGATTTAGGTAAAGGAAAGACCGTTCTTTCTCCTGAAGCTTTTTATTGTTTGGTCTGCATTAGACCTTCCTATTTATTGTACAGAAGTGAGACCACTGCTTTTTAGAGCCCTATCTGCCTAGTCGGTTCGCCAGGCAGTTTGGGTATGACCAGTTGTACGTGGGCAATACCATCACCAGCTTCAAGTCCAGAGGTAGACTTATTGATGGAGCGAGAGGATGGCGGTACTTTATAATGGGTTGTACTGGACGGCCTTTACTATACCAGCGACTTCTCTCTCCATGGAGTTGCGCATCTTCCACTCGTACACCCAGTTTTATGTGGCAACCAATACCTTCCATCGCGATTTTGATATGCGTGGAAGTTTTTGGATTCCTTCTTCTAAGTCCGCGGGAAGAGAGGAACTCCCATCAGTCTCCTCTGACGAAGGTGAAGACTCTGTTAATCCAGATGAGCCTTTACTGATAGTACCGAGAGGCGAAATACCTCCACCTGCTGAGCCTCTGGTTATCCCTGGGAAGCGAAGGGCTCCTGTTCTGAAGGAGGCTTCCCCTCGCAAGAAGAAGAAGACAGTTGGTGGTCCTGTCAGGACCCCCCACCCTGAGGTTCCTAGAAGTGAACCTGTTGCTTCCCCTGTTGGGGATAAATTTTTGACTAGAGGTCCTTCGCGTATTAGAGAGGGAACCTCCACAGTTCCGCCTGTCAGTGCCGGAGATTCTTTGCTCGAAGCTGCTGTCGCTGCTACCGCTTCAGGCAGTGGTACGAGATCGCCTTCGAGGCCAAGCAAAATAAGAATACCTTTATCCAGACCAGCAACGGGAGAAACCCCTACCGCGTCTGTAAGTATACCCAGCGATATTCCACCTGATGAACCTCGATTGGATCTCGGTGAAGACCTGGAAGAATACCTGCCAGTGTCAGTTGGTACACCCCCTTCTCCAGGTATGACAGCTCGTTTAGCATCATTAAGAAATAATTTAGCTGTACTGGCTGCCGACGCGACATATATACCATCGGCCATGGGTAAATGTCGTCTGTATGCCTCTTTTAGAAAAATTAATATCATGTTGATATTAACTTTCTCTTGTCTTCTTTTCAGGGGAAGACATCTACGGGGAGGGCAGTGTTGACGCGCCTTTTGGCTCTATTTCAGCTCCTGCCGATGACATGGAGGTGCCCGACTTCGAAGAGGAAACATTTTCGGGTGCCGGCTCGCCCGAAACAGTTCCAATATCTCAAGAGGAGGATGATCCTGTCATAACGACTATGCCTCCTTTGAGTACGCCAGCCACTTTAGCCGTTGTCGGTGCCTCTACCTTTGTCGTGCCCTCTACTGAAGTGACGACTGTGACGACACCCTCGGCAGTCGTTCCTGAAAGGGGATTCTCTGATATTGCAGCCACTTCCAGCACCCATTCGAATCTCGCCATGTTAGTTGAGAAGTTCTCAAGTGTTTTCTACGCCACTTTGAAAACGCTGATATCGATGGTGCTGGAGAAGAATCTAAGCTTCGAGCTCTGAAGACGTCCTCCAACTTCAGTATAGCGCAGATTAGATACTTCAACGAAAATGACAGAGCTAATGCGCTAGAGCAAATAGTTAATGGTTTGGAATAACCCATTAACGATTATTTGCAACTATCTTGAGGCAGCATCGATGAGATGATTCAGGCTGAATATGAATCCCTGACTGCGCAGCTTGCTGAACAGATAGAAGGCCTAAATTAATCCATCCAGACACATCAGCAGGAGATGGATGAAGAAAAATCCGTCTTGGAGGAGGTTATTCTTCTTCAAACAAAGTGCCAGGCCGAGTATGGGGAAATATAGCGAGGGTCCGCAGACTGGAAGCCAAACTCGCTCAGGCAAAGGAGTGGGCTTCTCAATCATCGGAAGCTCTAGATGTGGTGAATGGCCGACTGGATATAGCTCAACAGAACTTGGCACGTGCAGGAGTTGCCTGCGCCGATTTTATCCAGGCTCGGTCCGAACTGTCCCTCCTGAGCAATGATGAGGTACGACTGGAGCATGCTCGAGCTACCGTTTTGAACTCCAGGAATGAGAAGATGGCAGCACTGGCGCAGCAGATCCATATTTGACTGCTCCTCCCAAATGATGTACCTTTTTTGTTTCTCCTGTAATTTTTCGGAGATAATAAAGACACATTTTCTGACTTTGTGGGCCTATCATTTTTAGAATGTGATAGGCTAGGGTAAAAGTGATATCAGAGGTATCATTAACATGATATTCTTTCGTTAAGGTTTTGTTGAATGTAAATCTATTCAGAGTTAACACGAACCTGAAAGAATATAATCCTATTAAATTTGTATACTAAACACTATCAGAGGTATCATTAACATGATAGGTTTACAAATTAGTTAAGGATATCTATTCTGAGGTCACATGAACCTGATAGAATATGATCCCGCTAACCTTTGTGCATGGTATCGTCAGAATAAGATCTTCGTCATACTCCGTTAAACGAAGGAGATCAAGTATAGTACTTCTTTGAGAATTTGTAGTTGATAGTAGCCATTGGCAAATTTCCATTTAGGCTTAGCTAATCTGTAAGCGCGATTTGCAATCATATAAGAGCCCCTCATTTTTTTTATGATTGTTTGCGCAAATTTTGGACATCGTACTAGAGGTAATATGGACGTAGTATGATATCATATTTGTTGAGGACATCCAACTGGGGGATTTTTAGTGGACCTATCACTTTTTGCGCACATTAGTGCAAGTAATAGGTTTGAGACAAATCCTGACAGAGGTAATATGGACTCTGTGGGGATTGTGGAGAGACATAGTTCAGAGGTAATATGGACATGAACAATTTATTTTCCATTGCGGGCATTCCACAGGGGAATTTTTTGTAGACCTATCATTTGTTGCGCACGAGAGTGCAAATAATAGGTTTGGGACAAACCCTTCCAGAGGTAATATGGACATGACAGTTTTTGTGGACTCAACACCACTGGTGTACTTAGAGTTAAGTACGGGTGTTAAGTTGAGATGACAACCGATATCAGAGGTAATATGGACATGATAATCGATAGCCAAAAATTCAGAAAGTTTGTTCAGAGGTAATATGAACATTAAAAACTTTTGAGTTATGACTCCATTAGGGATGGAGGAATATATCTGCTCAGAGGTAATATGAACATGGCAGTTTTTGTGGACCTAATACCACTGGCGTACTTAGAGTTAAGTACGGGTGCTAAGTTGAGATGACAACCAATATCAGAGGTAATATGGACGTGATAATCGATAGCCAAAAACTGGGAAAGTTTGTTCAGAGGTAATATGAACTTGAAAAACTTTTTGGGGAAAGAAATGAAATATTTTAGACAATAGTTCAGAGGTAATATAGATGTGAACTTATGTCCGAAAAATTCACTGTAGAGTGATTTTCTTGAGTGAGGATAGTCTTTAAGAACCCACTGGAGAAATTTTAGGGACTCATCATCAGGTATATTCCTAAGGGGAGCAAATTGTCATGTTAGAGAAAAACCAATTTGTAATGATCGTCCCTTCGTTTACAGATGCAAAGTGATGACTTTGGCGTCGATCAACTCCTGGATTCTCCTTTTCAGTAAATAGCACGCCTTTGTAGGATGATGAATGTACCGATGAAAGAGACAATAATCTGGGTCATCGACTTTGCCAGCCCTCTCAGGATATCTGATGTTGGGTAGCCGAATTTTGTGTTCCTTCATCAACATATTCAAGATTTTAATAATGTCATCTTTATTGAAGGAAAAAGTCCCTTTTGGTCTTCGGGCTCCCGATGCTTGAGTTTTACGGTCTTCCGGGAAGATCGTCATCGTCGCATCATCTTCGGATTCCGAGGAAATTCTACCCCCAGCTTTGGATGCTGCCCTGTTTTGTCGAGGTAGGCTACCCCCGGATATGTCGTGGCATTTGTCCACATAAGATGATTTAGAAGGACCTGCCTCTGGTTGTACAGGATTAGACTCTGAAGTTTTGGAGTTTGTAAGAGATGCAGTATACCCCAACCCAAAGTGAGCTTGTTGACAATAAGAATTATCCTGCAACGGTGTTCGTCTGCCTTTTCCATAGTTGAGGCCTTGCTTCAACTTTAAATCATAACCCATGCTTTGTATAATCTTTAAAGTTTGCGGGCTATCCCTATGGATTTGCATTTTGCCACCCTCAGACTCGCAAAATTCATCTTGTACAATCGGTCTGCCCCGCATGCGACCGAAGACTATTGGACGCTGGTCGTCGAGAGTTGAAGGAACAATAAAGACAGAATCTTCATGTGGTCCATATGTCATGACGACTTTAGATGTTGACGCATCTTCCCACATGATCTCCCCAAGTTTGACAGCTAGGGTAACTGAAGCCTGTTTATGACTCCTGTCTTTGCGTTTCTGGATCAGAAATTCACGCAAGTCAGGAGTATTAACGGAAGAAAAAGAGGAAGAAGGCATGTTCCTCCTGTTTACACCATTTGGAATGCGGATATTGGGCACCCCAATCCTTTCCCTGCCGTAGGAATACAGCAGTTCAGCCATATGAGCAGCACATGATTCCCGAGGAGCGTATATATCCGCAAACTGGGCCTTCTTTACGCCGAAGGGCTTCTCCTGGCGTAATTTGGAACTCTGCTCAGGTTGGCGTAAAACTGAGGAAGTCCTCAATCGACTGTCAGCGTTCCGCGTAATCTAAAAAGCTGGTAGACTCCTCTCTTGATGGCGTACAATCCGAGAAGTCGAGAAATCCGCCACTTGTTTTCCCTTACTGAGATTACTGGGACTCTCTGCCTCCTTTTGAGTGAGAGTGATATTTTTACGTGCGGAGCATATTTGAATTTTATGACTTAGCGCGGAGGCCTTGTCAAAAACTACGTCTGTCCCATCAGCGATGGAAGACGAGTTTTTACGCGCAATGCACGATGTATACTTCTGGATTGGCGCTAAGGCATTTCCAAAAGTTTTGTCTGCCCCGCCAGCGACGGGAGACTGAGTTTTATGCGCAAGGCACGGAGGGAGCGATGCTACAACCTCGTTGGTCGGAGAGGTCAGAGAGTCGGCAGGACCGGTAGGGGACGTCCGGGGCAACCACGCCTTACGCAGTTTCCTGTTGTCTTGGACAGAGAGAGAGAGAGCTATCCCCTGCTCGAAGCATATCTTCGTAGGCAGACTGGTCGAACTGGACGACCAGAGTCTTCTTCATTGATCCCACTGATACTGCATCTTGTTGAGCAATTGCTTTCTCGTCAGATGAGAAAGAGGTCCCCAGCAGAGTCCTATACGAGGATGTCAAGTACAATTTTTTAATCTGGGTAAATATTGCTATAGGAGTCTGATCTACGGTCGATCACTTTTTCCCTTGGACCACACAATGATGAATAAGTGATGTATAAGACGGAAGAAGATTCAAAGATTACAAAGGGTAGTGGATGCTCGATGTCAAAATCGTCGATCACTACTCTCTGTCTGAGCTCTGGATTCTTCTCTCTCAAAAATCAATTTTCGATCCTTCGACCTCTCTCTTCGATTTTTTGACCTTTCGACCCTTCTCTTCGACTTTTTGACCTTTTTCTGACCCTTGACCTCTGTCAATAGAGGTCTCTACTTATAGGGTTTTTGTCACGACCCGCACCCGAAAAATCGGGCATGAGTCGTGGGTACGTCCAGCCTACGCCGCAGCATCGGCGGTAGAACGCTGTCTAGGTCAACTATCTAAATAATAATCTCACACAAAAATCGGCCATGACCTCTCCAAAAGGAGGGCAACCACACAATCAATATATAAACCTGTCAAGATCTCAACTCCAAACGGAGGAGCAATATCATAATGATAATCACAAGTACTCAATCACGAATCTAAGCACGATAAGATAACACAGAGAGTCTAACAACTAAAAAGTCTAACCATCACCAACTACTACAACAACCACAACATACATAATAATAATACATCATCCAAAATAATATACAATACAAGGTCTCAATCCAAAACCGGAGACAAATCCGGTGCTAAAGCTAATAACAACAACAACAAGGTCTCAGAGATCCCGGCTACCAACCCGAAAATTACCCCTAAACTAGAGGGTCCATGTCTGCACCGTCGACAGGCTCAGGTCCATAAAACGTCGGAAACCAATCCTCCGGATACTCTGAAAAATATGTCCAGTCAGGTGTAACACCCCGTTCCGCTCAAGCGGACTGCCGACTCAATCGGCAATAGTGCGAACTGTCCCGACCCGCCTTACCTCAAAAGAGAAGCAAAAGATATCCAGACTTGTCCTTACAGGAATCTGGCTTGGACTTTCAGAGGCTCGCTCAGTCGTATCGCTCAACCGAGGCGAATCATCGCTAAGGTGGGTGGCTACGGTGAACTTGTCTTTGCTTAGCCAGCACACATAAAATCTGAAATATTTATGCTAGTCGCTAGGTGATTCACCTCCTGCATGCTAATAAATTCAACGCACCTAGCTAAGGGAATAATCCCAACTCATATTGCTTGCTAGAACATGGAAATTGAAATACTGCTTGTATTTAGACCCTCGCATGCTAAGTCCCTAACGGTTTCGTCTCTCGGCTTACCTTCGGGCCCGAGCCAACGTGCTGCTTACGTTCCTTAGAAACGCATGCTTGTCTGCTTGTAATGTTGCCATGTTTTCATCCAAACCCCGGAAGACTACTACGTAGTCGTTCCGTGCCTGAATAAACCTGCAAGTATTCGGGACCGCTAGGTCACTAAGGCAATCTCCACCCAAGGAGAATTGCATCAAGGCAAAAGTCATTCACTGAACAACGAAACAGGCAAAGCATCTTGTCTTGTACTATTGTTGCCTCAACAGCTTGCCTCTTGTCTTGTACTCTTGTCTTGTACTCTTGTTGCCCCAACCAAGGCCCCGTTCGATCATGGACAACCAGTGCACAGGGTAACGGTCTCGCGGGCGATGCTGGGGCACTGGCATCGACCCGGTCCGGGCGAGACAATTGTTCTTAGTCTCTTGTTCGGCGGAATGGCTTGCAGCGCCCCTTGTACTTGTTGCACACCATCTCGTCAAAGACTAAATAGTCTCTTGTTCGGCGGAGTAGTTTGTAGCGCCTCTTGTAGTTCGTTACAAACCATCTCGTTAAAGACTATACCGTCCATTATGGCATACGCCAGTGATCGCCTTGTATTTAACTTGTTGCATGCTTGCTTGTAAATGAAAGAAAAACTTGTAAACGAAGGATAAACAATTCATCCTCGCTTAGCGGCTATCCACGTGCGAGATACTATATCGCATGAAACAATTAACTGAACACCTGAACGATCTTGAAATAAGTACTCGTGTTTGCATATATCATGCCTCCTGAATGCTTATACATGCTCCTGCTTAAATTAACAATGTTTGCCTTGGACAGGAAAGGAGATGGTAAGTTGGTAAGTCTCGCCGTGTTTCCTCAAACATCGCATGGCGCACTGCCCGACACGTTAGGCTATTCAAATCTTGCATAAAACTGATCCTAAGGCAACTAGAAAGACAACTTAATAGTTGTGCACGGAACCTGTATTACGTGTTTGGATTTGTCGAGCGGGCGAGTAGCTTCCCCACCAGTGCATTCAATGTACTAATAATCCACCAGTTTGTATGCAGGGTGCGGGAGAACCTCGTTCGGTGCGGACGCCTCCAACGTGCGTGCTAAGGCATGGACATCACTCCGAAGCAACGGCGCATCCGGATCTGAAGCACATATACAAGACATAATATTGTGAACATAGTCTGAACTCGCCTGAACATCGCCTGTACAAATCATTCCACAGTTGTAGCCACTTGGCACGCTTTTACTGTTTCAGAGAGAGAGGCTTGAACGACTTGTAATCCCGGCTATACGCCGCCTGTAACACATGTTAATATCAATAAAAGAGCTTGCTTTAATTCAACTTGTGTTTCAATGCTTCCGCTATCTTTGTCAACTCAGAGAACTTGTTACCGAATCGCTATGCGTTCATGACTCTGCTGCACTCGGACAATCTGTGCGACTCTGTGGCTTAAAACTCTTGCCGCCAGCCAATGAACCATGGCCTTGCATGGGCGTGGCTCACGCTCGTGCGGCATCACGCCCGGATGGGCCAAGTGATCGTTCCGCGGGAGCGCTGGCGAGGGTGATTCCCGCCTAGCGGGAATGGCCGATTTGCCTACGGGAGATCGGGGCGTGATAAGTCAGGTCTGGAGCAAGTACATCTCTAACAGTAGTTCCATTTAAATGATAAAAACTATAAAACAGTTATAGCAAGAAGAATGAAGCAAGTATGAAACAGGAAATATGTATAACTGGTGCATAAAGGTAAAGATGCATGGATATCAGAGCAAGATAGTAATAACTGTAAGATACAGGAAATCTAAGCTAAGATCAAGTCCGTGCACATGAACGTGTAGTGAGTCCAGCATAAAAAAAATATGTAGTGAGTCAAGTTCAGAAACATGTAAGTGAGACAAGTCAAGAAATGCATGAGAGTCCAGACTATAAAGAATGAACTCGGTGTCTTCGAAATACTTGTTTCGACATGTAAACGGCTACGGGTAAGTACGGCTCACCGCGCACTGGGTGCGCGGCTGCTATCATTCAAGATTAGACCAGAGGGAGTGATTCCTGATGATGCCAGATAGGAATGTTTACATGTCTACTCGAGTATTTCCCCGCCCCGACTAATACAAGTGGATCCAAGATCCGACATGCAAATCAAGATGAGTCCAGCCTGAACATGAATGATACCTGTAGTGATGCCTGTAGGTGATGCCAATAGTGATTCCAGAATAGAGGCCAAAAATATGAAATATACGTGTCGCAAGTAAATGAATCCAGAAATACCAGTCAGTGTCCCGTGTTGTGCCAGAATAATCATATGCTACTATACTAGAAGCTGAATCATAATAATCATCAGATAATGAAAACTATCAGAGAATGTACTCGCCTGACGTCCTGAGCAACTGGCGATCCGAACTGGTATCGCAAGGACCTAATACGAAAAGCAAGGTTAAACAGGGTTCTAATGAGTTAAACAGATATAAAATAACTAAAAATAGGCTTCTAGGATCGTTCTAGGTCAAACGGGTCAAACCGGTGAAATCTGGGTCAAAAAGTCAACTCTTGGTCCAAAAAGTCAACTCTGGGTCAAAACTAGGTCAAAAGTTGACTTTGGCGGTCAACCGAGTCAACTACGGTCAAGTCTAGGTCAAACTAGGGTGCTCCTGAAATTCTAGGTCAAACCGAGCTTATTAAGCTAGAAAACTCTCAAACTCGCCTCCTTGAGATACCGGGATACCCTCGGTATCCGATACCTCAACCTACGCTATATACCCCGCCTATACCCTCTAAAATCTATGCTAGCACGCGTAAATATAAAGACATAAGCATATAAAAATTACTCCAATACTATTCCTAGGCTATTGCTCAAAAACCCCGCTCGAAACCCAATACCTTGGTTATCTTAAGGTATTGAGATACCTCGGTATCTCAAGGTATTGAGATACCGCTCTCAAACCCCTCTAACTAGCTATCTAACTAATAATTATATACCTAGTTATTAATCTAGGCTAGGTAATATAGATATCTACCATATTTATATATATCTAAGTATGTATATACCTATATATATAGATATCCACACACATATACATATATACCCTTTACCTTACCTATACATATATATATATATATATATATATATATATATATATATATATATATATATATATATATATATATATATATATATATATCTAACTATAATATATATCTAGCTCTAGGTATATATATATATATCTAACTATAATATATATCTAGCTCTAGGTATATATATATATATCTATGCATATAGATATAGGTATCTACTATATACCTACCTATCTATCTATCCATAGATAGATCTATCTATCTATGTATCTACTAACTACCTATCTATCTTATTTAACTAACTATCAAACCAACTATCTAACTAATAACTTAACTATCTATCTATGTAATTATCTATATGTCTATCTATTAGACTAACAAACAACTACCTCTCTACCTAGTATCTATCTAGCTAACTATTATCTATATCCATCTAACTATCTATCCATCAAACTATATCTAACTATCTATCTATTTATCCACTTACCCATCTACCTAGTTATCTATCTATCTATCTATAATTCTATTAACTTATCTATCAATCTACTAATCTATCTATCCATCAACATATATATATATATATATATATATATATCAATCTCTCTTTCTCCCTCACTAGCCCTCGCTACCCCTGCATACTTGCTAACCCTGCTGCTGCTCTTGTTGTACCTGCTGATGCTGCTGCTGCATGTACTGCTACTGCTGCTGCTGTGCTTCATAATGGCTGCTGTTGCTGCCCCTTGTTGCTGCTGCTGTTGGGGGCAGCAGCTGTTGCTGCTGTGCAGTCTGGCTGAACCCCCCCCCCCTCCTAATCACAAACACACACACACACGCCTATATACTTATATACATATCACCCTATCTATATATATATATATATATACACACATATAACTATATATAAACACTACTAGATAGATATATATATACGCTTATATCTACTCTCTAACACTCATACTAACACACTCACAAACACACTAACACACACACTCACACACAAAATCACACATAGCTATATATATATATATAAACACACATATTAATATATATATACACACATACAAATATATATATATATATATATATATATATATATATATATATATATATATATATATATATATACCAATACACACACACACTCTAAGATATATATATACACATACACATATATATATATATATATATATACATATACACACACAAGCACACTTACACATCCTCTAGACACCCGACAACGTCTACCTAGGTCCGTCTAGCCTAGAGCATCACCCAAAATTTGGCCAAATTCGGATTCCACCCGAAATCGACACAAAACCTAATGTCAAAGTCTCTAAACACTACCAAACTAGTTCCAACTTCCTCCTACGGGTAGGCTTAGGGTCTAGGAAGGTTCTACAACACTAATTATACTACATAAAAATAATTAGCAAGGGAAAAGTTAGGTTTTACCTCTTGGGAGTTGAAATCCCAAGGCCAAAGTCTCACAACCCCTAGAAATCACCTCCCTCAAGCTCCAAGCCACCAAATCTAGCTCCCACACTAGATCTAAGCTCCTCACACCTAGGTTAGAGAAAAATGTAGGGTTAGGGTTAATCATAAAGAAGAAGGAATGGAAGAAAGAAGGAAGAAAAATGGCTTACTTGAAGTAGGAAGGAGAAAGGAAGAAGAAAAAGGAGTGGAGAAGAAGAAGTAGAGAAGAAGAAGTGAAATGGGGAAGGGGGCTGCTGGTTCACACGGGTCTGGGCTATTGGGGAGGTCGACCAAGTGAAATATAAGGGTTCCACAAAGTCCAAATGACCAACATGCCCTCCAAACTTGGGTTTTGGGTTTTGGGGTTCCAAAAGCACTCAAACTAGCTCCAAATCTCTCCAACTAACCCACTAAAAATATAATAAATATTCTAAACCCAAAAATAAGTCTCACAGGGGTGTGGGCTGGGTCGGACATGGGTCCACTAGGGTCTGGCATGGGTCTAGGCTAGCCAAAATCCTAAAACAATCAATATAAAAATAATACAATCAATAATTAATTATAAATATAATTAATTAAAAATAATGCACAATTAACTAAATTAAAAATAAAAAAAAGTACCCGACTCAGGAAATGGGGTGGTGACAGTTTTAGTGACAGTAACCGTTCAGTCGGCGTAGAAGTCGGACAGTGGAGAGTGTGGCACTTTTTACGCGGCGGTTATAATAACTGCCACCCACGTATAAATGATCTTCTGAATAAGCGTGTGACGCGTGTCCCATTAAGAGATAATGCGTATAACTGTTGCGAAGATCACGGCATCCAAGCCACGTAGGTAGCTATCCCTCGCGTAGAAAAGGTTGGCGTAGAAGCCAATAACTGTCACCATGGCGTAGAAGCCAAATAGTTATCAAATTGGCATATAAGCCAAATAGGCGTAGAAGCCTTGTAGGCGTAGAAGCCTGATGCTGCATGGATAGGTAGCTAGCGTACAAGATAGCTGATCCTCCTTCCTTGACTGAGGTCTTGAGCTAATTCTGGACCAAATAGCCCTATTACGCACCAATGCAAATGTAGCCTGAGTTGGCGTATTTCGAGAAGATATCATACGTCGTACTCCTTATAACTGAAAATAGTCACGTCGTCGTATTTCAAGGATATAGCGTACAGCGTGCTCCTTATAGCTGAAAATAGCCTGATGGCGTAATGTGTAAAAGTGATGATGTGGACGTATTAGCCATAATTATGGTTCACCCAGTCTTTGAAAATATAACCAAATCCCGTGCATTAAATGCAGAGATCTGCCCCCATCATGCGCATTAACTGCAGAGACGTACCTCGGGCTCTGTACGAAGAACAGCTTTTGACGTGGCAGTCCGTTTGTCTTCTGCGGAGCGTAAAAGCTCACATCTGCCTGTGTAAAACTAGGCAGCGTATTCCCTTGTATGCGTAAAAGCAGTTTATACCAAGGAAATATCACTAAACGACGGTTTGGGTCTCTGTGCCGCGCCATCATTACAGCCGTCGTCTGGATAGTTGTGCAGTACTCTTTGTCAGGAGTCAGGTTCACTGTATGATCTGACAGGTTCATTCGAGGAATACGAAGCGTTCTCGTACACTTCCATGCTGCATTAAAAGCGGATGAGTTTTACGCCATAAAGACGATGTAACAACCTTTTTACGCCAGAGCAGCCTGGAAATACTGCATTACGCAGGGTTGTCCTGGAGCTTATATTTTACGTTGTACTAGCGATGAAGCTCTTTTTGTACGCCGATAGCTCTGAAGTCCTGTCTTATGCCACACAGCACTGAAATACTGCGTATAACTCTGCAGCGTATTTTTTATGCTTCTACAATGATGATGTGTTGATATTCTACCCAAATGGCATACACGCAATGCTAATAGACGACGCGAGTAGCAGTAGTAGTATTCTTTCCCTATCACCATCTCGCCCCTTGGGGTGGCTTATCTTCTTTTCTATATCCATTCCTTAACTCGTGCTTAACTCTTCCTATCGTAGTCGTATCCTTTCGTGCCATTATGAATTGTTTGAATTACTTCAACCTCACCCTTATTTTGATTAGTTAAAACATAAATGTGTTCGTAATGATTAATAACTAAAGGATGATTTCTTAATGATAATCCTTATGTATATGCACTATAGCAATATCTGTATCCTTTTATTATTTTAAAAATTATGTATAGAATCCCTTAGTCTAATAGGAATAAGTTGGATTGTTGAACTAGTTTATACTCCTAATAGTTTTATAAGCTAGTCAAGACCTTAAATATTGCCCTAAAATTTAGACTAAGCTTAGGAAAGAGTGGAAGTCACTTGTTACGAACTGACAACTATGACAATTTGCTGGCGAAGTAGCGACAACTGCAGCTAGACCATTACAATAGAGTAGTCAAAGTATTTGCAGACATACTGGTCAGGTGGCATGGCAGTATTAGACTATGATACTAGATGGATACATAGAAAAATCATAGTTATGAGATTCTAGACGGGTATCCCAAGATACTCGACCCAATAAATAAATTCGTCTTACAACCTAGACAATAGCCACAAGTGACTTTGACTACTAATAGAATTCTTGTAAGTTGGGTAGTGTAGACGAGTTAGAGGATAATAGAATAGCGTATGGACAATAAATGAGAAGTGTTAGAATGACAGACCATGACTTTTAGGAAGCACTGCTAGATAGCAATGTAGTGTAATAGCTATAGTGATTATTATGAATATGGGTTAGTGTCAATTTCGAGGACAAAATTTTTATAAGTTTGGTAGAATGTAAAACCCCAAATTTTTAAAAACCGTATTAATTATTTTATTAATTATTTAATTTATTTATAGCATTTATTAGTTAATTAGAAGAAATATAATTTATTGGATTTTAATTATTAGGTAATTATGCATTTAGAGAATTATTAAGCAAACTATTATTTTAGCTTATTTTATTGTATGTAGAAAAAAAAATTGTAGAAAGGTGATAGAATTTTAGATGTACTAATAAATTTTTTCTGAAATTTTGATACCGTATATACATGTTTAAATAAATATTAATAAATAATAGTTATAATAAATATACTAATAATAACAATAAGCGTTAGAAGTAATAATAATAATAATAATAATAATAATAATAATAATAATAATAATAATAATAATAATAATAATAATGATGATATTATTATTATTAGTAACAATAATAATGTTAATAAATAGAAAAGAAAAAAAAGAAATAGAAAAGAAAAGAAAGAAAAAGGAAAACAAATAAATAACCCCTAACCCAATAACCTAATAACCCCTAACCCAATAACCCGATAACCCCCCTATCTAATCCCCCACGGCTGTGACCGCGCGACCCCCCCTTCTCACGATCCGTCTCTCTATATATAACTACCTAATACTAAACCCTAACCCTAATTCTACCCATCTCGACCACCAAAGCCCGCCGCCGTCGACCCTTCGCCGCCTCAACACCGCCGCAGTCGCCGGAGCCGACCGCCGCCGCCGCTCGTCGCCGTTCGCGAGATCGCGTGCCGCAGAATTCTGACAGCAGCGAATCCCTGTTCGCGCGTAGATTTTTGCCTCCTCGCTCAACCAAACTCGACCCCGTCTTCACCGGTATGTTCACGACATATCCCTCTTCCAACTCTGTGTGTTAGTTTATTTCGAGCAGCGCGTAACCCTAGGCAAAAACCGAGGCAAAGTTGGAGAAAAACGACAACTTTTAATTCGCATAAAACTGCGGTAACCACCCATGTTTAAGGACTCGTATCTCCAACCACAGAGATCCGAATTTAGTTTTTCTTTTTGTTATGCGAAGACCACCTAACAAAGATTAATTTTTATCAATCATAATATTTTATTTGTTGCTGTATGCTGAATTAAATCAGATTAAAAATTCTAAAATCCTACTTTTTTAACTTCAAGAATTTGCGATACGGAGCACGCCCCGCCAAACGTGACCGCCCGCGTATGGTATGTCCAGACGTGTGAACTTTTGCGGAAACTGATTCGGACACGTGTGCGCATCGGAATCAACCCGTATCCGTAAAAATTTTCCGTATCGCATCTTTTGCAAAATATCGCACCATTTAATGTACGCTCGTCAAAACGCGACAAAACTTGCGACATTGGATTCGTGGTATCACGTTGGTCCTGTGACCCAAGTTTCAAGCGATTTTGAGACAGTTGACCAAGCCGCCTATTTGTGGGCCCTACGGTTGACTTTTTGGGCGAATTTGTGTTCGGCTCACTGGAATCAAAAATTGGACGTACCATTGAGTTTGTATTGACGTTTAGAATTGGTTTGACATATAATTTGTCCCTTTTAGAGACCTTTATTCCTGGCACACTTTTCGGTGCAAAGTGGGCCACATGTGGACCCCACTTTGACCCAAAATTATCGTTTTGCTCCTGTGTCCAAATTGGACAAAAATGTAGTATTTTCTAGATATCTCTCTTATTCTTGGAACGTTGGTGATATTTATTTCAGCATCCGGAGACGTTCATCCTGAGGTCGTAGCTTCTGATCCTGTGTGCTTGACTCATGGACGTTACACTTTACAGCTCTCTTGCTAGGCAAGATACCTTGCCAAATTGCTTACAGTACTTTGCATGCTTATTATATTTCTGTTTATATTCATTGCATGTGTGTTTTCTTCCAGTCATAAGTATATATATATATATATATATATATATATATATATATATATATATATATATATATATATATATATATATATATATATATATATATATATATATATGTTGACACACACTTGACACATAGTATCATGGGAGGGGAGGACAATCAGAAGGCGTATGAGCTATAACCACTCTGGTAAACCATAGTAACTAGCACGCACTATGGTAGTCATGTCCGATGGTCTCTACCCCCGTGGTATGTCAGCAGATGGTGTCATGGATTCAACGTTATTTTCGTTCCCCTAAAAAGATGCAACTTATATGAACTAAATTCACTTAGTTCTCTATAGAAAGATCATTTTAATGCATGCTCGTCCCTAATAAGTAAGTGTTGATTTAGGCGAGTGGGTTCATCCCGCTCACCAGTACAACTGAGGACTGACCCACGTTGTGGGCAACTATTTCAGGCACTCAGGCGGTGCAACGCTAGTGGATAGACGAGAAGGCGTTAGAATTTCTTCTATTTTTAAGTATAGTTGAAGTTAGTTCATTTTGGAGGGGTAAACTTTCAATCTATACAAGGGCATAATTTACGGACGACAAGGCTTATCTGATGGAGCGCGCCCTGCCTTTTGAGTTTTTCTTTTGTAATGCAAACCAAGTAGCCAAGAGGCGCATCAAATATTAACTCTATATAAATTATTCTGAATTATCAATGAAAAGCATGTTTCTTCCTATAGTTGTGTTCAACTATCTGTGAATGTGTTTTCTAACTTGTGTTTTCAAATAGGTTCCTATCACTGTACGTTCTTCCCTTGTGCGAGCGCAACTCCAGGCTCGCACGACATCATACCCCAGTGAGGACGATCAGTTCCGTAAAGGATCCAGCGAGGATGATTGACCCTTTTGGGATCGGGGCATGACATATTGGTATCAGAGCACGGCTTCACTTTTTTGGGTTTTCAAAAAGATAATTTAGGAGTTTGATGCGCCTCTCGATTGAGTTGTATTCGGCGTCCGCTGCATGAGATGAATCTCCCTATACAATGAGCCCATAAATAAGGATTTGTCATTTTTGGAATGTTGATAAGCTACTCTCTTTTGTAGCAATGGCTAAGAAAAACACTGCCGCTGCAAGCAGTGCTCAGCCCATCCAGAGCGATCCGACAAGTTCTGGAGAATCCGGGAGAGCGGGTTCAATCGATATGACCGAAAGGCTTATGCACCTAATGGAGGTACAACAACAACAAGCTGCCACTCAACAGGTACAGATTCAGGCACAGTTCACTGCTCAACAGAAGCATATGGATACCATGATGCAATTGATCGCATCTTTGGTAACCAGCAACGACGGAGCAACGGTGACGCCTGTCACGCCGCTGGCTATGGGGGTAGAAGACGAATCCGAGGAAACACAGCCCCCCCCGCTAGGAATACTTGCAGAGCAACGAATTTCACCAAAATGCACCCACCACATTCAACGGACGAGCAGAACCGGATGTGGTTATGGGATGGATTGCAAAACTCGAAGGATTATTCAACCTGGTTGGCATTAAAGGGTCCAAACGAGTAGCTTGTGTATCGGTGCAACTGGAACTACGGGCGCATGATTGGTGGGAAGCTACCAAGCAAGGGATTTATGATGCCAATCATAACTGTAAGATCACCTGGGAGATGTTCAAATCTGCCTTTATTGAACAATATATCCCTCGGGCCGTGCGGCAACAAAAGGAAGATGACTTCAGCAATCTGGTACAAGAAAGTATGTTTGTTGATGACTACGATTTAGTGTTCGCTAGACTCGCCAAGTTTGTCGGACACTTTTTGCCTAACCATCAGGCGTTGTGCTACCATTTTCAGAAGGGTTTGAATGACGACCTGCGTAAGGACGTCATAAATCAGAAGTGCCAGACCTACCAGGAATGTTAAGAAGCGGCCCTAAATAGCGAATGGATCTTTGGACGCAATTCATAAAAGGTCAATGTACAGACTCCCCGTACCAATTTTAACAAGAGACCTCAAGAAACGGGAGGGTCTGGAGCGCCGAAGCGTCCGCACACATCTGAGCACAGGGGTCCGCATCAGGGACCGTATTGCCATAGGTACAGCAAGATGGGGCATCGGGTGAATGAGTGTCGAGTCATTGAATACTTTAAATGTGGCCGTTTGGACCATAAAGCATTTGACTGTCGAGACCCCAAGCCGGTTGGACCATAAAACATTAAAAGTTCTTCTATTTTGAAGTATAGTTGAAGTCAGTTCATTTTGGAGGCATGGAATTTCAATCTATGTAAGGGCATAATGTATGGACGATAAGGCTTATCTGATGGAGCGCGCCCTGCCTTTTGAGTTTTTCTTTTGTAATGCAAACCAAGTAGCCGAGAGGCGCATCAAATGTAAACTCTATATAAATTATTCTGAATTATCAATGAAAAGCAGGTTTCTTCCTATACTTGTGTTTAACTATTTGTGAATGTGTTTTCTAACTTGTGTTTTAAAATGGGTTCCTATCACTGCACGTTCTTGCCTTGTGCGAGCGCAACTCCAGGCTCACACGGCATCACGTCCCAGCGAGGACGATCGGTTCCATAAAGGATCCAGCAAGGACGATTGACCCTTTCGGGATTGGGGCATGACAAAAGGTTAGGACACGATATCGAGGAGAAGGTTGTAAGCATTTTATCGGACACGGACACACGCATACATGTCAAGTGTGGATATCCAGGAGTGTATCAATGAGTGTCAACTATGTATCCTGGACATGACACTGGATATCCATGACTTGACTTTTCAATTAGAAAGTCATGGCCTAAACAAATGTCAAGTGTGGATATCCAAGATATAGAGTTGACACTCACTGATATACTGCAATATGAGTATCCAGGATACAGAGTTGAACGAAGAAGTATCAGTGCTAGGACTAGGTGTATCAGTGCATTTACTGTATTCCTGAGTATTCTTATGTGTGTAGACAAGTAGGTATATAAAATAATTGGGTATTCCTGAGTATCAATGTTAGGACTAGGAGTATCAGTGCATGTACTATATTTAAACGAAGAAGATGAATTTTCAGAAGAGGATTAAAAATATCAATATGAAATCTATTTAGACTTGTGACATGTACTGTAATTTAAACTATTTTCTTGAACGATGTTTATTCATCTTTGCATATCTAGAGTGGGTGTCATTTGGATAATATACACTACCAAATATTCACATGAGTATATACTTGAATGATGTATATTCATCTTTGTAGAAGTATCTAGAAATGGATATAAATTACTATCTGCGTCATCGTTCGTGGATGTACAACCGTCATCCTGATGACATGTGCGGTGTGCGGGATAAATTCATTGAGGGTGTACAGCAGTTCCTGTAGTTTGTCAAGGCGTTCCCTCATTACGTGGACGATACCAAAATTAAGTTTACGTGTGTGAGATATCGCAACTTGAAATATCATCCAGAAGTGGAAGTCACATATCATTTGTACTATAAGGGTTTCATGCCAAATTACTATCAGTGGATCACACATGGAGAACTTGTGTCTTTAGCATCGGAGTCGGAGCCTTATGTGGAGCCGTATATGGATGTCCACGACCACGCTGCTTACGACGACAGATGGGTGAACATAGTTTTTCCGCGGCGGGGCCTAGTTTCGATCCGGACAATCATGATGCAGCTGAGGAGGCACCGAATACCGATGTTGTGAAATTTATGGAGTTGCTGGAGAATGCAAGGACTCCATTATATCTTGGTTGTGAGGATCATTCCCTATTGGAGGTGTGCAAAACCCCTATTCCTAAAAAGTCGTATATGCCTTTTTTAATTAATTATTAATTTAATTATAGTAGTTATGTGCTAATTAGGAGAAATAGATTTTTATTAATTTTTATTTTAGGTGTTGGTACACTTAGGAGATTTATGGGACCATCGAGAATTTTTCTAAATTTATTTCATGTAGGAGACCCCTTGAGCAGTTGCTAACTTAATGGTGTGCGTTAATATAATTCTAAGATTTTTCCTACGAGTATATACGTATATATAAATATATATATATATATACATATATATTAAAGGAAAATATAAAAGGAAAAGAAAAGAAAAGAAAAGAAAAGAAATGGAAAAAAAAACAAATCCATTAATAACTAGTAACGACCCAAACCAAAGTAGTCAGCCGCTGTCCCTTTTTCAATCCCACGACCCCTACAACCCACTTAGCAAATAAGCAAAGCACCCCCCTGGTAGCAAATCAACAGCAGACCCCTAACCCGCGTTAGACCCCTCTCTCCTTCTCTTATATATATATATATATATATATATATATATATATATATATATATATATATATATATATATAACTTATTTAAAACCCTAACCCTAGATCAATCCAATCCCTTCCTCTTCCCATCTAGACCTAAACGCCGCCGCCACCGTAGCCGGAGAACCCCGCTAGGCCATCCAAACCGATCCCGACGACCGCGCACCCCCCGCACTGCAGAATTCTGCAGCAAGCTACCTGTGTTCCAGAGTTATTTTCCGTCGCCTCGCTCAACTAAACGCCACCCCGTCTTCACCGGTATGTTCACCCTTTAACCCTCTTCCATATTTGTGTGATAGTAGACCTCGAACAACGCTTAACCATAGGCGAAAACAGCGCCAAAGTTGGCAGAAATAGACCAAATTCTGGGATCGCAGAAAACTACGGTGATCACCCATGTTTCCGAGTTCGTATCTCCCACCACGGAGATCCGAATTCGATGATTTTTTTTGGTATATGTAGAACACTTGACCTAGTTTAATTTTTGTTAAATAATCCTAGATTATTAACTGCTGTAGACAGAATTAAATTTGTTGGAAAACCCCGCGAACACACTTTTTCATATTTTCAAAAGTTGTGAAACGGAGCGCACCCCGCCAAACGGGACCGCCCCGCCGTGTACCAAGTGTACCGAACGGTGCACGTAGCATAACCGGACATGTAAAAGTTTCAAAAACTGATTTGGACGCGTGTGTGCGCCGGAATCATCCCGTATCCGCTGACAAATCCCGTGTCGCAACTTTTGCGAAAGTCGTACGCATTTTGTACACGCTCGTCAGATTGCCACAAAATTTACGTCAGTGGAATCGTGGTAACGCGCTGGTCCTGTGACCCAATTTTTACGCAATTCTGAGACAATTGACCAAGTCGCCAATTGGCGGGCCCCATGGTTGACTCTTTGGACGAAATTGTGTTTGGCTTATCGAAATCCACATTTGGACATACCGTTGGGTTCGTATTGACATCTAGAGTTTGTTTGACCTATAATTTATTCCATTTAGTGACTGTTACCCTTGGCACATTTTTCGGTGTAAAGTGGGCCACACGTGGACCCCGCTTTGACCCGAAATTACCGTTTTGCCCCTGTATCCAAATTGGACGAAAGGAAAGTGCTTTCTAGCTATTTTGCTTATTCTGGGAACGTTGGTGATATCTATTTCAGCATCCGGAGATATTTGTTCTGAGGCCGTAGCTTCTGATCCTGTGTGCTTGACTTCTGGACAGTACACATTGTAACTTTCTTACCAGGCAAGATACCTTACCAAATTGCTTACAATATTTTGTATGATTAGTATATTTCTGTATATTTATTGCATTTTTGTATATTTCTTGCATGTGTAGTTTTTTTTCAGTCATTACTATGTATTAGATATGTTGACACACACATGGCACTTAGTATCATGAGAGGACAATCATTAGGCGTATGGGCTTTTAACCACTCTGGTAAACCATAGTATATAGTTCGCACTACGGGAGTGTGTCCGATGGTCGCTACCCCCGAGGTATGTCGATTGATGGAGTCACGAGGGTCTCTACCCCCGAGGTATGTCGGCTGATGATGTTCACTGACGTGTGTGTGAGTGTGAGATTTAGATCGAGTAGCCAACCCTTGCCCATACGTCAAAAATTTGTCCTCATTTGCATTCATATAGATTGTCTTGTACAACGTACTTACATATTTTCTACCTATTATGCATGTTTACTATATTCAAATTGGCTTGCTTTTCTGTATCTTGTTACGTCCCTCTGAGGACCTGGTCCCCTTCCAAGTGTATCTGTTCTTGAGTATTTGCAGGAGCGCAGATTTGGATGGTTATATATGTTTCGTGGATGTCTTCTCTTCGAGCCGTGGTCGTTAGCTGGTATTCTTATATTGTATTTATTGTGTTGTACCTTTACCCTCGAGTTGGTAGTGGATTTGTTTCCATCCAACTATCATCCTTAGATACTTATATTGATATCTAGTTTCATAGGTACTGGTTATTTATTTATATTTGATTTTCGTGGATGCGATTTAGATTATACCATGTGAGTTGTGACATATGTTTATACCACTTGTGGTTTGATATTCATATTACAGCGTACGTGTGGATTTTGGTTTCCATATAATGGAGTTGCCATATCCATACGGCTGGCATGCTTACGTGTTCCTAGTCCTACATATTTTGGGACTGGGGAGTGACAAGGTGGTTACATGATTGTTGAGCATAAAGTCCGATTTTAACATGTCGCAAGAATGCTATAACCGACTGATGGATTTGATTATATAGATCTTGCCAGAGGGTACAAAATTGCCTAAAGACTTCTATCGATCTAAGAGGATGGTGAGATCGCTCTGGATGGGATACGAGAAAATCGATGCATGTCGCAACGGGTGCATGTTGTACTACAAATATGATAAGGATGAAGATGCGCACAGATTCTGTGGTGCTGATCGCTACAAGGCCACTGGGAGAAAAAAGTCTGTCGGTGCAAGAAAGCTTATCGATTCGATGCACAACTTGCCTTTGACGCTGCGGTTGTAGAGCTTGTTTATGGTGAAGAAGATTACAGAAAATATGAGTTGGCACAGGCGAAAATAGATCGAAGGAATATTGGATCATCCATACGATGGAGAAGCATTGAAGCACTTTGATCGAGAGTATCCAGATTTTGCTTCGGATCTGCGTAATGTCAGATTGGGGCTCTCTTCCGACGGTTTTACCTCATTCGGACTTTCGGGCTCCCAGTATTCGTGTTGGCCTGTGATCATCACTCCGTACAATCTACCGCCTTGGATGTGCATGAAGACTCTATATATGTTCCTAACCATTATTATTCCGGGTCCGAACAATCCGAAGAGGAACATCGATGTGTATTTACAGGCTTTGAAAGATGAGTTGAATCAGCTGTGAGAAGTAGGTGCCAACACGTACGATGTTTTTAGAAAGAAATATTTTCAGATGAGGGCAACACTTATGTGGACTATCAACGACTTTTTGGCATATGGAATGTTATCGGAATGAAGCACTCATGGTCGTCTCTCATATCCGTATTGCATGCACCGCACTAAGGCTTTCCGTTTGAAACACAGAGGCAAACCGTGCTTCTTCGATTGTCATCGACAATATTTGCCGAAGGATCATTGGTACCGGAGGAACATGAATGCTTTTCGTGTGAGTATTATGGAGAAGGCCAATCCACCGCCAAAGTGGCCCGGATACACGATATTGGAAGAGGTAAAAGATTTATCAAGTGCTATCGAAGAGCCTGCTAAGGGGTACAAGTGTGACGGATTTGGTCGCACCCATAACTGGACGAAGATGAGTATATTCTGGGATCTGCCATATTGGAGCACCAATCTGATCAGACATAACCTTGATGTCATGCATATCGAGAATAATATGTTTGATAATATAATTAATACTGTAATGGAGGTAAAGGGGAAGACGAAAGACAATCTGAAGGCCAGGTTGGACTTACAAGAAATATGTAGACGTCCTGTGTTGTATTTGATAAATGAGGGGAATGGAAAGTTAAAGCAGCCTAAGTCAATTTTTACATTGGAGAATAAGAAAAAATGAAGAATTTGTAGGTGGATTCAGGGTCTAAAATTTTCAGACGGGTACGTGTCAAACTTGAGAAGATGCGTCAACCTCAAGGAGAACAAACTGGAGGGTATGAAGAGTCACGATTTTTACGTATTCATGGAGAGGTTAATTTCGATTGCATTTTTTGAATTCTTACCACAGGTTGTTTGGGATCCATTGACAGAGCTCAGCATATTCTTCAGAGATCTTTGCTCTACTAAGTTGCTCGTCGATCGTCTAGAAAAGCAAGGGAAGGACATTGTGGTAACACTGTGCAAGCTCGAGAAGGTATTTCCTCCTGGATTCTTCGACTCCATGGAGCATTTGCTAATTCATCTTTCCTATGAGTCACGTGTTGGTGGTCATGTCGGTTATCGATGGATGTACCCGTTCGAGCGGCATCTGAATCACCTAAAGAGAAAGGTAAAAAACAAGGCACGGGTTGAGGGCTCTATTTGTGAAGCTTATGTTCTCGAGGAGATTACAAACGTTTTCTCGATGTATTTCAAACCTCATGTTTCTACTAATAGAACGAGAGCTCCGAGAAACGACGACGGATATCATGAATCTAATGATGCAATACTGAAAGTATTCAATGCGTCCGGAAAGCCTTCAGAAAAAATGAACAAGAGATATTTGAATGACGACGAGCTAAGGGCTGCTCAGTTGTATATATTACTCAATTGCGACGAGGATGAAGTGGAGAAGCTAGAGGGGTAAGTAATTAATACGTCCACGTTTATGTCATCTCAATGTAATAGTATAAGCTAATATTATGCTATTAATCAGCGGTTGCTTTGTTGTTTTTTAGCACATATAATGATGAGTTGAGGTCGGTTAGACCCTACATAACAGACGAAGAAGTTGAACAAGATATGAGATGTCATTTTCCTTCTTGGTTGAGCACATATGTAAAGAGCTCGGTAATTACTTTTTATGTATGCACTTGCATAATAAATAACTTACTATCCCTACATTGGTATTTAGGTCGATCGTCTAATAAAACCCGAGACTGAATCTATTAGAACTCTAGCCAAGAGACCAATTATTATCGTCAAAATATAGCCAAGTTACTGTGTGAATGGGTTTAAGTTTAAGTCAACAAATGCTCCGATCAGAGACAGCTTTTTGGATCTTGATTCCATGAAAAACAGTTATTTGTGAATCAAATCTTCAAACTACAATGACGTCGATCCAGGCAATAATTTTTTTGGCATCTTATGAGAGATTGTGGAGTTGACATATAATTATGGCACAGAACCTGCTAAGATCGTACTATTCAAGTGTGAATGGTTTGATCCAATTTAAGATCAAGGTTAAAAAATTGACAAGCATGGACTTATGGATATAAACTACAAGCATAAATATCAAGGCTATGAGCCATTTGTCCTATCAAGTCAGGCTCAGCTCGTATACTTCATAACTTATCCTAGATGGGGGACAGCGAGGTCGGATTGGTAGACAATATGCAAGACTAAAGCTAAAAATACCTTTAACATTGACGAAATAGCTTATCAGGAGGAAGAGCTACCTCTTATAACAAATATTGTTGATATGGACTCAACGAAAGTTACTCATTATACGACTAATAATGTAGAAGAGATAAAATTATCCGAAGAGGAAGACGAAGACAAAGTAGATGAAAGTGATGATGAGGAGGAAGAGGAAGAGGAAGAGGAAGGCGAACAAGATAATTTTTATGAAGATGATTGAAAATAAAATATTTTGCCTGTAGAATATACTATATTTTGACTGTAGAATGTACTATTTTGACGAAGACATGTATTATATTTTCACTGTAGAATGTATTATCCATTTAGACTTGTGACACTAGTAGTTATTTACTATGCAATTCTATTAATGCTATGAGATATGCATAACATTTTAACTGTAGAATGTACTATATATTTTTTATTTGTTCTATCATCATATATTGTTATCAGGTATGACAGGACGACGCAGAGCGTTCGGCAGGTCCCGAGGTAGATTGAGTGCTCCTCCGGTACTTCCTACTGTTGGTTCTAGATCCTCGGTGCCAAGTACACCAGTATATCGACCAGTCACATCTCCGACTGTGATGACATTACGTGGCAGCACTCCTGGGACGAGTAGTTCTAAGCCATAGATAACTCCCTCGTCTAACGTTCCTCCTGCTGACGGAACCATGGAGACAGATGAGCATATGGAGAAGGTTGAGCTGACGTCGTCCCAACATCAGCTAGATCCTCCATGCGCACCTCCAGACGAGACGAGGACGGAGATTTGAGTCGACGGTACAAAGTAAGTCAATTAGTTGATTTTGCATCATATATATCGTATATTTATTTATTCATCATATATTTACTTTTTCGATAAAAATAATTATCTCTGTATAGATATCGTCCCTCGTCATACAGAGACACCTGGGCCACTTTCTGAGGTACAACTATGGTGGCCCTTGGATCAACAACTCTGATGCTCCGGATGAGAGAAATGCGTTCTGGTTTGCGCACTTCAAGGTAAAAGTATATTATATCAATCATCTAATTTATGCATATTATATAACTTACTAAATTACTTCTTGTAGCAAATGTATTTCTATCCACCACACCGGGCGGAGTTAATCGAGCAGATGTTTTTTGCCGTTACTGCCAAGCTGATCCGTGATGCTCTGGATGACCAAAAGGCTCGTGATCGTGAAAGAAAACTGATCCAAGGTTGGATCACGCTTGAGCAGTGGACTGCGATGAGGGCTAGATTCGACGATCCGAGGTACAAGGAAAGGTCTGAGAAGGCCAAGGCGGCTAGGGAGAAGGCAACAAAGTGGTGTGGTGGCTCGATTCCGATGACGGAACATCTCCGTCATTTAGTATATTTTTTATTTCAGATATAAATTTTAATACAAGTACGATAAAATGTTAGTAGGATAAAATATTTAATTTTAATACTAAATAATATATTTTTAACATGTACAGAGGGATGAGAATGCCAACATGGTGACCATCTTCCTGGCCACCCATCGAAAGGGCAGAAATCTCATTGATAAGAGGGCCTCGCAGACCTATGTAAGTATTACTTTACTTTATGTTAATGTTAATATAACTTAGGAAATATGCAAATAAATATCCATGTAGTTAGTAATAAGTACCTTAGACACATTAGCAATTATCGAGTATCCAAACTTTTCGAGACCGAGTATCTTAGGCTGCGTGAGCGGGCGACTGCTAGTGCACCTACAGCGGAAGATGCTGGTGTTTGTGGTATTAAACGAAAGAATGAAAGTGTATTTCAACGACGGGGTTATAAGAGACCCGCGCCCTTTGGTTTACAAACAAACTTGTACAATGTAATCCTATACGAGGATGTGGGAGTATAATTTATTTAATCTGGGTATAAATTGCTATAGGTGTCTGATCTGCGGTCGATCACTTTAGCCCTTGGACTACACGATATTGAAGAAGTGCCGTGGAAGACAGGATGCAGCTTCGGAGGTTGCAAAGGAGGGTGGATGCGCGATGTTGAAGGTCGTCGCTCCCTGTTCCTTGCCCGAGCTCTGGGTTCTCCTCTCTCTCTCTATCTCTCCTCCTTGATCTCTAGTTCGATGACCTTGTCCGATCTTCGAGTTTCTAATTTTTTGCCCTTTGATCTTGTACTGGTTTTCTTGACCAATTTTCTGACCTTTTTCCCCATTGATAGGGGTCTCTATTTATAGAGTTTTGGTGACAGTGACCACTCCGTCGGTGTAACAACCGAGGAGTGGACAGTACAGCACCCTTTTACACAACGGTTTAAAATAACCAATGCCTGCGTGTAAATGACCTTTTGAGTGAGCATGTGACGCGTGTCCAACTAAGGGGACAAAATACGTATATCTGCTACGAAGATCACGGCGTAGAAGCCACGTAGGTAGGTATCCCTTGTGTAGTAGAGGTTGGCGTAAAAGCCAAGCGACTGTCACCTTGGCATAGAAGCCAAAATAGGCATAGAAGCCGAGCAGGCATAGAAGCCGAATGGGCATAGAAGCCGAATAGGCCTAGAAGCCGAATGGGCATAAAAGCCGAGCAGGCATAGAAGCCGAATGGGCATAGAAGCCAAATGGTCGTAGAGACCGAGAGGGCGTTGGAAGCCGAGGGAGCACTGATCCTGAGCGGGCGTAGAAGCCACTGTGTACCGAGTCGAAGTGCTGATACGGACGTCTTAGACGGAATTACGGCTTTCGAAGATGTAATCAAATCTTCTACAGAGATTTGTCATCATCTTGTGCATTAAATGCGGAGACGTGTTTTTGGAGGTCTGCAGCCCTTCTGTGCATCCGTCGCGAAGACGTGCCTTGAGGGAAACTGTCACTGCTCTGTGCAATTAGACGTAGAGACGTGCCTCGAGCCCCATACGAAGTGCAGTTTTTGACGTGGCAGCAGTTTGCCTTACTGCGGAGCGTAAAACAGCTCATATTTGCCTGTGTAAACAAGGCAGCGTATTCTCTTGTACACGAAAGAGTGGTTTACGCTGGGGGGATTTTGGTAGACGACGATTTGGTGATATTTAACCAAATCCTCTGCATTAAATACAGAGATCCGCCATCATACTGCGGGGTGCGTCCCGAGGGGTCTGCCATCGTTTTCAGCCATCGTCTGGGTAGCCGTGCAGTACTTTTTGTTAGGAGTCAAAGGCCAGGTTCACCGCGTGACTTGACAGGTTTATTTTGGGGAAGACGAAGCGTTCCTCGTACGCTTTAACGCTGCTTTGAGAGCGGCCGGGTTTTACGCCATGGAGGCGATGCAGAACCCTGTTTTACGTTGGATGGCTTCGAAGGCCTCTGTTTACGCTGCTCTGTATCAAGATGCTGCGCAGATTGTTCCAGCGTATTTTTTATGCTTCTACAAGACCCCCTTCAAAGCTTTTAAATTCCTTGGAATTTGAAACGCTTTGAAAGAAGCATGAACGGCCCCTCGTAACTCGAAACGTTTCTGAATAGAGCGTTGAAACGGTCGGTACTGACTTTATGGCGGATTTATTGGGGACCGCTGTGATCTCTTGCGCCTATAAAAGGCTGGGGGGGTGAACTTGTTTCACCACATTTCCATTGTCATGCAGAGATGATCGCCTGAGCTCGTCGGGTCGATCTGAGGAAGAAGGAGATCATGTTCTTCCAGCATATAAGGAGCCAAAAAAGACGGCGTCTTCGAGCAAGTGTCCATTGCAACGATGGATCATGGAAGGATATCTTAGCCTCCCTTGCTCGGGATAATCAGCAACTTTGTATGGCGTTGTACTGAGAGAGAGGAAGGGTCGTATTAGACCACACCGCTTGCAGATGGCGCCTTCTCCCGTTGCCTCCGGTGACGAGAGTCAGACAGACTCGTCCTGTCCCGACTGGAGCGGTGCACGGAGCTTGGGACCTGCAAAATCTATGCAAGCCCCAACTCTGTCATCCTCCGCCGTCGACCACCGCCATGCCAGTCAGTTCTGCCGACTGACTGCTGGAGAAGATGGATGAAGAATTGAAGCCCATGCGAGAATCTGTCAGAACAGCTTCTGGGCGATCTTCAGACGATGATGAGGAAATCCTTTGTAGAAGGGATTTCCCTCATATGTAATCACGAAAATAAAGAAAATCCCTATAGACAGGATTTCCCTCATATGTAATTGTGATTTTAGCTTTCAATAAAGCCGTCTTTCTTCTCTACATATGATCGTCTTTGCCATACGTTGCTTGTGAAGTCTGGATATGTACAGCTTCGACACGTCTGAATCTTTACGCCGACTCTGATAGAAAGAGTATTAGGCCCTATCCTTTACGCGTAGCGCATAGTCTATAGAACGCCGCTGAGCGTCCTTGAACATTTAGATCTTTCCTGTTGGTAGGACTGAGGGACGGCGTAGAATTCTGAACTGTTGCTTCTCTGATGAGCAGGATCTTGTTCAGACTTCGTCTTCAAGAATGATCTCTCGAAACTCCCTTGGAACAGGGTCGAGGGTTTTGGGTATCGAATTGAGTTGCCACCTTGATAGACGGAATGTTCAGACTGGAGTCTGGATGAACCTCCAATTTTGGACCCGAGAAGAGTAATTTCTCAATGTTTGAACTCTGTATGCTTCGGGTACTTGGGATGCTCTGGGTCAAGAACGAGTATCTTCTGTGTGAACTCTTTGCAATTGACCGCCTTGGGGATTGTTCGGATATGCGGAAAGTCGTGGAGCGCGAAATCATCAGTCTGTAGCCTCTGAGGGTAAAAATACCACCGAGCGCGAAATCGTAGACTTGTGGTTCCTGAGCGTGAAGTCGTAGGTTTGCTGCCTCTCAAGCATAAAAGCTACCGAGCACAAAGGCATCCGGGCATAAACCGTAGACTTGTAGCTGTCGAATGTGAAGCCGTAGATCTGTTGCTGTCGAGCGTAGAAAAGCTCCTTTAGCGCAGAACTGTAGATCTGTACTCTGTGAGCGTAAGAACACCATCGAGCGTGAAATCGTAGACTTGTGGTTCCTGAGCGTGAAGTCGTAGGTTTGCTGCCTCTCGAGCATAAAAGCTACCGAGCATAAAGGCATCCGGGCATAAACCGTAGACTTGTAGCTGTCGAACATGAAGTCGTAGATCTGTTGCTGTCGAGCGTAGAAAAGCTCCTTTAGCGCAGAACTGTAGATCTGTACTCCTGAAAAGAAAAATTTTTCGAGCGTGAGGTTTTGCGGATCTGTTGCTTCTTAGCGTAAACTGAGCGCCACCGAGCGTGAGATCGTCGATTTGGTATCTGCTGAGCGTAAAGTCGTAGGTTTGTGGCCTCTCGAGCATAAAAGCTACCGAGCACAAAGGCATCCGGGCGTAAAACCATAGACTTGCCGCTTGCGAGCGTAAAACCGTAGATCTGTTGCTGTCGAGCGTAGAAAGCTCCTTTAGCGTAGAACCCGCTGAACCGTCTTGCACGAAAAAACCTTTCGAATTCGCTGACTGTCCATTTTTCGAGGGTAGGGGGCTGACGTAGCATCCAATCATAACCAACTCTTAATTGCGAGATCCGGTTGGGGTCTCGAGGGGTCCGTCCGAGGATTCGAGGAGTCGACTCGGACCGTATATATACCCCAAGCTTTTGAGAGAAAAAGCTTTTTATCTCTCTTCTGCGAAAGAGAGCTTTCGACTGTTCGAGTTTTCCTTCGTTCCTTCTCCGAGCACTTCGAGTCCTCAGAAATGGCGTCGAAACAAACTTCCTCCACTAAGGGAAAGAGCATAGGTTCTTCTTCTCGTTCTTCGGTACCGGAGAGAGAATCTTTGGTCGGGCAAGGTGAACCTCCTTCCGAGAGGAGCATCCCGCCGACGAGCAGCGCACCCGGCTTTAGAGGTAGAGCCTTTTGGGATGACACAAACGACGAAAAATCCTTCGCACACGTTGAACGTGACCGCGCTAGGTCGTCTTCTGTGCTGATAGCCTCTTTTGAGGAAGATGATGCACAGAGACGTTTTCATCTTTTACGCCCATATTTCTAATGTGCCAGCGTAAGAACTCCATATTTTCGTAGTTTCGAGCGTAAAAGTTCTGGCTAACAAAAATCGGGGTATATCGTAAATTTTGAATTTTACGCTTGCGGAGGAGACTTCCGGCGTATAGAGACCAAATTTGCGCAATCTTGGCGTAAAGCACAGACTGTCGTTTTCTTTTGGTCCGCACTTGTGCAGGATTTGTAATAACCTATTTTCCTTGCACTTTTGCAGTTGATTTGGGTGAGTCACCGCTGGCTGAGGTGATGGGCTCCGCTGCCGGGATGCTGCACTCGAACTACCTGGAGGATCTGTCCCATGTGGCCTTTCCCATCTCTGGACCCCAGTACCCTGAGGGCAGGGAGTTTCTGATATCGGTCCAGGGTGAGCGAATGTTATTGAGCATGATCAATGGCGAACCCTTGACACATGTAGACGGGGAGCAGTACATAAAGCCGACTTTCCTCTTTGGGGACATGATCGATAAACAGTCCCAGACGAAGCCTAAGAGGGAGCCTTGGGTCTTCCCTGCCGGGAATTTGGTCTTGTATCTGCCGACGATGCCGAGGGATTATCCTATCTCGGCTTTCTCCCATGCGACGCATCCTAGGAAGATGTCATGGAAGCTGACTCCTGATCTTCACGGGAAGCCTGGAAAGATCTTTCATCTGAAAAGAGCCGACCAGGGGTCGTTTGTCAGCCGCCCCTCCGGCGTTGTGACGTTGTTCCGGGGGCTGTGCCCGGGTAATGTTCCGAGTGAAGTTAGCTCGGTGATCCAGCCTGTTCAGTTGCCGACCTTCTGCAACGACTTCATGAGTCGAGGTGGTGTATACCCCAAGGAGAATCCTCGGTGCAACGGGTGGATCGCCCCGACGAACTCCCGATGGAGATGCCTAGTTGATTGGGCCTTGTCGCACTTCCGAAGAGAGCTGGAGGACATCGGACTATACGCCACTGTGAGCGCGACAAGTGTTGGGTTGCCTCCCAATGCTAATTTGTTTTTGGCACTGATGGAGCGGTATATTCCGCTCACCGGGACCTTCGCCACTCCACTGGGGGAGTTGGGATTGGCCCTCCATGAGATGGCAGTTGTCTCGAGACTGCCGATGGAGGATACCCCATATGAAGAGTATGTCCCCACCAACCGGGAGTTGGGGGATTTGGACCCTCGGGTGGCAGAAGTATATCAGGAGCTTATGTGTTAGTACTTCGCGTGCACCGCTTTTCATGATGAGCCCTCGAATTTGGCCCATACCACTAAGTGGATGTCTTACCTCTTCTTCCATCGGGCTAGGGTCGCCAAGTCGGAGAAAGCTTCGGGGGGTAAGAATGAGCCTATAAACTGATTGAGCGTCCTTAGTACCCAAGTGGTCGAGGCTCTTATGGAGGACGCCAAGGCTCCCGATCAGATTCTCGTTGAGGGGGTAGGAAAATACCCCGAAGGCACCAAGGCCCACAGTTACTTGAGGCGCTGTCGCAGGCCTCTATCTAAGGAAGCCCAGCTGGCTGGTTTCCTCTCCATATGGCTACGTCGAGTGGTAGTGCCCGGTATCGCATCTGCGGATCGAATTCACCGGAACATCCTGTGGCCCGCAGTGCGTCTGGTGTTTGGGGCAAGACTGGGCCTGCTTTCTGCCATGGTGTGCCGTATTCAGGCTGGCCTGAGGGCCATGACCGATGGGTTGTTCGTCGATGAAGCTCGGCGTGAGAGTTTTCCCAGGTTGGAATTGCCATACCTGTATCTGATGGGTTGGTTAATTCTCCACAACCCCCGGGTGATGTCTCCCGGTTCCGGCAGCAGCTCAGGAGGCATATTCCTGTTGAATTACAGGGATTCTACCTGGAATGTGAACAAAGTTTTAGACTGTCGGTTAGTGTTGAACCTCAGCCACGGCTGGAAGATCCTCTGTACTCCCCCTCCGGTACATCGCAACCAATCCGGGGTGTGGCTTGAGGATTCAGGTGGAGAGAAGACCGTTCTTTCTCCGGAGGCTTTTAATTGGTTGGTCTGTATCAGACCATCCCATCTGCTGTATAGGAGCGAAGACTATTGCATCTTCGAGCCTTACTTGCCTAGTCGATTTGCTAGGCAGTTCGGGTACGATCAATTGTACGTGGGTAACGCCGTCACCAGCTTCAGGCCCCGGGGCGGACTCATTGATGGAGCTAGAGGGTGGCGATATTTTATCATGGGTTGTACGGGGGCAATTTTTACCGTGCCGGTCGTTACAACCTCCACGGAGCTGCGCATCCTTCACTCTTACGCCCAGTTTTATGTGGCGATTAACACCTTCCATCGCGATTTTGACATTCGGGGAAGCTTTAGAGTGCCTTCTGCCAAGCCTGGGGGAAGAATCGAAGTCTCCTCGATTTCTTCTGACGAGGGCGAGGAGTCTGGTACTCCGGATGAGCTCCTGGTGTCGTTGCCGAGGTGTGCAGTGCCTGCGCCGGCGGGGGCTTTGATAGTCTCCTCTGGGAAGCGACGGGCTTCTGCTCCGAAGGAAGCTTCCCTTCGTAAGAGGAGGAAGGAGACGGTGGCTCGTCCTCTCCGCATTCCTGGTATTGAGGCTCCCGTGAGTGAGTCGGCACCTCCCTATATCAGGGATGAATCTTTGGCTGGAGGTTCCTCGCCTTTTAGAGAGGGACCTTCTACAGCTCCAGCTGGTGGCACCGGGGAGTCCTCGCTAGAGGTTGCTGTCGCTGTGGCTGCTTCAAGCAGCGGAGCGGGATTGCCCACGTGGCCGCTGCAGATGGGAGAATCTTTCCCGAGGTCAGCAGTAGGGGAAGTTGCTTCTGTGTCAGCGCGCTTGGCGAGACTCCGGCTGACGAACCTCGACCGCGTCTTGGGGAAGGCTTGACCGAACTTTTGGCTATGTCGGTCGGCCCACATCCTTCTCCAGGCATGACAGGTCGTATTGCGTCCTTAAGGCGTGGTTTAGCCACATCAGGTGCAGACGCGTCGTATATGCCGTTGGCTCCTAGTGAAGATGTGGAGGTGCCTAATTCCGAGGCAGAAGTGTCTTCGGGGGCCAGCTCGCCTGGAGAGGTTTCGTCGTCTCAGGAGGGGGATGAACCTGTTATCGCGACCTCGCCTTTCGCGAGTATGCCGATGACCTCGATCGTTGCCGTCACACCTTTTTCGGCCATGCCGCCCGTCGAGGCGGCGGCGGTGGCTACCTCGTCTGCAATTGTCCCTGGAGAGGGAGTTACTAGCATCGCGGTTACTCCGGACGTTCAGTCGGGTCTAGTCGCGTTGACTGAGCAGCATACCAGTCTTGTCTACACCAGTTTACAAACGATGATACCGATGGTGTTGGCGAAGAAACTTGATTTCGAGCTCTTGAAGAAGACTTCTCAGCTTTCGATCGAGGTCGTCAGGGGGCTTGGCAATCCTGGAGTAGCTGACGCTCTGCAGGCGGTGGTTAATGGTTTAGAGCAACCCATTAACGAATATTTGCAGCGGGCGGAGGCCAGCCTTGATGCTGATGTCCAGGCTCGATTCGACCTCATGGCTGAGCGGCTCGCTACCAAGCTTGCAAGTCTAGACAACTCTATCCAGAAGCACAAGCTGGAGATGGATAGGAGAAAGGCTGTTGTGGAAGAAGCTCTTGCTGTTGAGACGCAGTGTCGATCCGAGCATGAAGGGAACGTAGCGAGGGTCTCCAAGCTGAGGGAAAAACTTGCTCTGGCAGAGGAGTGGGCCTCCCAGTCGTTGGCAGGTTCAGAGGTGGTGACTGGTCGACCGAGTGAAGCGCGACAGGATCTGGACCGTGCGGAAGCTGCCCGTGCGGGCTATCTTCGGGCAAGGGCTAATCTGGCCCTTACGCATACCCCCGAGGCACAGCTGGAGCGGGCTCGCGCCGATGCCTTGGCCCTTAGGAAGGAGGGGATAGCTGCACTGGAGCGGCAGATTCGTGATCTGATTACTCCGCCATCTTGATGTATCTCTCCCTATGTAATTTTTCCTCCTTCTGGGAATGAATAAAAGTGACTCTTTTCTGACTGTTGTGTACCCGTTATTTCGGAATGTAAATGACAATTTTTTAGGTGAAGGGGATATCAGAGGTAGTATGGACCTAACATACTCTCGATTAAACCTCTTTAGCAGGATGTATCTATTCAGAGGTCGTATAGACATGATATGATATGACCTAACTAGTTTCTTTTCTTGGGGTAGTTTCGTCAGAATTGAGATTCTCGCTATGTTCCGCCTGGGCAGGGGGGAATTTAAGCGTAGTATCTTTTCAGGAACTTGCCGTTGATGGAAGCCATTAATAGGTCTCCGTTAGGCTGGGCTATTCTGTAGGCGCCGTTCGAGAACGTTGTCTCGATCACGTAAGGGCCTTCCCACTTGGGCTGGAATTTGCCTTTACTTCTGTGAGTTAAAATCATCGGCCTCCTTACTGCTAGAACCAGCTCGCCGACTTTGAACACCCTTTCCTTTACTTTATGGTTAAAAGCCCTGGAAATGCGTGCTTGGTAGAGCGCGATGCGCTGTTGAGCTTGGAGGCATTTCTCGTCTAATCCTTCTAGCTCCTGAAGCCTTAAGAGGTTATTCTTTTCTTGAGTCAGCTCATTAGCCACGGCTATTCTGAGCGACGGGATCTGGATTTCAATGGGAAGAACTGCTTCGCTCCCGTAGACCAGCGAGAATGGGGTACAACCCGTCGGCGTTCGTACCGTTGTGCGGTATGCCCAGAGGCATTCGCCCAGCTTTTCGTTCCAGTCTCTCTTGTTTGAAGAGACAAACTTCTTCAAGAGTTTGATAATGGTTTTATTGAAAGCTTCCGCCAGACCATTAGCAGCTGGATAGTACGCCGTGGAGGCAACATTGTGTATCCGGTTTTTGTCGCAAAACCGATGAAACGTTTGGCTAATGAACTGGGGTCCATTGTCGTGAATTATCCTCCGGGGTACCCCGAAGCGATAGATGACGTGATGTTTGATGAAGCTGACCACGTTGGATGCCTTTACCTCAGTGAGGGGGATTGCTTCGGCCCATTTGGAAAAGTAATCCGTGATGGCCAATATGAACTGGTGACCCCTGGAAGACGACGGGTGAATAGGACCGATGATATCCATTCCCCATGCTTCGAAAGGCCAGGATGCGACCGTAGGATGTAGATGTTCCGACGGTTGATGTATGAAGTCTGCATGAACCTGACAGGCTCTGCAATACTTTGCATACTGTATTGCATCTGCGATCATGGTCGGCCAGTAATAGCCCATTCTCCTGATGCGATCCTGGAGCTTAGGTCCGGGTTGATGCGCTCCGCATACGCCGTCGTGAGCTTCACGGATAATCTGCTGTGCTTCGGTGCCAGAGAGACACCTCAACAGCAGTCCGTCGTAGGTTCGGCGATACAGGCATTGTGAAGACGCATCAAAGTAGAAGCGTAGCGATCGTCTCTTGACGGATACTACTTCCTTGGGGTCCTCCGGTAAGATTCCGTATGCCACAAAATCTATGAAAGGACTTGTCCAATCTCTTGTAGGAGGATTAACGTTTACAACGTAGCTGCGTTCTATGTGACAGCTGTTCTTCACACAGAACAAATCTCTGTTAAGAAGGATTACCGAATCTTGCCTTCTTATAGGAGCGGCTAAGTCCGCGGCCAAGCTGGCCAGGGCGTCAGCTTCCAGATTATGAGATCGAGGTACGTGCTCTAGGAAGAACCCTTTGAACGTCATGGCTATCTCGATTGTCGCCAGGTGATAGGGGATGAGGTCTGGATTACGGACTTCGTATATTCCCCTGACTTGATTGACGATGAGCAGAGAATCACCGAAAGCCTCCAGGGATTCTACCCCCAGTTCCGTAGCAACTTGGAGCCCAATTAGTAGAGCGTTGTATTCCGCCACGTTGTTGGAGCAGGGCTCGCTAAGAGAGTATGCTCGGTAGATGACGAGTTGATCCGGGGTAACTAGGACGACTCCCACTCCTGAAACGACATTTCTTTTAGGACCGGTTCGGGAGGCGCCATCAAAGAACAGTTGCCATACGTCGCTTTTCCTTGCGAAGTTACATTCTGCAACTTCATCGGGGATGTCCTCGTATAGTTTGGAGGTCTCCGGGATCGGATGAGCCGCTAGGAAGTCGGCCAGCGCTTGGCCTTTGACAGATTTCTGTGGGACGTACACCATGTCTTATGGTGTCAGCAGCATCGCCCACGTTGCGAGTCGGGAGTTGAGGGCACTTGGCTTGCTCATCAGCACTCGGAGGGGGTTGATTTTGGAGATGATATGAATAGTCTGGCCGGTGACGTAGTGCCGCATTTTCTGGACAGCGAACATCAAAGCCAAGCATTCCTTCTCCACTGGGTTGTACCGGTATTCGGCCCTGACCATCATTCTGCTAAGATAGTAGATAGCTTGTTCATGACCCGTATCATTTTTCTGTAAGGGGAGAGCTCCTAGCGAATGATCCATTGCCCGTACGTACAGCAAGAATGGTTTTCTCACGACGGGAGGCACCAGAACTGGCGGGCTGGTTAGGTAGCGTTTGATATCCTCGAATGCTTGCTGACAGGTTTCGTCCCATATGAAGGATACACCTTTCTTCATGAGATGAGAGAAGGGCTGACATCTCCCCGAGAGGTTGGATATGAACCGCCGGATATAAGCCAGACGTCCTTGGAACCCCCTGAGTTCCCTCAGATTACGGGGCGGTCGTATTGCCGTGATCGCCTGGACTTTGTCAGGGTCTACTTCAATGCCTTTGGTGGTAATGACAAACTCCAGGAACTTGCCACTGGATACACCCAGAAAGGACTTTGTAGGGTTCATTTTGAGTTGATGCTGGCGCATTAATTCGAATACCGCCCTCAGGTCTTGGATGTGATCACCTTTGAGGCGACTTTTGACGGCTATGTCGTCTACGTAACATTCTACTGTTTTGCGTAAATGCCTACGGAATATGTTACTCATAGCCCATTGGTACGTAGCCCCAGCGTTCTTTAACCCGAAGGGCATGACCGTATAGCAATATACCCCCAGTGGTATTCGGAAGATAGTGTATTTCTCGTCTTCAGGATGCATCTTGATCTGATTGTATCCTGAGAACCCGTCCATGAAAGACATGCGTTCGAAGCCGCAGGTGTTGTCGATCATGATGTCCGTGATGGGGAGAGGGAATTCATCTTTGGGGCAGGCCGCATTCAGATCTCGGTAGTCGATGCAGATGCGTACCTTCCCATTTTTCTTCATGACTGGGACCACGTTAGCGACCCAGTCGGGGTGTTGTTCCTCCCGGATGAAACCGCAGGTTATCAACTTCTTGACTTCAGCTTCGATGGCGTCCATCATATCGGGGCGGAACCAACGTTGGTGCTGCTTTACTGGCTTCGAATCGGTTAATATATTGAGCATATGAGTAGCTACCTTCGGGTCTAGGCCCGGCATGTCCTCGTAATCCCATGCAAAGACGTCAATATACTCCTTTATCAGCTGTATAACTTCTTCCTTTTCAGGTGGGGGAAGATTATTACTGACAAATATTGGCTTTGGTGAGAGCTCACTCCCAACGTTGATCTGGACGACTTCGTCCTTGGTGGGAGGTACTCTCTGCTCGAAGCGGAATTCCTACTGCGTATCCATTTGTTGAGCCCAGGGGTCATCCTTGAATGGCTCCGCATCCTGCTCCTCGGCTTCTGAGGGATTCGTCATCACCATATTCACTGACAGTGCTTGTTCGAGAGCATCCGGCGAGTTGGAGGACGATGAGCTGTTCTGGGAAGAGGAAAAGGGGTCCTCTTTTGGCTCGGAAGTCACGAGGGAGGTGGCATACCCTAACCCGAGACGAGTTTGTTGATTACGGGGGTTGCCGCACGGCGGCGTTCGTCTGCCTCTTCCGTAGTTGAGGCCTGGCTTCCGTTTTAAGTCGTAGCCCATGTTTTGCATGATCTTTAGCGCTTGCGGGCTATAACGGTGAACCTGTATTTTCCCGGTGTCATCGTCGAAAGGGTCTTCTTGGACAATCGGTTGATTCCGTATGCGACCGAAGACTATTGAGCGCTGACTGCTGCAGGTAGGCGGGATGATGAAGATAGAATCCTCATGTGGCCCATACGTCGTGACAACGTTGGATGGCGATGCTACTTCCCAGACATATGGGCGATAGGAGCCTATAGCTTTCAAGAATTTTTGTGCTATAGGCTCTACCTCGTCATGTGGAGTGGGTCCCTGTACTGGAATTTGAGCATAAATATACTGGAAAAGAGGATGTTTATTATCATCTGGAACTTCACTCCTGGTCGCCTTTACACCAGTTGACTGCCTGTTGCGTCGAAGGTTGATGACCAAGGGTGGAGGCTTTTGGTTCAAAGTGATCACTAGAGGATCACCCCCTTTTCCTGTCTTGGTCTTGTCCAGGTGGATAGCCAAAGGTTCTATGGCTTTCGGGCGAGTGGTTCGTCCTTTCACTTTAATGGACAGCGACAGAGTGGCAGAGGGTACTTCCGGCTCCCGGTGGGATTCCTCCTTTGCCTCGCCTGACCCTTCTTCCACGTGGTCCTGGGAGTACAACACGGCATCGGAATAGTACGACTCTATTCCTTTGAACGGGTTTAGGTCAGCTACCTCCGTTTGCACTGTTCCTTGTGTGTCTACATACTTAAGGCATTGATGTAGGGTTGAAGGAACGATATTGTGTTCGTGAATCCACGGTCTTCCTAGCAGGATATTGTAAGACACCTCTGAGTCGATGACGTAACATGTGGCCACCGACCTAAGATTGCCGATCTGGATTCTCAAGCGAATTTTTCCCAGTGGCTTACTTTTTCCGGCGTTGAAACCCACGATTGTAGTGGTAGTGTAAGCCAGTTCGCTGGTAGGGATTCTCAGTGGCCTTAGCTGACTGTGCGGGATGATGCTGATCGATGATCCCGGATCTATGTAAATCCGGTCGACCTCCATGGAACCGACGTACCCGATATAATAGAGGGGCCTGTCATGTCTGTTATGTTTAACAGCATGTCGTCTTGAGTGAAGGTGATGTTTGGGACTACCTCCATTATGCTGTGGCACTGAGGACATGCCACTGGCTCCTCGTCGGGGGACTTGAGTTGGGTCAAGTACGCCTCTGCCTGCATCAGCGCTTCACTCAGGGCTAAACGAGTGTCTGGGGAGAGCCTGAGTAGCTCAAAGATGGACAACCTGGCTGGCGTATTGGCTAGTTGGGCCAGGATGTCAAATTTGTATGGCTTCTCTAAACCTTTGCTTGGAATGTTTTTCACAGGTTTGTCGAAGCGTATTTCTTTCTGCTTTCCCTTTTCCGTCGGAGTAGGTTTCGCAGGGCTGACGTTTGGCATGACTGGACCTTGCTCTGAAGGTTTGGTAGCTGGAGCGTCAGCTGGCGCGCCTTCCTGGTTTGCTCCGTTGTCGTCGGGGTAGGCCCTCCCTGAACGGGTTGCGACAAGTACCTCGTCTTCGTCTGATGCAAAAGAAGTTGTGATCATGTGGCAGGATCGGTATTCGGGACTCTTCTCGGAGGTAGGCTTGGCTGCCTTGGTCTCCCTCTCGAGCTCTGGCACTAAATCCGGGTGAACCCACATTATCTCGCCCCGTCGGGTAGTTAGGGGCACCAGGTTGTGATTTTGACCCCTAGCCGGGGGAAGGTTAACGATGTTCATCGTCGCCCGGGATATAGGTGCAACACCATTAGGGACCCTTTGGGGAGGTAGATTGCCAAACTGCAGAGAGATCATGTTGGCCACAATCGTCTTCTCGGTGCTGTGCAGAGTGATGGCCTTAGCATCAATTAATCCCTGGATCTTTCGTTTTAATACATAGCACGCCTTTGTTGGGTGGTGTACGTATCTGTGGAAGACGCAGTATTTGGGGTCGTCGGTATTGCCAACCTCCTGGGGTCGCCTTAGCTCCGGGAGGGTGATCTTGCCGCTTTTGACGAGACACTCAAAGATACTTGGGATATCGTCGTCGTCGAAAGAGTAGACTTCGACGGGCCTGGAAGTCCCGGGTTTTGCTTGCGTGGTCGCTGCAATCTTTGGTCTGGCCGTGTTGATTGCCAAGGCTTCTTTCCCTTTGGGACCGCGAGGGCGGTCACTGCTAGGAGATGACCTCCTGCCTCTGTCAGAGGTGGAGATCATGATGCCGTTGTCGCGCGCCTTGCGACTGTTGTCTTCTGCGGCTACTGTCGAGATGATGAACGAGGGCCAATCATGGAACTGATATGGTCCTGTGAACACCGAGACCACGGGCAGGAGATTTTTTCTGCAAATGTCCAGCAATGCAGAGTTTGGAACTCCTGGGGGCATTTGTAAGGTGGCCTGACGAAAGCGTTCGATGAAGATGCGGACGTCTTCCTTTTCCTTCTATTTGATTTCGATGAGGGAGGACATAGACATATCCATTCCTCCCTCATAGAATCGTGTGAAGAACAGAGCTTTAAAGTCCTCGAAGGAAGTAATACAGTTGTCCGCCAAGCTATGGTACCACTGGTAGGCTACTCCCGAGAGACAGCCTTTGAACACCCGAGTGAGGAGGGCATCGTTCCCTTGTAGCAACACCGTCATCATACTGAAATAGTTCATGTACTGACTTGGTGATGTTTTTCCCTCGAACAGAGCCATAGTCTGAGGTTTGTATTTTGTAGGGAAGGGGACCTCCTCCCAGGTAGCTGGGTAGGGCTGGTTGATTCCCAATTTCTTGAGTTGATCTTTGTGCTTCAAGGCGTCGAACTGGGCTTTTAACTCTCGTACTGCCTGAATCGGATTCTCAGTTGGAAGCGGGGCTACTGAGTGGTGCGGAGTCAGTTGTATTGTAGCTCCAGTAGGGGGTAGGGCATTTTCTAGGTGAGGCAGCGGAGGAACTGTTGACTCTTGATCCAGCGTAGGCTCTTGGCTTGGGTTGGATGGTGGTGAGTCCACCCCCGCGCGTATCTGAGTTGGTGGGACCGACGTCTGAGCCATGGTAGTTGCGTGCTGAGCGGGCATCATCTGGTGCATGTTTTCTATTACGGATTATATTTGTTTCAGAGATGTCTCCAGCATGGTGATGCGTTCCGCGTTCCCTGATGGCGAAGCTTCCTCGCGCTCATCTTCAATGGCGTAAGCTCCCATTTCCCTGGGGGTCATTGAGGGATTAGTATAGGTCGTTATAGAAGTCGACTGCATACTTTCTGCCTCTGATTCGGGAACTTGGCGACCTTCGGCGTCGGAATTAGAAGAGGATGACGCTGGTTGTTGTGACCTAGCACGAGTGTTTTGGAACACCCCGGCTTCAATGTCTTTGAGGGTCTTGCTAAATCTCCTTCGGCTCGGAGGTCTGGCAGGCTGACGTCTTGAGCTCGACCCTCCTCTAGGTATGTGTGAAGCCATGTTCACAGACGCATGCGCGGGTTCCCCTTCCAGAAAAGACAGCGAGTAGCTCAACCGGTCGAAGACCGATTGTTTCGCCTTGGAGCAGCAGCAATTAATCACAACTTTATGACTATTACAATAGCGTTCGCCAGGAGGTGAGATAGTCATGTTGGAAGGTCCTCTTTCTTTACGCCTCCTGGTTAGATATTTGAGTAGGTCAGGAAGGTTTCTTTCCGTCGCTTGAGTTTGTTTTACGCCGAGGGACCGTGCCTGGCGTAATCTGGAGGTTCGCTCAGTCTGGCGTGAGGCTGAAGAGGCCCTCAGTTGGCCATTAGCTTCTCGCGTAATCCGGAGAGTAGGCAGATCATTCTTTTGTTGGCGTAAAGGCTCAGTAGTTGAATATTCACCCGCCTGCTTTCCTTTGCGGAGATCGCCGCGCTTATCTGGTTCACCGTAAAGGTCAGATGTCTTTTTGTGCGTAGAGCGTGATCTGTACTTCTAATTTGGTGTTGAGGCGCCATTAGAGGTCTTGTCTGTACCGCGCGTAGCGGGAGACTGATTTCTGTGCGTAGAACGCAGTGGATACTCCTGGGTTAGCGCTGAGGCTTTGCCAGAAGCTTTGTCTGTACCGCGCGTAGCGGTAGACTGATTTCTGCGCGTATAGCGCAGAGGATACTCCTGGGTTAGCGCTGAGGCTTTGCCAGAAGCTTTGTCTGTACCGCGCGTAGCGGGAGACTGATTTCTGCGCGTATAATGCAGATGATACTCCTGGGTTAGCGCTGAGGCTTTGCCAGAAGTTTTGTCTGTACCGCGCGTAGCGGGAGACTGAATTTTATGTGCGGGGCACGGAGGGAGCGATGCTACCACCTCATTGGTCGGAGAGATCGGAGAGATCGGAGAGTCCACAGGAACGGCGGAGGATGTCTTGGGCATCCACACTTTGCGTAGCTTCCTGCTGTCTTGGACGGAAAGAGAGTGAGAGCTACCCCCAGTCCGAAGCATGTCTTCGTAGGCAGACTGGTCGAACTAAACGACCAGTGTCTTCTTCACGGTTCCTACAGATACCGTATCGTGTTGAGCAATTACTTCCTCGTCAGAAGAGAAAGATGTCCCCAGCAGTGTCGTCATCTTGTTTGTGGTATTAAACGAAAGAATGAAAGTGTATTTCAACGACGGGGTTATAAGAGACCCGCGCCCTTTGGTTTACAAACAAACTTGTACAATGTAATCCTATACGAGGATGTGGGAGTACAATTTATTTAATCTGGGTATAAATTGCTATAGGTGTCTGATCTACGGTCGATCACTTTAGCCCTTGGACTACACGATGTTGAAGAAGTGCCGTGGAAGACAGGATGCAGCTTCGGAGGTTGCAAAGGAGGGTGGATACGCGATGCTGAAGGTCGTCGCTCCCTGTTCCTTGCCCGAGCTCTGGGTTCTCCTCTCTCTCTCTCTCTATCTCTCCTCCTTGATCTCTGGTTCGATGACCTTGTCCGATCTTCGAGTTTCTAATTTTTTGCCCTTTGATCTTGTACTGGTTTTCTTGACCAATTTTTCGACCTTTTTCCCCATTGATAGGGGTCTCTATTTATAGAGTTTTGGTGACAGTGACCACTCCGTCGGTGTAACAACCGAGGAGTGGACAGTACAACATCCTTTTACACAACGGTTTAAAATAACCAATGCCTGCGTGTAAATGACCTTTTGAGTGAGCATGTGATGCGTGTCCAATTAAAGGGACAAAATGCGTATATCTGCTACGAAGATCACGGCATAGAAGCCACGTAGGTAGGTATCCCTTGTGTAGCAGAGGTTGGCATAAAAGCCAAGCGACTGTCACCTTGGCGTAGAAGCCAAAATAGGCATAGAAGCCGAGCAGGCATAGAAGCCGAATGGGCATAGAAGCCGAACAGGCCTAGAAGCCGAATGGGCATAGAAGCCGAGCAGGCATAGAAGTCGAATGGGCATAGAAGCCGAATGGTCGTAGAGACCGAGAGGGCGTTGGAAGCCGAGGGAGCACTGATCCTGAGCGGGCGTAGAAGCCACTGCGTACCGAGTCGAAGTGTTGATGCGGACGTCTTAGCCGGAATTACGGCTTTCGAAGATGTAATCAAATCTTCTACAGAAATTTATCATCATCTTGTGCATTAAATGCGGAGATATGTTTTTGGAGGTCTGCAGCCCTTCTGTGCATCTGTCGCGGAGATGTGCCTTGAGGGAAACTGTCACTGCTCTGTGCAATTAGACGTAGAGACGTGCCTCGAGCCCCGTACGAAGTGCAGCTTTTGATGTGGCAGCAGTTTGCCTTACTGCGGAGCGTGAAACAGCTCATATTTGCCTGTGTACACAAGGCAGCGTATTCCCTTGTACGCGAAAGAGCGGTTTACGCTGGAGGGATTTTGGTAGGCGACGGTTTGGTGATATTTAACCAAATCCTCTGCATTAAATGCAGAGATCCGCCATCATACCGCGGGGTGCGTCCCGAGGGGTCTGCCATCGTTTCCAGCCGTCGTCTGGGTAGCCGTGCAGTGCTTTTTGTCAGGAGTCAGAGGCCAGGTTCACCGCGTGACTTGACAGGTTCATTTCGGAGAAGACGAAGCGTTCCTCGTACGCTTTAACGCTGCTTTGAGAGCGGCCGGGTTTTACGCCATGGAGGCGATACAGAACCCTGTTTTACGTTGGATGGCTTCGAAGGCCTCTGTTTACGCTGCTCTGTATCAAGATGCTGCGCAGATTGTTCCAGCATATTTTTCATGCTTCTACAGCTGGTACTAGCTCGCAGCTCTCTCCAGCTTCGTCGAAAGACGAGCTGTGGGTGACCGTCACTGGTGGTCTCTAGAGGGGTACATACTACGATACGAGATCCGATGGCGCCTTTGTTGTGACACAATCATCTAGGGCCTCCACGGCAAGTGTGAATTCCCCAAAGCCCTCGCAGGCGTCGACCCGAGTCCAGAAGACCGTTGACCGTCAGATTGTGTCTCTCCGTGATGAGTTGTTACGAAGGATGAAGGAGCAGCCCCTATCCTAGTCGCAGGTGGACGATGTGACGCTCGTCGCACGATTTGATATGCTCGAGCGTAGTATCATGGAGCTCAGGGATATGACAACTAATATTAGAGCATCGACAGAGTGCAGCGTGACGAAGCTGTAAGCTTCACAGTTGTCCATGGACGAGAGGCTGACGATGATGCTGGATTCAATGGTTCATAACTGTATGAGGCTGTTATCTACCATGGATTCATACGACCATCGACTAGAAGAGTTAGAGAAGATATGTCCTCCTGGTGCGCCTTCATCGACACAGACTCCACCGATGTCACTGCCTTCTCCATCGACATCGGTGTCAATTTTACGGGAGCAGTATAATTTATTCTTGTCACGACCCACACCCGGTATAGGGGCACGTGAGCGTGGGTATGTCCATCCTACGCCGCAGCATCGGTGGTAGAACGCTGTCTAGGTCACAATATATACTATATAACTAAATACCTATCAATGATATTAATCTCCATAAGGAGAACAATATACATCTCATAATATCTTATAATGTAAACTCAATCACAACAACTATAAGAGTATAAGGCACGATAAAAGATAAGAATAATGACATAGTCAACACCATGTCATAAAATATAGATAAAACACAGTCTAGCTGTCCAACATAAAGTCTCCACAAGTCTCAAGTTAAACTTAATCATAAGTCTAAATATAAACTGAAATAAATCTCAATTAAGTCTCAGTGCATAATATAAATACTGTCTAGATAACTACAGGTAATGTCTCCTCTAAAGGAATAGTCTCCTCTAAAATCTCTGGTGTGTAGTCTGCATCTATACCCGGTCCATAGGGTGTAGTACAGAAATCCTCAAGATCCTCTGGAAAAAATATCCAGTCAGGATTGGAACAAAGTACAAGCACTAACAGCAGTTCCACATATATTGACAAAAACTATAATACAGTGTAAAGAAATATAAGACAAATATGAATACTGGCAATAAGAAATACTGGAATAAAGAAATAATGGAGCATGTGTCATCATCAATGTACATCTAGCAATGAAATAGAAATACAAGTGCATGCTAGAACAATGATCTAGAATATAATGAGTATTAGAACAATAACTATAACAGGTAGAGATGCTAGATCAATATACTAGAAATACATGTCAAGAACATCTAACTAAGTGTGTGAAACATCAGCATATCATGTGATCGGCTTGGGACTGATCATGCTTGTTATGTATGACTAGCTATGATTCATGTAAGGTTAGGCTAACCATCCGGATAGCTATGATGCAAGCAATAGTCAGGCTAATCACACATAACAGGCTATGAGGCATGTAATGGTCAGGCTACACCGACATGAGGTGTGGGTGAGCTATGATGCAAGTAGAGTTGGGAATAATCACATAAGCTACTAATATTTTTCCGTTTCCCCAGCTAGCACGATGGATTCCAAATCACGACTCCTCGTGATAGGTCTCGATAATCCTAACTCGTGTAAACAACAGTGTCAGAGTCATGCATGATATACAACTAGAATTATAGAGATAATCAACATAATGGAAACTGTCAGAGAATGTACTCGCCTGTGGTCCTTAGCTGGCAATACCAATGTCCTGGTTTCAAAGTATCGTCTGAATGATCCAACAGTCCTATAGACATATCATCATATAATATTGCATCAGACATTACACTAACACACAATCAAACACAATGATCTCAGAGACTACGCTAGGGTGTCATGTCTGTAGTTGTTGTGCATAACAGACAGTCAATGATACGGTCTTGCCAGTACGTCAGTGTACATATGGCAGTTTGCTAACATGTTATCTTGTCACAGGTCAATGTAACTACTGGGTATCCGTGGTTACATTCAAGTCATCTAGTACCTAGACATAGTACATAATATGAACTAATATATACATAATATCCATTGGTTACAATATATAATAGATATATGTATATAAATATATATATATATATATATATTTTTTAAAATAGAATCAATACTTGTACATACATTAGGGAGATACATACAATACATCTATATATGTATATATACTAATTGAGAGTTATACTTTATATATACATACCAAATACATTTGAACATATACTAGTACTTATAATATACATATATAACAATTAGATTCATATACATATAGAGATATAATATGTACTTACAACACACCAATATACCATCATATACTAAATACACCACAGTTAAATATGTATGAAACACGACGATAAAATATGCGTGTGCGCGTTCATGTACGCGAGAGGGGATTCGAACCTGGGTACGTGGGATGAGGCGTGTGCGTCGAGGTCATCGCAGGGTGTTCGATCGAGGGCAGTTGGGTTAAACTCCGGCGATCTGCGGGTTGGCAGCATCTCCGGTCGATCTTCGGTCGACGTGGGCTTTAGCAAGATGGCAGCGGCTGCTGCGAGTATCCGGCGTTCAGGCGTTTGTGCTCGGGTGTTGTTGGAAGAGGCTCAGGCGGTTGAGGCGAGAGCAGGCGGGTCGTGGGATGAGGCTTCCGGCGTTCAGCGGTTAGAGGAATCCAGTCGACGTAGTCAGGTTCAGTGGCTTCAGGTATATGTGCACGTGGAAGAGAACGACGGCTGCAGGCGGTTCACGGCAGATTCAAGCGGTTGGAGTTTGTTGGGTTGTGGGGGTGTTGGGCAGCGGGTCGCTTGACGAAGTTCGACGTCGTGGAAGCGTGTGGAGGCGAGTTGGTCGGGGCTCACGGTTTCAGTGTTGTGCGGAGGAAGACGACGGTGAGGGGGTTCATTCCGACGAGGTTGAGGTCAACGGCGATGGGAAAAGATGATGAAAGTGGTGATGAATAGTAAGGGGAGGTGGGGTTACGGCTGATACTTGGTTTATAGGAATTGAAAATAAAAGGAGAGTAAAGAAAGGAGTTTATATATGAAGGGGGATTTTGGTTTGACCTAGAAAGGGTTGACTTTGGTCAACTCCTTGGAAAAAGGGTCTTCTCATGGATATTTTCAATGGTTAGAATTCAAATAAATTTAAAATGAATGGCCATGATGCATTGGTTCAAGGTTTTGAGGCCATGGTTCAAAGAGATCAATGTCGCAATTTGCACACTCCCAAAAATTATGGAAAAGTACACATGAAGGAGAATTGGGTTTATTTACGTGTCGTGTCCAATGGGGTAGACACCCTAATGCACTTTTGCACAAAAGTGCCCAACAATTAGAAAATTGCACAAAGTTAGGATTATGGTTTTTAATTGATTAAATTAAATGCAATATGTGTTCTAAAATTAATTAGAAGTACAAGAGACTGAATTTAAGTGGGACACAAGTGTCATAAAGAAAGTAGACTCAGGATAGAATATTATCCTAATTTGGGTTGCTCAAAATGGGTCGAGATTGTGTCTCCAATTTTGATTGGAACACACAAGGGTACAAGATTTGATTTATATAGAATTAAATATAGTCTTTTGCGACGAATATTGTGCGCCTAAAATGAAACACAACAAGACATAATTATAAGTCACACAAGGATCAAAATAACAGTCTGGCATGTCTAGGACAAGGGTGTAAAATCTGTTGGAAGACAATGGCTAGTGTAGTGCTCTAATTATCGAAACAACGATAAAGTGCAACAATCACATAAAATCATAACAATTTAAATATAATTAATTACCATGCAATCATTTACACATTCATTATAAAAAGACGAAAATATCCCCCTAATCTGAAATGTGGGGGTGACAGTTGTTATCCCTGAAGGGCGTCGGTGGTCATCCTTTTGCAGATCCGCAGTAGTCCTAGTTTGGATAGTTTATTGATTGTTTGTGTTTTGACCTATGATATTTGGATATTTATGAATATTCTTTATTTTTGAGGCATTCAGACTTTATTTCTTGCACTCAGTTGTGTGGATATTTATTGTATTCTTTATGACGAGATTTTCTCCTGACTCGGTTTGTAATCCCAATATTTCATTTTCTTCAAATTTTACTTTATTATTCATATTAAATGTATGTTAATTTATCGGTATTGAGTGTTCAACCGAAGGGGTCGGCGAACCCAAAAAATTCAATGGAGGGTTGCTCCGGGTCTATTTATATAAATTATGAATTCATAAACTACAGGAAGATTGGTTTGAAAACAATTAAATATTCATTTTTTGTATTTTTTCACTGAAACTTTAGCGACATTTTTAGCGACGTTTATATGTGTCGCTAAATACGTCCCTAATTACGTCGCTAAATACGTCGCTAAACGTCGCTGATTGTCGCTAAGTATGTCGCTGAATGTCGCTAAACTGCTGATATGGCAGTATTCGTTAGGTCAATATAACGTCGTTAAATGTGTCACAAAACGTCGCTAAATAGAAAAAAATTTAGCGACATATAGCGACACACAACACGTCTCTAATTTAGCAACGTTGAGTCGCTAAACGTCGCTAACATAGCGACGCAGGTACGTCACTAGAAAACGTCGCTATAGCGACGTTTTGCGACATTTTTTCAGTCAACGACTAGCTTAAAGGCGAATTCGTTGAAACGTCGCTAAATATTTTTAGTGACATTTTTATGTCATTTACCGATGTTTCTAGACGTCGCTATTTTGACTTATTCTGGTAGTGATTCATCTAAACCAATACGGTAGTCATATGAGAACAAGTAAAATTATATATTATGTGGTATTTTATTCTTACCTTGGATCAATTAACAATTCATAACAGATATGTATATCAATATAAAATGTCATAGGTTAACAATTTTATAAACATATATACATGAACATTAATATGTCACTTGATAGTGAATCTTACTCAAGGATGGCATCCTTCCCTGCAACCAATATATAAATGTCATGTGTGTTCCTGCATCAATTGTTAGCCTTCATAAAATATAAATATGTCATAAATTTGTCCCTACAATAATTCGATAGGTTTGCAAACAGATTGACATTAGTATGCAATTAACCTAACTATATGAAGGTCACTAGCGAACACGCCAACTTAGACTACTCATGGTAAGACAGTGATCATTCACGTGTAGGTAACGAATCCCCCTGAAGGTTCCGAATTACCTGTGTTAGTATGTCAACACTTATTTTTCTTGTTCTCCTAGGCCGAAATGGTCCAGTGTCCCTGCAACCGTTCAAGGAACTAAACATTGTACACAAGTTGTCCATAACTATGCATGCATATGCATCTTAGCTATAAAGAATATAACATGTATGATAACAGAAGTTTGAACAACTATAGAACACATTCTCTTTTTCACTATCATAGTACTCAAGCCATCGTGCGTGCTTCCATATTTTTTAATCCAAAAATTTCTACCTTGACAACTCAACAGTTCCAAACTTTTTTCAAAAAATTCTCTCTGAAACAACAGTACGATATTCCACATGATAACATAAAAATAGTTCAATATTTCATGTTTATATAACAACAGTACAATAATTCATGTCTATAACAACAATACAAATATATATGTCTATAACAACAATATAATAATCCATGTTCTACATAGAAAGTTAACAACAAACATACATATTTTTAATCTCGATTCTTTTTACTTACATTAACAATCTCATAGCAGATAAAAATATCGACTATAAATATTTTTTAAGTGTGACGATAAAGAAAAGAATGATCAAAACCATCCACCATCTGACGAATCGATTTTGTTCCACTTACAAAGATCTCTATACGATTTATCTGTATGAATCCAAGTCCAACCAGACCTTTTGAGCTAACAAATTTAGTGCACACGGCGTGAAGCATTACACTTTGAGCACATATGTTGATGCTTCTCTTCAAAGTAGGAACTCAAAGAAAAAAAAGAGGTGGTCACTCGGCACCAGAAAAATCTCCTCTCCAAAGAGCACCACACTAAAAGAATACAAATGTGAAGTAAATAAATGAAATGAGACGTGTGCCCCTGAATGTTTTTTCAACCCCTGAATTTTAAAAAGTAAATAAATAAACGAAGGTAAGAGAAGAGGATAGGTATTGTAACTTCGACCAACGATAATGGAAAGAGGCGAGGAAATTCTATTTTAGTCCAGCTGAGAGATTAGAAAGCAAAATTCATAGAGAAACTCATGAGTTCTTATTTTTTGAAATTCATGCAATTTATAATTATCGGATTATATTTATTTTATTTTTTGACTTTTTTTTAAAGAATTTAAATATAAACATACAAAAAACTAAATTAAAAATTTTGTTTACTTATTATATTCTTATTGCAGGTTCAACTTATGAGTTCTTATTTGAGTTTCTGTAGTTGAACTCTTAATCTATAGAGGCTGTTTTGTTATGCGAATGAATAATTTGGTATGTATTACGGTGAAATTTTGACAAAGTAAAACAAAATAAAAAAATATATTATTTGGATACTTTGAAAAAGTACAACTTATGAGTTCTTATTTGAGTTTCTGTAGTTGAACTCCTAATCTATATGTTATGAGTAGGGCTGAGCAGAAAACGGGTATGGACCAAAAACTGGACCGATCTAACCCGAATAAGGGATTCGGGTCGGGTGTGAAAAATTTTGGGTCGGATTCGGTTCTGGAAAACCCATTAAACTGTATTCGGTTTTGGTTTCGGGTGACGGGTTCGGTTTCGGTTTAAAACCGAAAACCGGTTAACATGTACAATTACGTAAATACCCCTCTGTAATTTTACTCTCTATATAAAAACTAACCTAACCCTAACACTCTCTCTCCTCTCTCAAACTCTCAGAATCCTCTCCTCACGCCGCTCCCTCTCCTCACTACACTTTCGATTCTTTTCCTCTCATCTCCGAGTTCTGACTCATCGCCGCCGGTCCCTTCGTCGTGACCCAGCCCTCGTCCTCCTTCCCACTCGGCCACTCTCGAGCCTCCTCTACCAAACCTCCCTCTCCTCTGTCGAAACCCTAATTCAGATCAACCTTAAAAATCATTATCTGAGTTCAGATCTACCATTTGGGGACTACTTGTAGACCAGATCTACATCTATATTTTAGATCTGTAAGTATTATTTTTTATATTGAGGATTTGATTTATATCATCTATATTTTTTTAGATCTGTAAGTATTTTAGACTGTTTATGTTCAGATCTATACTTTTGTGTTTAATTTATACTGTCCAATTTAAGATCTATATTTTTCTCATGTCAGATCTACATTTTAGACTGTAAGTAAGTTATTTGCATGTTAGATCTATATATTTTTCATATTAGATGATTAGATCTATATTTTTCATGTCAGATCTACATTTTAGATAGTAAGTAATTTATTTTTATGTCAGATCTATATTTTTTTTCATGTCAGATCTACATTTTAAACTGTAATTAACATGTCAGATGTATATTTTAAACTGTAAGTAATTTATTTTCATGTAAGATCTATATTTTTTTCATGTCAGATCTACGTTTTCGACTGTAAGTAATTTATTTCCATGTCAGATCTATATTTTTTCATGTAAGTTCTACATTTTAGACTGCAAGTTTTTTTTTCTTGTCAGATCTATATATTTTTCATGTCAGATGTATATTTTAGACAGTAAGTAATTTATTTTCATGTAAGATCTAAATTTTTTTCATGTCAGATCTACGTTTTAGAGTGTAAGTAATTTTTTTCCATGTCAGATCTATATTTTTTCATGTAAGATCTATATTTTTTATTTCAGATCTATATTATTTTCATGTAAGATCTATATTTTTTCTACGTTTTAGACTAAGTAATTCTAGACACACAATTTTCTGCAGATCCATCAAGTTTCTCTGATTTAATTTATTACTAGTTCTTCTTTCCAATTTGTTTTTGGTTTTCATTTTGGATTTTTTTAATTAAATTATTGATCAAGTAGTCCATATGTTGTTTGACAGTGTTTGAATTTTTTATCATAATTATGTTACTAATATTTATTGTTTTTATCATACTTTAGTATATAGTGGTTGGTGAAGGTGATAATGATATTTATGGGATTGGTTTCTGCATTAACTACCCTTTAAATGTATGCTCACTATCAATTTCATTATTTTTAGTTCCAATGATTTGTACTAGAGCTACCTGGACCTAACTTATGATAGGTTTCTTTTTCTATAAGAACATGTTAAGATATCTTGTTTTGGTAGTCATCTATATTTTTTCATGTAAGTTCTACATTTTAGACTGCAAGTGATTTTTTTTCTTGTCAGATCTATATATTTTTTATGTCAGATCTACATTTTAGACTGTAAGTAATTTTTTTTCCATGTCAGATCTATATATTTTTCATGTCAGATCTAATGTAAGTAATTTAAGATCTAACATATTTGTTTTAGAATATTAACATTAATTATTTTTATTCTAGTTTCTGTTATGTATCTTTAATTCTCATAGTAATACTTATTTGTTAATTATGCATGTATTGTGGGTTGGACAACTTGGACTCGGAGTTGGATCATTGGCTTGGATTTTACATTAATCGCTGTAAGAATCTCTCTCTCTCTCTCTCTCTCTCTCTCTCTCGTATGTGTCTGGGAATTGAAATTTGAAATATACTCGTGGCTGGAAATGGAAGGAAATTGAAATTTGAAATATACATGTGGCTGAAAATGGAATTTGTTTGCAGGGCTAGTCAACTATGCTTATAGTGCCAGTTTGCACAATTACCGCATTGTGCAATGGCCAGTTTGCCAAATTGCTTATAATCTGAATTTTTTTATTGTTTGAACTTTTGTGAATTGATTGATTTTTTGTTTACAATCAGAAATATATATATATCAGATTTTTACTTTACAAATCTTGTATTTTTGATTGATTGGTTTGTTTATTAATTAAAAAACTGATAAAAACTGTTAGAACAGATACTAATAGTAATAAAATTAATTTATGGTTTACAAAAACTATTATCTTATATGATATTTACTAATTAATAGGCAGCACTGTTTGATAGCACTGTTTGATATAGGATTAAAATCTGAAATTTTTGGCACATTTTGGCACATTTTGCTTAATCTGGAATGTATATACTATATATGCCATATTTTGTAAACATAAAATTGATAAATGTATATACTAAGTTACTAACTAGTATAAAAATAATATATTATTTACTAAAATTACTTTCTTATACTAAAATTACTATCTAAAATTAATAGGTCATTTATTGCGTTAAATAAGTCAAGTTCATGGCATCAACATCATACTCATGCAATGTGCGTTTTCTTATCTTTAATTTCAATTTGTGAATTTGATTTTGAATTGAAATATATTTCTGTTTTCATGTATATTTTAGATGTCAAGCGCAGCTCAACCTATTGAGCTTGAGGTTCCGGTTGTGAGGGGAACAAGTTCCCAAGGCACAAATGACCCTGACACAACTAATTGTAAACTCAAAGTAAAAAACAAACGCATTGAAAAAAAGGGCTATTTATTGGGATGAATTCAGACAATTTCAAGAGAATGGAAACCCAAAAGGAGAGTGTAACTACTACAAAAAATAGTATTTTTGTCACCCTGTTATTAGTCGGACCTCCTCAGTTAGAAATTATTGGCTTATATGTCCCCTTAATCCAAAGCACAAAGATCCTTCTCAATCAATATTGAGTATACAATGTGTTGAGAAAGGCAAGTCAACACTCACTAGTTGGCAATTTAATCAAGAGTCTGTAAGGAAGGCCTTGTCTTACATGCTAATTGTCGATGAGCTTCCATTTCGGTTTGTCGAGGGTGAGGGCTTCAAACGTTATGTTTCTATTGCATGTCCGATGTTTGGTGTACCGTCGAGATGGACCGTTGTACGAGATTGCTACAATCTTTATGCTAGTGAGAGGACTAAGTTAAAGGCTTATTTTATGGAGTCCAATCAAAGGGTTTGTCTTACGACGGACACATGGACATCTATTCAAAAGATAAACTATATGTGTCTTACGGCACATTACATTAATGAAGATTGGAAATTACAAAAAAGAATTATCAACTTTTGTCCTATTTTAAGTCATAAAGGCGAGGCTATTGGGAGGAAAGTTGAGTCATGTTTGATTGAGTGGGGCATTGAGAAAAATTTTACAATCACCGTTGATAATGCTAGCTCTAATGACGTTGCTATTTCTTATCTAAGCAAAAAGTTTGCACAACGAGGAAATAGTATTCTTCAATACAAGTATTTACACATGCGTTGCATTGCACATATTATCAATCTTGTCATAGTAGATGGGTTAAAAATGATGTCTTCTTCAGTTGCTCGTGTCCGGAGAGCTATTAGCTATGTGAGACAATCTCCCTTACGTTTTCAAAAGTTTAAAGATTGTGCTCAAATTGAAAAAATAGAAAGCAAAAAATTATTGTGTCTAGATGTGAGCACCCGTTAGAATTCAACATATTTGATGTTGGATACCACCCAAAGGTTTCAAAGTGGCTTTGAGAGATTCCAAGACGAGGATATTTCATTCAAGAGAGAACTTGAGGGTGAGAATTTATTTTCAACCGAAGAGGATTGGATGAATGTGAGAAGGTTGTGTACGTTTTTAGAACATTTCTATGAATTAACCTTACGTGTGTCGGGCTCTTTATATGTCACTTCAAACAAGTTTTTTGAAGAGATTGCATCTATTGATTTTCTCTTAAAGAATGCTAAGAGTAATGACGACTTCAAGTTGTCTATTATGGCAGATAAAATGAGAGAGAAATATGATAAATATTGGGGGGACGTCGAGAAGATGAATATGGTTGTTTTTATTGCGCCACTCTTTGATCCAAGACAAAAGTTTTTATATTTGGAATGGTGGTTATATCAACTCTATGGCCAATCAAAGGGTGATACCATGCTAGAGAAGGTTAAAATGGTTGTTTATTCCATGTTTGAAGAATACAGAAAGTTTTATGCACCTATAGTTTCTTCTACAACTAGTGAAATGACTAAATCTCCTACCATCGAAGATCGTCCAGTATTTAACTTGAAAAGTATGATGAAGGCCCAATATAAAAATCATAAAATGAAAACTGTTGGTTGTGATAATAAGTTTGAGTTGGATCGTTATCTTGTTGAGCTCACCGAAGCCGATGAAGATGAGAATCCAAATTTTGATCTCTTGGCTTGGTGGAAAATTAACTCTCCTCGTTTTCCTGTTCTTTCAATAATGGTTCGTGATGTCTTGGTTGTTCCAATATCTACGGTAGCGTCGGAGAGTGCATTTAGTACCGGTGGTCGGGTCCTAGATTCATTTAGGAGTTCTTTGACACCTAAGATTGTTCGGGGTCTTATTTGTTCTCAAGATTGGTTTAGGACTGGTTCAGATCGATCTATTGTTACTAATCTTGAAGAGAATTTGGAATCCCTGGATAAACTTGAAAGAGGTATCATTTTAGATAACAATTTATATCACATAATGTTATTATTTTTATTTTGTTTACTTGTATTGATTGTTTGTTCCTGTAATTTTTTATACTTATGTAGATTTAAGCCAATTGACTACGACGGGTTCAACCTAAAGCAATGTTTGAAGAGTTAGTTTTTGGAGTTTTTGGAATCTGAATTGTCTGGTTTGGACTTTGGATTATGTAATATTAAATACTGTCACTGCAATGTGTTGTCGATGTGCGCACAATACACTAAACAATGCACTACCTTATTTTGGATGTTTATTACTGCACTTTATATGTAAAATGGTATGTCACTGCATTTTATATGTACCAATTAGCCAATGTTATTTCTAAAATGTATTACAGTTACTTTTTTTATATTCTTAATATTTTTTGTGTATTACAGTAACACAGTTACTTTTTTTATTCCATTCTCAGTTGCTAACAAGTATGTGAAGAAAATTGCAATGATGATATGGCATTAGTAAGTGATGGCATTCCACTGTGGACAGATACTTCAATGCGTCATTTTTTAATGCACAATTGCCTATCTGAGCCTTCCAAAACTTCAAACCATACTCTCTTGCTCCATCATGCAGATTTGGGATATGATTATCTGTTTAGGCTTGAAAAAAATTGAGTGTTTCGATTCTTAATAATCCACTATTCGGTTGTCGGTTTCGGGTTCAGTTATGGGTTGCTAGTTGCAACTTGAATTCCTATGATAATTCAGGTATCTTTTTTTTCCTTTATAGCAATATAGTTTACTTGTTTTATTCAATTAGAACTTGCTAACAAATATGAAGAAAGTGGGCAATGATGAGATGGCAAAAAAAAAATGGACAGATACTACACTGCATCTATTGATGCACAAAATGTCTATCTGAGCCTTCAAACCATACTTTTTTTTGCTCCATCATACAGATAAAACAAAGTGTACAACATCTAGCTGGCCATTCTTTAGCTATCCCAGAAAATCAACTAAAGAAAGCCAAGTTGGATGTACTTTTAATTCATGGATTCTTGTTTCAAATTCTATTTTCTTTCTACAATTTCTTTGCTTATGTTGTTGTTGACTTGTTGTTCATTGTGATAAGATGCTCTGATGTTGGAGAAGGAGAAGGATTGGTTTTCCCGTTCCTGGAACTAATTCCCTGAAGCTAATTTGCTGCAAGACTCTTGATTGGGGATGGCTTTACACATAAAAAATTTCACATTTATTTACTGCCAAATTTTTCAGTTGTATTCTTGTCAACTTTTATAATTTTGTCATTCTACTAGTATCCAATTTTGTAATTTTCTATGTACAATTTACTGTCCAACTTTCCAGAAGTTTACTTGTCCAATTTTTGTTAGACATATGAAAGTTTTTGTATGTATATTGACCAAATTGTATGGCTGAACACATTGTTTGGCTAAACACATGGAAGTAAACAGATGGAAGTAAACTTTATTTTACTGTCTACTTTACTTTACTGACCAAAATTTTCATTTTTTGAAATCAAAATGAGGAATCCGTGACAAACTAAATTTACAGTTTATGTCAAATTACAGCAAATTAATTTTGTCTGTAAATCTTCCAACCAAACACTTGTTGTAGCGCTCCGTTCCCCCGGTGCGGGGAGCGCGACTAAGAAACACAAGATGGTATCGTTCGATCGGGATAGATTGAAACAAGAACTCGTCCTCGTTATTGATTTGTTTCTTCGGAATCGATTCCCATATTCAGTGGACCGTGCCCCCGGGATCGACTTAGCGGCAGAGTCAGGAGGGACCTCTCCGCTGCTATCTTTTATTGCCTCGGATTTTGATGTCGCTTGTTGCTTTCGTGCTTTGAGTTGGTTTTGGATTTGCTTGGGTTTTCTTGAACGATTTCGATGGATTTCATTATTTTCGTTCATTGAATTGCACTTCAATTCCGAGATTGGAAAGAGAGGAAGAAGTATTGATCAAGCTGTTCGTGCAATACAGGTGAACGAGCAGTAGGCGGCTTGCGAGCAGAGTCGTGAAGCGCCTCTTTCCTTCTCCCTTCCAACCATCTAAGTGAGTGGCTACCATCCCGATTAGCTAGCCCTGCTTCCAAGTCTTCACACCTAAAATCTTGCATTCTTGTTGCCCCGATCAAACGATACCAAGTAATAACTAAAAGATGCTAAGATAAATGGGAATAGACTTGGATAATATTGCTTGCCATTCAACTTAGGAACGGTTACTCAATCGCATGCTTGTTGGTTGGAATGTTCTATACATGCTTCAAGTTTATTTAGAATGCATCTTCTTCCATAAATTGTGCCAAGTATGGAATACACTTGTTATGAAATAAACTGTCAGGAAGACTATGCAAAACGAATCATGCAATATTGCTTGTCTCATGTTCATATTGCCTCAACGGCATCAACGTTAACGTATCATGAACGATTGATCACGGACAACTTGTGCACAAGGTAACGGGTTCCTACGGATGGTTGCTGGGGCACTGGCACCGATCCGGTCCGGGCAGAACTTCACGATAGTCTCACGTACGAACGGGATGGCGTGTAGCGCCTCACGTGCTTCGTTGCACACCATCCTCGTTCAACGACTATAACTCGTCCATTATGGCATCCTAGCCAGTGATCCTAACGTTTATATTTAAACCTGTTGCAAACAAACTTGTGTCTTCGTGGCAGGGAAGGCATGGTAAGTATTGTGCAGGTAGTTCAGACGGACAGGTAAAAGCCACCGAACGGTGGCAAATTTATTTCAGTAAATTCTATATGCTGCTTACTTGTAAATGAACTAAGGCAAGATAGAAACCCACAAATAATATGCATGCTTCATATAAACAACGTGTTGATTGGTATAGTTCGGTTAGCTCGCCTTCACCAGTATGTTTTGACATACTGACCCTCGTTGAAACAGGTTCTCCGTACCAAGGTGAACCGAGCGAGGAGCCGAAGTCGTCTTCCCGATCCAGTCCAGCTGTTGGCGCATTTTCATCGCGCCCCTTTGAAGCATTTTGAAGAAAGGAGCTTGCAACTCTTCATACACAAATGCAGCTCCGTGGCAAAGCTGTCCTCCAGCCCGGAGGTCTATACATTTTAAAGTTTAGTAAAGGGATGTAATGTACAGGACTGCTATCTCATTTTGAGTCAACACTTTTGTAAGCCCGTGTGGCAAAATAGCTGACTCGTTCAAGAGTTTGTAATAGATGTTCATTATCAATAAAGAGAACTTTTTCATGTTTCAAATCTGTGTTTCAATTTATCTGCGTACTCTGAATATATGCTCGTTATGCAAAATACTTTAGCCTTGTGCGGGCGCAACCCCAGGCCCGTACGACATCACGATTCGGGGGACGCCCCAACGATTCCACGGAATAGGGTCGTGACACTTGTGAGGTGCAAGTTCGAATTTTGGCCACTTTCGCATTCTAAATCTGCGAACCAAACAACCCCTTAGAGTGCAGAAATAATCAAAATCTAGATTTTGGATCACTTTACGTATTTGATTGAAAAATTTATAGACAAGATTTACTGTGATTTAACATGAACAGTTAATATTGTCTGCTATTAAATCAAAATTTTAATATCATAAATTTTTACTCTGAAGTGGGGCATGAAATAAAAATTTTACACTCCCACTTCACACGTTTGGTTGGAATGTCACTTTCACTCTACTTAAACAAAAAAAATTTATTATTCATGTCACTTTAGCAAAAGTTACAATTTTTTACTCACTTCAACAACCAAATAAATATTAAACTTAAAAAATAAAAATTTACTTCTAACCTCGACTTTTTGAAAGCACACAAACGAAAAAAACAATTCTATTTTAATCAACTTCATTCCATAAGTACGCAAAATGTCTATTTAAAAAATTTCCCACTTCGTCCAACAAAATAACACCTTGGTGCAATGCAATCTATAGTATATCATTTGTATGTATTTGCATATATCACACTTTGCTTGAGTAATAGGGAGCCGACAATTGTCATATGGTCATTAGTACTAAAATACTAATAAACTAAGCCACTTGCCCATCCCTCCTTCCAATTTGAGTACAGTTTGAATGGAGAAAGTGGCTGCGTTTAGCCGCCAACTTGGTCTAGTGTCTATTTATTTTCAATAATGTTAAGTTTACTACCAAATGTTTACAATTTTTTTACAATCCTCTCTTCCTCCTACTACATGGGCTAGTCCTACCTTTTCCTCCAAAGAACGGCTGTCATATAACGTTTATGTCACGTGACGATTATCCAAACAGTCATCGAATTTCACCTCTTCCTCATTCTCCAATGAACGGCCGTCACGTGACGGTTATAAAAGAATTGTAGACATATGGTTGTAGTCATAGCATAGCCCATTTATTTTTTTTGACAAACAAACATGGTCTATTGTCACTCCCTCACCTTCCCCCTCTCCCAGTCATCCGTATCCTCAATATGCCCCTCCTTTGCTCTTTCTTTGTAAGGGCATGCTAATGTCACTCTCTCTTTTTTGTAAGGCATGTATGGATAGCTAGCCAGCCAATGTAACATAAATATTTTTTTGAGATGCCCGACGATACGTACGGAACTTTACGCATGCTATATTGTATGTTATTTGGACCACTCTTTTTTTTTTGTAGGGCATGCATGGATAGCTAGCCAGTCAATGTAATCTAAATATTTTTTTGAGATGTCAGACGATACGTACGGAACTTTATGCATGCTGTATTGTATGTTATTTGGACCCACTGTTCTACAACTTCTCCATACGGTTTGATCCCGAAATCGTTCGCGTAGCCAGAACCAGTTGATTTCGATTAACCTAAATATTAAATGTTAAAGTGCCACCTTCTCCTCCGTTCGGTCGTATCTTTTCTCACTGTCCATCAGAGCCAGTTGAATTCGATTAACTGGAGTGTTAAAGTGCCACGTTCTTTTCTAATTCCTCTCCATCTATCATCATCATCATCATCATCATCATCATCCACCACCACAACAACACCAACAACAATCCCCTTCTTCTTACAAGAAAATGTCTCTTCCAACTTGGGCTTGTTGACTGTTTTAATTCTCAGAGGATAGTGATGAGGACTCGTTCACGGTCCCGGACGTCGAGTCGGGTCCGGACAGCTCAAGGAAGGCAGGAGGAGTACTGGAGGTGACCGGCAGCCTCAACGGCCGGAATCCTGCCGATAGGGAGTACAGACAGCACAAGAGGTTCCTCCTCCCCTCCTCGCTCTCTTGTCTTCACTTTGCATCAACTCAGCATGTTCAACAGAGTAATGATATTCATCCTTTCAAGTTGTTCCTTCAGACCATTCTTTTTTTTATGTGATAGATAATATGACATGTTAAATTAAATAGCATTAATTATATGACATTTAACTTGACAGTTAACATGACAAAATTTTAATCTAAAAATTTAATCATCATTTACATCAGCTACTACGTAAAGAGAAATGATTTGCAAGAACAGTAGGAAATGAATAGCATTATTCTTCCCAAAACAAATCCTATTAAAAAAAAAAATTTGGCTATTTGTTAAAATTTTAATTGCTAATATTCCTTACAAAAGTTATTCTAACAAGTCCAAGATTCTTGTAGGGTTTCTTTGTGCATTTCATGAGTTAAAAAGTCAAAGAGGTCCAGCAAAATGTTTGAAAGTTAGAGAGATCTGGCAAAATAAAACATTTTATAGCAAGAAGTTTTATTTCAATATATACACCTCAGGCTCTTATGGATGACTACCAAGTGTCAATGATTTGGTGTGTCATATATATCCATAGACTCCTAACTGGACCAAATTTTACGAGGATCCCTCCAACTTTTGTGTGTGGTAAAACTCTTATCTATGATTTTTTCACTTCATTAATCCCCATTCATTATTAGTTAGACTTTTAGATTGATTTTTAATTGAACCGTCATCTTTCCGTTTTTTAAAATCAATAGTCAAATATGATCTTATTGAAGCACACCAAACCAATTTGTCGATGTCGGTTAGATTATAATTTTTTTACTCGGTTTTACACACCAAACCTATCAAAAATATTTCTTATCTATTTTACTATCTAAATAAGTGGGTAGGAAGTAGCAGCACGAATAAAAAAAAGATCTTATTGGTGTTAGTAGTCCATGACATAAGTCGATCATCAAATATTTATATTTAAAAGAAACGTGTTAAATTTGTTAAAATATGACATAATCAAGTATAAGCTATCTTATGCTTCGTATGGTAGGAGAGAGAGAAAATTGGAAGAAAAAAGAAAAGAAAAGAAGAAGGATGTATTTTTTTTCATAAGCAAAGAAAACATCATTTCATTCATTTGTGTTTGATAGGAATAATGTAAAAGAGAAGAGATGCACTTTTTTTTGTTTGGAATGAAAAAAAAATGGAAGAAAAGAAAGTAAAAAATAATAATATATGTTTTACTAATTAAATCCTCAAATACAAATACTTATTTATATTTTGACTTCATGAATAATTTTGAAATAATACAATTAATATGGAGGTATAATTGTTAATTAATATGGAGGTATAATTAATAAAAGACTCCACTTTTTCTTTCACTTTTGGAGGAATTAAATTTTCTAAGTTAGAAGGGAAAACTAATTCTTCACTTTTCCTTCTATATCAAAAAAAAGATTTTTTTTTCTCCTCCATTTTTCTTCCTCTCTGAAGAAAGAGAGAAAAAAAATGGAAGACACAAGATAAAACTAATTTTCTTATAGAAGAATAAGAAGAGCATAACATAAATAGGAAAAGGAAAGCAGACTGTTGTACCCTTGCGGAAACTAGTGTTGGTGTTTTTGCCTTTAGACTGGTAAAGATAGTCCTACATTGGCTACACCACCAAGTGGGTATCTCAATATAATACTTTATATGAGTTAGGTGTGCACATGGGGTGTGGTGGGGCACATGGGTGTCATGTGGGGGTGTTTTACTAGGAGGAAAAATGATTAACTCCTCGTGAAAGCATTTATGCTTTTTGTCATGCTCTTTGAATTATTTTCATAGGAGCTAAGCCCCGGACGAGTGGGACGCATGAGAGGGCGCATGAACCGGGCGCATGAGCCGGCTGCATGAGATGGACGCATGAGCGGGCACATGTGCTACCGCATGAGCTGTTGCGTACATTGCTAAGTGTGCGGCTGCTGCGCTGTTGAATGAACGGCTGCATGGCCGGTTGCTTGCATGACCGCTGCTATCGGATATATTTGAACGGTTATGGAAAAATATGGTCGGTTATTCAGATCCATTTTTTGTGGGATTCGAATTAAAGTTGTTCCTATATTTTCGTAACTAATGGGTGGCCAGGCTCCTCTATAAATATTCTCTTCGTGCCTCCACTGAAGACTTCCTTCGAAATAGAGGAGACGAAGAGAGTTACTGCAGCCGCCATTGCAGTCCAGGAAGTTCGTTAAAGTCCAAGTAAGGAGGTGACAGCGAGCATTCCAGAAGTTCTACGTGAACTTGCTGGTTCCTAGGAGCAGATCGTGTGGAACGAATCTTGCTTTCAGAATTGGTGATCTTCATCACCCCAACAAGCATATTTTCTTCTTATCCTCTCTTATCTTCTGCTAGTAGTAATTTCGTTCTGATCTGCAACTGCGAGTGCAAGGAAGAACGTGAAGTTTGTTTTTCTGATTCTTTTGTAATCTCGAGAGCAAGTTGTAATCATAATCATTATATAGTACTTCGTGGAAATCGAGAATAGTCAGAGTGGAAACTTTTGTGTGAACCTCTGATCTCAATTACGCATTTTTTCATCTTTGGTTAAGCCTCGGAAATAACAATCTCAAAGCAAGATCCGAGAAAGATGGAGAACAACCGTGCGAAACTTCTCGACACTAGTTTTAAGAATCTTGAGAAGTTTGACGGGGATCATTACAATGCTTGGAAGAGGAAGGTCTTCCTTAACCTTCAACTCGCAGAGGTGGACTACGTTCTGACCAAACCGGAGTCGGTTGTTCCAGGCGGTGATAATGCTATTGTTCGGGCAGTTGCTACTGCAACTGCTAAGCAGAAAAAGTGGAGAAGAGACAACAAACTTTGCAAGCTGCTGATTTTGAACTCCATGGAGGATACTCTGGCAGAGTCATACATCAAGACGGACCATGCTAAGGTCGTCTGGGAGTCTCTAGAAAAGCATTACAAGACGGATGAGAACCGCAACAAGATATATACGACTGAAAAGGTCTAGAACATGCAATTTGAGGACGACAAGACTATGTTGCCTCAAGTCAAGGAGTTTCTCATGTTACGTCAAAAACTTGAGAGTGATGGCATGTCCTTAATCGACGCCTTTGTCGTGGGGGTATTGTGGCCAAGCTTTATCTCGGACATATACCGAAAGAAGATGCAAGTTAGCCTTGATCAACTACTACACAACATCCATGTTGAAGATGAGTTGATGGCTCAAAACACAGTGGATACGTTGTCCAAGCAGTTGGCAAAATCCAACTTGGTGCATGCGGGCGACTCCAAGGGGAAGCAGAAGGCTTCTCACTACAAGAAGAATGACTTCAACCATCTTAAAGTGAAGTCGTCTTCGTTCAAGTCGAAGCCAAAGCCCAAGTCAGATGTGACTTGCTTTAACTGTGGCAAGAAGGGACACTATCGGAGAGACTGCATATCCAATTCCAAACAGACAGAGCAAGGTAAGCCTAACAAGGTTGCTATGATTGCGCAGGTTATGACGGCTGGTGTTGACACTGACTGGTGGGTGGACACTGGCACATCCTGTCATGTTTGCTAGAAGAAGGAGTTGTTTACCATCTACAAGCCTACATCTGAGAAAGTTATGGTGGCAAACCAGGCACAAATTGAAGTACTTGGGACCGGAATGGTGGTACTAAATCTGACTTCGGGGAAATCTCTGACGCTTCAGGATGTGAAGCACATACCAGTAATAGCCAAAACTCTGGTCTTAAAAAGTCTTCTCTGCAACGCAGGCTTGAGGATGGATATCAATGCTGGACAGATGGTGATGTCGTACAAAGGAACATACTTTAAAAAAGCATTTTGTACCGAAGGGATGTTCAAACTTTAGCTTGTAACTCCTGCAAACAATATTAATGCAGTCTCTTCTTCTAGTTACTCTCTTGAGTTATGGCATAATAGACTAGGACATGCTTAATTGTAAAAGGATAAACAAGATGTCTAGTCTAGAGATTATCTCCAAATGCGGGGGTAAGGAGGTCGAGAAGTATGGGGTCTGTGCACAGACAAAGATCACAAAAAAACCGTTCAAACGGGTTAACTGAAGCACAGATCTTCTGGAGTTAGTGCACTCAGATACCTATGACTTCAAATAGTTCTCCATAAAGGCCAGGATAAAGTATTTCAATACATTCATCGACGACTACTCGAAGTATGCGTTCGTCTATCTGCTCAAGTCAAAAGATGAAGCGTTCGAGAAGTTCAAGGATTTCGGTACTGAGGCTGACCGTCAAACAGAAAAATAACTCAAGAGACTCAGAAGTGATCGAGACGGAAAGTATAGGTCTATTGAATTCGCATCATTCTGCAAAGAACATGGAATTGTCAATGAGACAACTGCTCCGGAATGGAATAGCTGAAAGGAAAAATATGATGTTGCCAGAGATGATGAAATCAATGTGTTTAACTGCAGGTCTTCTAAACTGCTTCGGGGGAGAAGCTACGCTTACAACTATGTTCATTATGTACAGAGTTTCATACGCAACTTTCGATGTCACTCCTCATGAACTCTGGTTCAAATTCAGACCCAACTTGAATATCATTCGAGTGTGGGAGTACCTGGCGTATATGAAGCTTTCGAACTTGGAGATTCAGAAGCTGGGTACGAGGAATACCAAGACCATCTTCCTGGGATATTCTAAAAAGAGTGATGCTTGGAGGTTTCTTGATATTGAGTCAAATCATATCATCGAATCTCGCGACGCAAAATTCTTTGAAGATAAGTTTGCAAGGCACAAGAACATTGTTATTGTAGACATTCCAGAGAATAGTCTGAGTGCACAGGAGAAAAATACTTCCAAAAAAGATGTAGTCTAAGAAGAAGTTGTCATTCCAGAGACAACGTTCGAACCAGAACTCGCAGAGCCGGTGTCTAAGCGAGTAAGGAGACACAAGGACTTCGGAGATGATTTTCTCACCTATCATGTGGAAGCAGATACGCTTACCTATAATGGGGCGATAGACCAGAGATGTTGTCTACTGGAAGGAGGCTATCAATGATGAGTATGATTTAATAGCCTCCAACAATACTTGGGTGTTGGTCGATCTACCTGAAGGAGCAAAACCGATTGGATGCAAGTGGATCTTCAAGAAGAAGATGAAGGTCGATGGAACTGTTGACAAGTTCAAGGCAAGACTGGTAGCCAAGGAATTTTTTCAGAAGCAGAGGATTGACTACTTCGACACATATGCTCCAGTAGCGCAGATGATGACCACCAGGATATTGATTACTCTAAGTACAATTCACAAACTAGTCATTCATCAGATGGATGTTAAGACAGCATTCCTGAATGGAGAATTGATCGAAGAGATTTACATGCAAAGCCAGAAGGATTTTTTACCAAAGGACTTGAAGAGAAAGTCTACAAGTTGATAAAATCATTATACGGTCTGAAGCAAGCTTCCAAGATGTGGCATGAGAAGTTTGATAAAATCATAAGATCAAACGGCTACAGGGTCAGTGAAACGGACAAGTGCGTTTATACTAAGTCCGTTGACGGGAGATGAGTCATCGTTTGTCTATACGTGGACGGCATACTAATCATGGGTATGGATCTAGCACATGTCACTGAGACAAATAAGTTCCTCTCATCTAATTTAAGTATGAAGGACTTAGGGGAAGCTGATGTTATCCTGGGGATAAAGATCATCTGGACAGACACACGAGTAGCGCTGTCACAGTCTTATTATATTGAGAAGATGCTCACATGCTATGGATATTAGGATCTTCCAGGGATCGATAATCAGTACAAGTGTGACAAGAAGCTGAAGCCAAATCCAAGGAAAAGTGTTAGGCAGCTGGAGTACTCAAGCGTCATCAGGAGTCTGATGTATGCAACAACTGCCATAAGGCCTGACATAACTTTCATCGTGGGGATGTTGAGTCGGTTCACGAGCAATCAAGGAGTGGAGCACTGAAAAGTTGTGAAGAGTGTGATAAGATATCTCAAAAGGATTCAGAAGTATGTACTGCACTACAGCGGTTATCCGATAGTGGTGGAAGGCTTCAGTGATGCAATCTAGTGTTCAGAAGTAGAGAGCGAAAGGTCCACAGGAGGATATGTCTTCTCCATGGATGAAGCAGCTATATCGTGAAAGTCGAAGAAACAGACAATGCTCTCTTATTCCTCGATGGAATCTGAGTTCTATGCAGCGGCGGCTGCAGCAGATGAAACAGAGTGGCTTCGGGAGATCATGTATGATCTTCTAGTGGAGGGTGCACAGATTTTGGTGGTACCAATTTACTGCGACAACCAAACGACTGCAACGGTGGCATCAAATGATCTCTTCAATGGTAAGAAGATGACTGTACGACTGAGTCATAGGACAGTGAATGATCTTATCAAGATCGGAGTCATTGCCGTGAAAGATGTTCGGAGCCAAAAAAAATATGGCCGATCCATTCACCAAAGGTCGTAAGCGCCAGCTGGTCAAGGATACATCAATCAAGATGGGCTTGAAGACATTATGATATTGTGTCTTTGTAATCCTACCATTTAGTTTTATGATATTAGTTCAAAGAAAAATCTACTAGGCATCTAGCTATTAGTTCAAGGGAGGATCATTGACTGGGAGAATATCAGGAACATTGGGTACTCCTTTGAGACATTGAGGGATTACGGACCCAGAACCACTATTGTCTACTAATTGTTCTTTTATGTAGAACAAGTCCTGTGGGAGGATGGCTTAGATACCATAATGAGTTATCAGGCATTTTGAATATCTGGTGTGCTTAACAGGAAGTACGGTAGAACAGCACTACAAAGGAGCATAAGGTCTCCATGCTACAATGGGTGACACCACCAAGAGGTTCCTCGGTAAGGGTAATGCCTCGGCTCCGCGAGCCATGTCACAGCGGTATAGCACCGCACATAGGCTGGTAGCCTAATGCTGTAGAATGAAGAGTGTAGGCAGCACTACAAAGAGGCATGTGTCCTCATGTTATAGTGGTGTGATACCACATAGGTAAAATATGTAAATTCTCGGCTACGCGAGTCATGTCACAGCGGCGTAACACCGCAAGTAAGCACAAGGCTTTATGCTGGGTAGTTTGGCACTACAAAGAGGCTGGGATCTCATGCTACAGTGTCATGACACCACGATGAGATTTAGCCTCGGCTCTGGGCCATGTCATAGTAGAGTAGCACCACAAGGAAGCTCGAGGTTTCATGCCAATGACTCTTTAAAAGAACTCACCTAGGGTGTATGAAAAGAGATATAGACCGTCTCTTGAGGGAAAGCTTGTAGATGCCCAAAATACATACACCAAAACCAGGTGTGCACAGGGCCTTTAATGTGCAACCGGAAGCATAGCTGATGTCATTGTGTGAGTGGAAAGAATTATAGCTATGGTGCAAAATTCAAGGCTTAGTCCATTTTTGTATCAAACTATTGTTTGACCCATGCGGGAGGATTCAAGTCGAAGTGATATCTATCCTAATGCATGATGGGCAGTCACTATGGGGAACGTAAACACATATATATTGAGATATGCGGGGGATTGTTGGTGTTTTTGCCTTTAGACTAGTAAAGATAGTCCCACGTTGGCTACACCACCAAGTGGGTATCTTAATATAATACTTTGTATGAGTTGAGGTATGCACATGGCATATGGTGGGGCACATGGGTGCCATATGGTGGTATTTTTCTAGAAGAAAAAAATGATTAACTCCTCTTGAAAATATTTATGCTTTTTATCATGCTCTTGGAATTATTTCCAAAGGGGCTTAGCGACTCGGACTCAGACTCGATCTCAAGGGGGCAAAGTGGTACTTTGTTGTCACACTTTGTACTTACCACATCAGCATTGGCGAATGGTGCTTGTGCGTATTTGATGCGCTCGGTTATGCACGAGTTGCATGATCGGGCCGCATGAGATGGACGCATGAGCGGACCGCATGAGATAGACGCATGAGCGGGACGCATTAGCTGGATGTATGAGTGGGCCGCATGAGCGGGCGCATGGGCTGCCACATGAGCTGCTGCGTGCACTGCTAAGTGCGCGGCTGCTGCGCTGCTGTATGAACGGTCAAATGGGCGGTTGCTTGCATGGCCGCTGATATCGGATATATTTGAACGGTTATGGAAAGATATGATCTGTTATTCGGATTTGTTGTTTGTGGGATTTGAATTAATTCGTTCCTATCTTTGTAGGATTCGAATTAAAGTTGTTCCTATCTTTCTGTAACTAATGGGCGGCCAGGCTCCTCTATAAATATTCTTTCCGTGCCTCCATTAAGGACTTACTTCAAAATAGAGGAGACGAAGAGAGTTGCTGCAGCCGCCATTGCTGTCCATGAAGTTCGTGCGGTCCAAGTAAGGAGATGACAACGAGCGTTCCAGAAGTTCTACATGAACTTGTTGTTTCCTCGGAGCAAATCATATGGGGCAAATCTTGCTTTGACCAACTGTGATATTCATTGTCACTACCACATTTTTAGGAAAGGGTATTTTAGTCATTTGGTAATTAATTAAATATTATGCCTGTTGAATATTTATTTATTGTATTATTTATTTATTATTAGTGTTAGATTTTATTTTGGACTTGTGTTAGTGGACCTAACTAGTTAGTTTAGACCCATGGACCCAACATTTATTTTAGTTTAGATTGAGCCCAAGATTAAGCCCATTCATTAGGAGGATGGATTAATTAAGTTAAATCCATTAGACTAGAACCTTCCCACCTTAATTAATTTTTTTATGAGAGGTCCCAAGGGATATTTTAGACTTTACATAGTAGCTTGAGGGAGGGGGCAAGAGAGGCCTATATAAAGGGGATGAAAACTTTCTCTCTCTTCATTTTTTATTCCAAATCTAGATCTGGAATTTTTTTCAACCAAATTCCATCAATCCCTACCAAATTTTTTCCTAATTCTATTCTAAATCATCATTTGAGGCAACTACAACAAGGATATACAAGGAGTAAGCAAGCATCTAGAAGGAGGAGGCCAAGATCTAGAAAGAGGAGCTACTTTCCACATTTGGAAATTTTTTTATTGGAAATCCATCTCCCAATAGGTACATTTCAGTTTTTTATTTTCTAGTAGACTATAAATCTGAGATTTAAATATGAGAAACTAACACACATGCATAGGCTACCCAAAGGAATTGATTTTAGGTTCATAGGAGACCTATGGTGGAAGTTATGTGTATTTTTGTGTCAATTTTGGAGAAATTCCGAGATTGACACATGTTGTGTTTGTTAATTTGTCTAATAGATCAAATTGACATGTATTTTATTATGTGTGACTATTGTCGTATCCACAATTGATTACGTGTAGACCGTATTCCGATAATTTGGAGATACGGATTAATTTGTGGGTTTTTTCTTCGACACGGGACTTTGAGCATGTCACATTTTGACACGGGCACGTAGATGTATAATTGACTCTTCGTATTGTTCATATATACTATATTAGACTTGTTCATGTCCTTCGGAATACGTTTGGTTATGTGGTGGAGCCGTGTAGCAAGCGTATCATAGAATTAGTGTGATACGGGTGCGGTGCAATTCACGTGTTTGCTTTATTGCCTTTAATTCTATGTGTGCTTGTGTAATATGCTATGTATGATAAATATATCTATGTATATGTTTATGTATCTATAGTATATGATATAGATGTGTATATAGCTATGTGTATATATAAGATATCTATTGCATATATGTTTATATGTATATGTAAATACATACCTATATCTATATGTATATGTATGTTCGAATATATATATGTATGAGAGGGTATACATATATGTGTATGTGCTTATATATATATATATATATATATATATATATATATATATATATATATATATATATATATATATGTGTGTGTGTGTGTGTGTGTGTGTGTGTGTGTGTGTGTGTGTGTGTGTGTGTGTTGATATATCTATGTATGTATTAGTGTGAGTGTATAAATTTATATCTATATCTATGTGTATGAGTGTTTATATATATGTGTGTGTATGGGTGGTGGTACATATATATATACATACATATATGCCTAGATGAGAGGATTGATACCTATATAGATTAATATATAGAGGTGTATATATATAGGTATGTGTGTTGATATATATGTATTGTGATAGGTATGTGTATATGTATATATTTGGTAGTTAGATCTATATGTATATCTCTTGTATCTCTAGTTAGTTATATATATGTATGTATATATGTTTTGTATGTTAGTAGTTAATATATCTTCATAGTGTTAGCATAGTTTATGGGTATTAGCTATATATTAGCTATATGCACTAATGATTGAATTACTTTAAAGTATTACCAAGGCATTAAGATACTAAGGTATTAGAACACATGTTAAGGTAATATTGGGTATCAAGATACTCGATATTAATAGAAGGGTAAATGGTAAGTAGCTATAGGTAGTATTATATATAAGTATTGTATATATATATATATATATATATATATATATATATATATATATATATATATATATATTGTTAGTATTAGGTATTTGGTACTTGTAATATTTTAGTATGATAGTTATAGTTTAGTATTGGGTATTAACTATATATGCACTAGGATTGATTTACCTTGGGATACCAAGATAAATATCAAGGTATTGGGTCGATATTCAAGGTATTGGGTTTGAGTATCAAGCTGGGTGTGTAGTGGTGCGATACCGCATTGGTGCAAGGCCAAGGTATCCTATTGCATTAGTTAGCTAAGGTATTATATGTATTATCTTGTATATATATATAAATTACGATTTTCATATCTTTAAACTTTCGTATCTTAGGATACGGTATCTTGTTAGTTTTCATAATGTCTTAGAATAGCTAGTGTGACCTAATTTCATAGTGTATGGACCCAATATCCTAGAGATAGACTCATACAACATAGAAATAGCTAGTTTGACCAACTTTGATTAGTTTGACCGATAGGTGATCTAGTTTGACTATTTTGACTTAGAACTGACTTTATGACCTAGAATTTGACTAGTTTAACTTATATTCATTCCAACACCTTGTATTAATGCAATATTCCATATATAGGTTTGTGTGACACCAGTTTGGACACAGTTTAACATTCATTGCTTGGACGACAGGCGAGTACATTATCTGATAGTTTCTATTATTTGATAATTACTATAATGCAAGTATCTAGAAATATTTTACATGACTCATGACACATTGGTACACGGACTAGTATACACATGGATCAGTCATGGGATATTATATATATCTTTCATTGTTCCTTATGTTCTCAATGTTTAACTTAGACAATGTTTCGTGTTCAATGTTCAATGTTTAACTTAGACAATGTTCACTTTTTCAATGTTTCGTGTTCAAGGTTTATTGTTTACATAGCTTTGAGTATCTTGTATCACAACGTATCATGGTTGGATCCATTGTACTTGTTGGGGAAAAGGGAAAATGTTAGCTAGGTATGTGATCAAATTCTAGACAATGTTCATTGTTTAACTTAGACAATGTTTATCCAACGTTAAAGTAGACAATGTTCACCCAAATCGATCACATATCTATTTAGTATTTCAATCACTTAGCATAGCTACAGTTCTTCACCATATTCTAGTTCATTGTTTCATTCTATTGCCTTGTTCTAGTTCATCGTGATCAATGTATACCATATTGTTCATTGTTTACCGGTTTATCTACCATAGTTGATATTGTTTATTGTTTCTCGTCTTGTATTATATTCTATATTTCTGTTTATAGTCATTATCAATTAATTGGAAGTGCTATTGGGTTGTACTTCGCTCCATTCCTGACTAGAAAATAATTTTTAGATGAATGGTTAGAGAGGATGTGTTCCACTCACTACGGACCGACAGATGGAGTGTCACCCGAGGATAGTGCCAGAGACTGAGGCCTTTTAGATTTTTATATCTTGTAGTAGTTATTTTCTATTTAGATTTTGGTTTGTATTATTGTTTTGAGATCTGGAGTTGTGTTTAGTTTTGAGTTGGTCATGTGATGTTTTGAGACTTGTATTTCTTTTCTTTCTATTCCATATCGTGCTTACATCTTCCTTTAGTTTTATATGTGATTGAGTATCATTACAAGATTTGAGATGGCATGACATTATTTTATATACATTGTGTGAGATATTAGATAGTATAGAAGACCAAGATAACGTTCTACCATCGATGCTGCGGCGTAGGCTGGACGTACCCACGTACTCGTGTCCCTATACCGGGTGCAGGCCGTGACATATTTTTATTTGTGGCCCATACAGGTCAGGCTTCGCAAGTTGTGCGATATCGTGGTAGTGCGATGACTTAGTTATACTACTGCGAGCCTGCGATAGAATATAGGACATAGGACTATAGGATGAGAGAGGATACTCAATCATAAATTTTTTGAGAGATTCCTGGGACGACCCTTGAGAATCTTATTATAATTTCTAATTCAAATCTTTTTCCTTTTTTTCGTCTGTTCTCACTAATTGTTATTGAATTTGATTCTTGGTGATCGGTTATTGAATTTAATTCTCGGTGTCGTTGTTGAGTTTAATTTTATATCGAGATAAATTTTACGGACTAAAATTTACGGTATCATCTGATGACATATGTTGATAAGGACAGTGAGAAAGATGAAACGTCTGCTTTGGTTATGGAGCATAGATTTTACCGCAGCCATATTAGCTGGCGTGGCAGAATCATAGGAACCTAACTTCGGATGTACATATCTTAGTTATAAAATTTAGAGTTTCTCGCAGCCATACCGGTTGGCGTGGTGAGGATTCTAGATGACATGATTATAGAATTACATACCCTAGTTATGGAATCTATCGCAGCTATGCTTACTGGCGTAGCTAGGATTTTGAGTGTCATAATTTCGGACAAACGTGTATGATTATCAGGTTATATCTTAAATTGGTTCTTAAAGTATCATCTTAATACTTATCCACTCCTGTTATTGTAGGATTTGTTCCATCATTCTTTAGCCAAGAAGTAGAGCATTGATGTGAGTAGATAGGAGTATACCAGTATATGACAAGTGATGGGTATATCACTTGATATTGAGGCCAGTGATATGTTGGAAGCAATAGGTGAAAGAAGTGTCTAGAAATTGTATACAGAATACACAATGGGTGATGAGTGTCAATGTGGAAGTTCATGAGTATCATAAAGTGGAAGCCTGAGTATTAGAAAATTTCAACAGTATGTCATAGGTTGAGAAATATCAAGATTGGTCATGAAAGATATATAGTGTATCACTGATTAGCGTATCAGTCTGTAAAAGATTTAAGGAAAGATACATATACATCAATAGAGATATGGAACCATATGCCTGCCTTTGAGAGTGAAGTGAAACATGTGCATTATAGAAGTTAATAACTAGTGCATTGGATGCAAGTGATCATGAGTTCTAGTGAGTGTGATGAGGTGATCCAATGATGAAGCTAGTGTTACTATATCAAGAGTGCTAGTGTTTCTATATCAGGGATTAGTTAAGCAATGTGCTAGTAATAGTAAGTACCTTATGTGATAATATTGGATTGGTGTATCAGTTAATATGGATAGAAAATTATTGGGAAGTAATAGTGCAAGTAATTCAGGCAGTAGAGGAGAGACATGAGTAACTTGGTATGAGGATGTAATCTAAAATGCATATGAGAGCCGGTGCCTTGTGTAGACAGTAACAAGACTTGAGTAGGCATCATATTGGGGGTATTCAAGTTGGACAAGGATGTGCTAATAAAACACATGATGGAAAAGTATACAAGTGTTCCTTACAAGAGAATGGTTGAAAAATTTTGGTGATTACAAGAACTGAAGCAGAACAAGGAGGTAAAATTTTAGTGATATTTTGTATAGTATCCTAGATAGCAAGTGCCAGTGAGTGAAGTATGTCCACGACCAAGAATTATAGTATATCACTAATATTTGGTAACCCTCAGTATTAAGAATATTATGACTATGTTGATGATTAGTGAATGCTTAGTGTGTGATGGAATAGGCCACAGGTGGCATAGCATATTACCCGCACCAATAGAGGGAGACACCCCAGTAGGGCAGAGACTGGAATTCATAATATTTAGAGACTATATCCACGTATGGTTCCTCTTTTAGTAGAATGATAGGATTGTATGTTATATGATATGACTATTTTAGACTGTGATTGATGGGAGTTTAACCATAGTAAAATTTGTATGAATAGGTTGCGACTGGCCCAAGAGAGAGGTGAGATAGTTTTAATTTCGAGGACGAAATTCTTCTAAGGGGGGTAGACCCATGAAAATTGTATTATTCATTAGGAAATAATATTTTAGTCATTTGGTAATTAATTAAGTATTGTGCATGTTAAATATTTATTTATTGTATTATTTATTTATTGTTAGTGTTAGATTTTATTTTGGACTTATGTTAGTGGACCGAACTAGTTAGTTTAAACCCATGGACCCAACATTTATTTTAGTTTAGATTGAGCCCAAGATTAAGCCCATTCATTAGGAGAATGGATTAATTAAGTTAACGGAAAATTTTACCCAGAGCAAAATAGTTTCATACATTTTCAATAAAAGCATTAAAGTTTCAAAAATTTATGTGGAAGCATCAAAACGCCCTTACAAAGGGCGTTTTATGTTTTTTCGTTAATTATTCGTTACCTCCGTTAACGGACGAAACTTGGAAAAAAAATAAAAATAGGTAAAACGCCCTTACAAAGGGCATTTTATATTTTTTTATTTCTTTTAATCTCTCCTCTCTCCTCTCTTTCTCTCTCCTCTCTCTCTCTCTCTCCTCTCTCCTCTCTCCTCTCTCCTGTCCGTCCACCTCGACGGCCTCGGCGACGGCATCAACGTCGAGCTGGAGAAGTCGGTCTTTGCCATATTCGAGCACATCGAGCGGACCTATACGTCGGTCGACGATCTGGATGGCCTGGACGTGCTGAATGAGACCGAGTATAAGGAGTTTCTCGGTGAGCATATCACTATACCGAGGGGCTACTCGAGGCTCGTCAAGTCGCTTGCGGCGGATCTCCTCGCCGGCTCGGTCCGGCTCGGTCGGAAGGTGAGCCGGATCGACTGGTCCTCCGTCGGCCCCTCTCCGGCGAGCGTGCACGTGGATGAAGGGGAGGTACTCGTTGCCGACCACGTCATTGTGACGGTATCTCTAGGGGTTCTGAAGGAGGGGGGCTGGCGTTCTCTCCGGCGCTGCCGTCGAAAAAGGCAGGGGTTATCGGACGGCTGGGATTTGGCGTGATGGATAAAATCCACCTGGAAGTAGAGGAGCCATTTCCTCGGCTGTTGTTCACGTTTGAGAGGGGGCTTTCGGCGGGGTCGGAGAGGAGGATCCCGCGGTGGATGGGGAGGACGGCGGGGGTATTCCCGATCTACACAGGAGGATCCCGCGGTGGATGGAGAGGAGAAGAGGGAGGGAGAGGAGAGAGGTTCCCGGACAATATATATATATATATAATATGGAAAACGCCCTTGTGAAGGGCATTTTTCACAAGGGCGTTTTCCATATTATATTATTTTTTTTATTTGCCGGGAGAGAGAGAGGAGAGAGGGGTTAAAAAAATAAAATAATTGTAAAATGCCCTTGTGAAGGGCGTTTTCCCTTATTTACATATATATATATATATTTTTTTGGCTGAGAGTATGAGAGAGATACGAGAGAGGAGAGAGGTTTACAAAATTAATAAAAAATAGAAAACGCCATTACAAAGGCGTTTTATGTATATAGAAATTTTTTTTTATTTCCTCCGTTAACGGTGGTAACAAATAATTAACGAAAAAACATAAAACGTCCTTTGTAAGGGCGTTTTGTTGCTTCCACAGAAATTTTTGAAACTTTAATGCTTTTATTGGAAATTTATGAAACTATTTTGCTCTAGATGAAATTTTCCGTTAAGTTAAACCCATTAGACTAGAACATTCCCTCCTTAATTAATTTCTTCATGAGAGGTCCCAAGGGATATTTTAGACTTTACATAGTAGCTTGAGGGAGGGGACAAGAGAGTTCTATATAAAGGGGATGTAAACTTTTTCTCTCTTTATTTTTTATTCCAAATCTAGATCTATAATTTCCTTCAACCAAATTCCATCAATCCCTACCAAATTTCTTCCAAATTCCTTTCCAAATCATCATTTGAGGCTACTACAACAAAGATATACAAGGAGGAAGCAAGGATCTAGAAGGAGGAGGCCAAGATCTAGAAAGAGGAGCTACTTTCCACATTTAGAGTTTTTTTTATTGGGAATCCAACTCCCAATAGGTACATTTCAGTTTTTCTAGTAGACTCTAAATAAGAGATTTAACCATGAGAAACTAACACACATGCATAGGCTACCCATAGGAATTAGTTTTAGGTTCATAGGAGACCTATGGTGGAAGTTATGTGTATTTTGTGTCAATTTTGGGAGAATTCCGAGATTAGCACATGTTGTATTTGTTAATTGGTCTAATAGATCAAATTGACATGTGTTTTATTATGTGTGAATAGTGTTGTGTCCATAATTGGATACGTGTAGGTCGTATCCCGACAATTTGGAGATACGGGTTGATTTGGGGGTTTTTTCTCCGACATGGAACTTTGAGCATGTCACATTTTGACACGGGCACGTAGATGTATAATTGACTCTTTGTATTATTCATATATACTATTTTAGACTTGCTCGTGTCCTTCGAAATACGTTTGGTTGTGTGGTGGTGCCGTGTCGCAAGCGTATCATAGAATTAGTATGATACGGATGCGGTGCACTCCACGTGTTTGCTTTATTGCCTTTAATTTTATGTGTGCTTGTGTAATATGCTATGTATGATAAATATATCTATGTATATGTGTATGTATCTATAGTATATGATATAGATATGTATATAGCTATGTGTATATATAAGATATCTATTGCATATATGTTTATATGTATATGTAAATACATACATATATCTATATGTATATGTATATTTGAATATATATATGTATGAGAGGGTATACATATATGTGTATGTGCTTATATATATACGTGTATGTGAGAGTGTATATATTTATATCTATATCTATGTATATGAGTGTGTGTGTATATATATATATATATATATATATATATATATATATATATATATATATATATATGTGTGTGTGTGTGTGTGTGTGTGTGTGTGTGTGTGGGGGGGGGGGGGGGGGGGGTGGTGGTATATATATATATATATATATATATATATATATATATATATATATATATATATATATGAGAGGATTGATACCTATATAGATTAATATATAGAGGTGTATATATATATGTATGTGTGTTGATATATATGTATTGTGATAGGTATGTGTATATGTTTATATTTAGTAGTTAGATCTAAATGTATATCTCTTGTATCTCTAGTTAGTTATATATATGTATGTATATATGATTTGTATGTTAGTAGTTAATATATCTTCATATTGTTAGCATATAGTTTATGGGTATTAGCTATATATTAGCTATATGCACTAATGATTGAAATACCTTAAAGTATTACCAAGGTATTAAGATACTAAGGTATTAGAACACATGTTAAGGTAATATTGGGTATAAAGATACTCGATATTAATAAAAGGGTAAATGGTAAGTAGCTATATGTAGTATTATATATATATATATATATATATATATATATATATATATATATATATATATATATATATATATATATATATATATATATATATATATATATATATATATATATTGTTAGTATTATGTATTTGGTAATATGTAATAGTTTAGTATGATAGTTATAGTTTAGTATTGGGTATTAACTATATATGCACTAGGATTGATTTACCTTGGGATACCAAGGTAAATGTCAAATTATTGGGTCGATATTCAAGGTATTGGGTTTGAGTATCAAGATGGGTGTGTAGTGGTGCGATATCGCATTGGTGCAAGGCCATGGTATCCTATTGCATTAGTTAGCTAAGGTATTATATGTATTATCTTGTATATATATATATAAATTACTATTTTCGTATCTTTAAACTTGCGTATCTTAGGATACGATATCTTGTTGGTTTTCATAGTGTCTTAGAATAGCTAGTGTAACCTAGTTTCATAGTATATGGACCCAATATCCTAGAGATAGACTCATACAACCTAGAAATAGCTAGTTTGATCAACTTTGACTAGTTTGACCGATAGTTAACCTACTTTGACTGTTTTGACTTAGAAATGGCTTTATGAACTAAAATTTGACTAGTTTAACTTATATTCATTCCAACACCTTGTATTGATGTAATATTTCATATATAGGTTTGTGTGACACCAGTTCGGACACAGTTTGACATTCATTGATTGGACAACAGACGAGTACATTCTCTGATAGTTTTTATTATTTAATAATTATTATAATGCAAGTATCTAGAAATATTTTACATGACACTTGACACATTGGTACACGGACAAGTATATATATGGATCAGTCTTGTGATGTTATATATATTGTTCATTGTTACTCGTGTTCTCAATGTTTAACTTAGACAATATTTCGTGTTCAATGTTCAATGTTTCACTTAGACAATGTTCATTGTTTCAGTGTTCAATATTTCGTGTTCAAGGTTTATTGCTTACATAGCTTTGAGTATCTTGTATCACAACGTGTCATGGTTGGATCTATTGTACTAGTTGGAAAAAAGGGAAAATGTCAGCTAGGTATGTGATCAAATTCTAGACAATGTTCAATGTTTAACTTAGACAATATTTATCCAACGTTAAAGTAGACAATGTTCACCCAAGCCGATCACATATCTATCTAGTATTTCAATCACTTAGCATATGTAACACCCCGTTCCGCTCAAGCGGACTGCCGATTCAAACGGCAAAAGTGCAACTGTCCCGACCCGCTTTGCCTCAAACGAGAAGCAAAGGATATCCAGACTTGTCCCTACAAGAATGCAGCTTAGGCTTTCAGAGGCTCGCTTGGCGTATCGCTCTACCGAGGTGAATCATCACTAAGGTGGGTGGCTACGGTGAACTTGTCTTTGCTTAGCCAGCACACATAAAATATGAAATATTTCATGCTAGTCGCTAGGTGATTCACCCCCTGCATGTTAATAAGAATCCAACGCACCTAGCTAAGGGAATAATCCCAACTTGTATTGCTTATGCTAGAACATGGAAATAAAACATTGCTTTTATATATGTTCAGACCCTCGCATGCTATCCTAGAACGTATTGCTCGGGAAGTCCCCTAACGATCTTACTCATCGGCTTACCTTCGGGCCCGAGCCAACGTGAATACTTGTGTTTATATAAATGCATGCTTGTCTTCTTGTATGTTGCCTTGTTTTCATCCAAACCCCGGGAGACTACTAAGTAGTCGTTCCGCGCATGTTTGAACTTGCAAGTATTCAGGACCGTTGGGTCACCAGGCAGCCCCGAACCAGGGGAATATATCAAGGCCAGTTATTCAGTGTACAGAATCGTGATTCAAGTATCCCGTGTACTCGTGTACTCGTGTTCCCATGCACTCGTGTTCTCGTGTTCTCGTGTATCTCGTGATAATTGAAAGACCCAAAAAAAATTGTATGTCGCGGACAACTCAAAAATGAGGTATAGTTCCACGGACGGTCACCGGGGCACTGGGGCCGATCCGATCCGGATGGAACTCGTGTGTAGTCTATCGTGTGCTGGCGAGATGGTTTGTAGCGCACCGTGTATTTTCGTTGCATCCCATCTTGGCCTTGGACTACTTCGTATGCGATCATCGTATGCAGGAGATGGTTCATAGCGCCTTTTATACTTTCGCTGCATTCCATTCTCGTCTGCGATCGATCCATAATGGCTATGCCAGCGACTCATGTTCATATAGATAAGTCATCCTCGCTTAGCGGCTATCCGCGTGCGAGTCATTGCATCGCATCAATTGAACACCTGAATGATCTGGATATAATGACTCTCGTGTTGCATATGCTATTGTCCCTGAATGTTTATACTTGCCCGTGCTTGAATTAACAATGTTTGCCTTGGACAGGGAAGGACAATTGGTAAGTGGGTAAGTCTCGTCGTGTTTTCTCTCATGTTGCACGGTGCACTGCCACACGAAATAGGCTATTCAATGTTTGCATGAAACTGATCCTAAGGCAACTAGAAAGACAACTTAATAGTTGTGCACGAAACCTATATTACGTGTTTGGATTTGTCGAGCGGGCGAGTAGCTTCCCCACCAGTGCATTCAATGTAATGATAATCCACCAGTTTGTTTGCAGGGTGCGGGAGAACCTCGTTCGATGCGGATGCTCCTTCGTGCATGCTCAGGCGTGAAGATCACTCGAAGCAGCGTTGCATCCGGAACTGAAGCACATATACAAGACATAATGTTGTGAACATCGTCTGTACAATCATTCCACAATTGTAGCCACTTGGCACGCTTTTACTGTTTCAGAGAGAGAGGCTTGAGCGACTTGTAATCTCGGCTATGCGCCGCCTTTAACACTTGTTTATATCAATAAAAGAGTTTCTTTACTTCAAACTTGTGTTATCCAATGCTTCCGCTTTTGTCGACTCAGATAACCTGTTACCGATCGCCTATGCGTTCGTGACTCCGCTGCACTCGGATAATCTGTACGACTCTGTGGCTTAGAACTCTTACCGCCTGTCAATGAACTACGGCCTTGCACAGGCGTAGCTCACGCTCGTGCGGCATCACGTTTGGATGGGTTAAAGCGATCATTCTGCGGGAGCGTTGGCGCGGTGATTCTCGCCTAGCGGGAACGGCCGATTTGCCTGCGGTAGATCGGGGCGTGACATAATGGTATCAGAGCCTGGCTTCTACGCCTTTGGACTTTATTTTGATTATCTCAGTTTCGAAAGCTCGTTCGTGGGTTATGTGCATGCTCTCTATCAATGCCTCGATGGGATATTCCAACAATAAGTCTAAATACTTTCAAAATGCGTTTTAAATGATATGATTGCTTGTATGATATTGTGCTGTGAGTGGCCTTTGTGCCAACCTGTGCGGACCCTTGAGATTATCGCAAGTAGCTTGTCCGATTTCACTATCCCTAAGTTTGGTTGAATGCATATGTTTGAGGGACGCCTTGAACTTGTGCACCATCCAAGACTTAAGAAAAGGTAAAACTCGAGTGCTAAGACTTCGCTATCACTAAGCTGGTTGACGTGCTCACGCCAAAAGTGCACTTCGAAAGTGCGCACGATCCAGACTAAGCGATATGCTGATGTCGAACGCTTGTGCAAGTGAATATCCAAATAAATAAGTACAACAACTTGTATAGGTTTGCCTCAGCCTTGTATCGTTAAATCAAAATTGATTTAAACGTACTACTTGTCCTCAGTAAGTCTTGAGGACGAGACTTTTTCTGAGTTGGGTAGGATGTAACACCCCGTTTCGCTCAAGCGGACTGCCGATTCAAACGGCAAAAGTGCAACTGTCCCGACCCGCTTTGTCTCAAACGAGAAGCAAAGGATATCCAGACTTGTCCCTACAAGAATGCAGCTTAGGATTTCAGAGGCTCGCTTGGCGTATCGCTCTACCGAGGCGAATCATTGCTAAGGTGGGTGGCTACGGTGAACTTGTCTTTGCTTAGCCAGCACACATAAAATGTGGAATGTGGAATGCTAGTCGCTAGGTAATTCACCCCCTACATGCTAATAAAATCCAACGCACCTAGCTAAGGGAATAATCCCAACTTGTATTGCTTATACTAGAACATGAAAATGAAACATTGCTTTTATATATGTTCAGACCCTCGTATGCTACCCTAGAACGTATTGCTCGGGAAGTCCCCTAACGATCTTACTCCTCGGCTTACCTTCGGGATCGAGCCAACGAGAATACTTGTGTTTGTATAAATGCATGCTTGTCTGCTTGTATGATGCCTTGTTTTCATCCAAACCCCGAGAGACTACTAAGTAGTCGTTCCGCGCATGTTTGAACCTGCAAGTATTCGGGACCGTTGGGTCACCAGGCAGCCCCGAACCAGGAGAATGTATCAAGGCCAGTTATTCACTGTACAGAATCGTGATTCAAGTATCCCGTGTACTCGTGTACTCGTGTTCCCGTGCACTCGTGTTCTCGTGTTCTTGTGCACGCATGTTCTCGTGTTCTCGTGTATCTCGTGATAATTGAAAGACCCAAAAGAAAGTGCATGTCGCGGATAACTCAGAAATGAGGTATAGTTCCACGGACGGTCACCAGGGCACTGGGGCCGATCCTATCCGGATGGAACTCGTGTGTAGTCCATCGTGTGCTGGCGAGATGGTTTGTAGCGCACCGTGTATTTTTGTTGCATTCCATCTTGGCCTTGGACTACTTCGTGTGTGATCATCGTGTGCAGGAGATGGTTCGTAGCGCCTCTTGTACTTTCGCTGCATTCCATTCTCGTCTGTAATCGGTCCATAATGGCTATGCCAGTGACTCATATTTATATAGATAAGTCATCCTCGCTTAGCGGCTATCCGCATGCGAGTCATTGCATCGCATCAATTGAACACCTGAACGATCTGGATATAATGACTCTCGTGTTGCATATGCTATTGCCCCTGAATGTTTATACTTTCCCGTGCTTGAATTAACAATGTTTGCCTTGGACAGGGAAGGATAATTGGTAAGTGGGTAAGTCTCGCCGTATTTCCTCTCATGTTGCACGGCGCACTGCCACACGAAATAGGCTATTCAATGTTTGCATGAAATTGATCCTTAGGCAACTAGAAAGACAACTTAATAGTTGTGCACGGAACCTGTATTACGTGTTTGGATTTGTCGAGCGGACGAGTAGCTTCCCCACCAGTGCATTCAATGTACTGATAATCCACCAGTTTGTATGCAGGGTGCGGGAGAACCTCGTTCAGTGCGGATGCTCCTTCGTGCATGCTCAGGCGTGGAGATCACTCCGAAGCAGCGTTGGGTCCGGAACTGAAGCACATATACAAGACATAATATTGTGAACATCGCCTGAACGTCTCCTGTACAATCATTCCACAATTGTAGCCACTTGGCACGTTTTTACTGTTTCAGAGAGAGGCTTGAGCGACTTGTAATATCGGCTATGCGCCGCCTTTAACACTTGTTTATATCAATAAAAGAGTTTCTTTACTTCAAACTTGTGTTATCCAATGCTTCCGCTTTTGTCGACTCAGTGAACCTGTTACCGATCGCCTATGCGTTCATGACTCCGCTGCACTCGGACAATCTGTGCAACTCTGTGGCTTAGAACTCTTACCGCCAGCCAATGAACCACGGCCTTGCACATGCGTGACTCATGCTAGTGCGGCATCACGCCCGGATGGGTTAAAGCGATCGTTCCGTGGGAGCGCTGGCGCGGTGATTCTCGCCTAGCGGGAACGGCCGATTTGCCTGCGGTAGATCGGGGCATGACAGCATAGCTACAGTTTTTCACCACATTCTAGTTCATTGTTTCATTCTATTGCCTTGTTCTAGTTCATCGTGATTAATGTATACCATATTGTTCATTGTTTACTTGTTCATCTACCATAGTTGATATTGTTTATTGTTTCTCATCTTGTATTATATTCTCTATTTCTCTTTATAGTCATTATCAATTAATTGGAACTGCTATTGAGTTTTACTTCGCTCCATTCCTAACTAAAAAATATTTTTCAAATGAATGGTTAAAGAGGATGTGTCCCACTCACTACGGACCGACAGATGGAGTGTCACCCGAGGATAGTGCCAGAGATTGAGGCCTTTTAGATTTTTATACCTTGTAGTATTTATTTTCTATTTAGATTTTGGTTAGTATTATTGTTTTGAGATCTGGAGTTGTGTTTAGTTTTGAGTTGGTCATGTAATGTTTTGAGACTTGTATTTCTTTTCTTTCTATTCCATATCTTTCTTACATCTTCCTTTAGTTTTATATGTGATTGAGTATCATTACAAGATTTGTGATGGCATGACATTATTTTATATACATTGTGTGAGATATTAGATAGTATAGAAGACCAAGACAGCGTTCTACTGCCGATGATGCGGCGTAGGCTGGACGTACCCACGTACTCGTGTCCCTATACCGGGTGCAAGTCTTGACATTCATCACCCTAGTAAGCATATTTCCTTCTTATCCTTTCTCTTCTCTTCTTTTCTTTTAGTTGTAATTATGTTTTATCCGTCTGCAACTGCGAGTGCTAGGAAGAACGTAAAGTTTATTTTTTCTGATTCCTTTGTAATCTCGATAGCAACTTGTAATCAGAATCATTATATAGTTCTTCGTGGAAATCAAGAATAGTCAGAGTGAGAACTTTTGTGTGAATCTCTGATCTCGACCACGCATTCTTCCATCTTTGGTTAAGCCTCGGGATTAACAACTAGGATGTTAATCGAGCCAAGCTTGAACAAAATATTGTTGAACTGGACAAGAGCAACCCTTTGGTAAATATGGTAGCAAGTTGATCTCCGCTACGAACGTAGACTGTGTAAATGATGTGAGACTAAACATTCTTCCGAACAAAATGACAATCGACTTCAATGTGTTTCATTCGTTCACGAAACACAGGATTAGAAACGATGTGCAGGCAGCTTTGATTGTCACAAAAAAGATCAATTGGATCGAGAATGGGATAACAGAAGTCACTAACTAGACCTCGTATCCAAATCAGTTCACAAGTAACAGAGGCCATGATTCTGTATTCAGCTTCAGCACTAGAGCGAAGAACAAAATTCTACTTTTTACTTTGCCTAGATTTCCACCAATAAATAACGTAGAATTCTTTTGACAGTCTGCAGATGACTATCCGTGGAGCATATATAAACTAACCTACAATGCTCACGACATGTGTGATATCGGGTCAGGTAATGGTAAGGTAAATTAATTGAAAGAAAGAATTAACTCAAACCCAAAATGACCCACTCATTAATACATAAGTATAGTAATCGTTGTTTTATTAATTGGCATTCTATATTTTCATTCTTATATTATTTTTATCGTTCCATGTTGGTTTTACCACTCATGTTTATATACTATTATTTTTCAGTTTAACAATTTATTATTAGTTTTACATCCTAATTGTCACATGTTAAATAACGTGTGGTCAATAAGTACAACTAAACAAACAAACTGGATGTTCTTTTAGAGGAGAAAACTCTGTATCTCCATTTTGAAATCATTGGAGGTAAATAGTCTTGTCCAAAGATTAACATTGAATCTAAAATCCTCTACATGAGATGATCAAATCAAATCACCTATAAATCCAAGGGTCCTGATGTTCTCTCCTCTCCTCTCCTCTCCGATAGAGAGGATAATCCGAATAAAAAAAGTCATAAATTTAAGAATAGCAGTATAAGAGATTTATGTGATTATCTTTTAATAAATTGTGTTCTTAATTAGCTTATTTTGTTGTTCCAAAATATGCAAAATGATGAAAACTAGGGATGCAAATAAGCCAAGACGTTTGCGAGCTGTTCGAAGCTCGGCTCGATAAAAGCTCGTTTGAGCTCGGCTCGTTTAGTAAACAAGTTGAGCTCAAATTTTATTTTCGAGCTCGTTTAATAAATGGACAAAGCTCAAGCTTAGAAGTACTCGGCTCGTTTGAGCTCACAAGCTGGCTCGTTTATGAGCTTGCGAGCTGACTCGTAAGCTGGCTCGTTTAGAAGCTCTTTGTTGGCAGTCTACCAATTTGTTTTGTTATTTTAATTTTAATTTGTTCTTTGTTAAAGTCTAAATTTATGTATGTTTGTTAACAATATGGTTGTGTGCATTATATATTTATATGTCCTTATTAATTGATATTAAGAAAAAAATTTAATTAAATTTTTATAAACATATTGTTAATATTACATGTATTTGACTTCAAGCCTAACTAGCTTGAAATCGAGCTCGTTAAGCTTGAAATAAAGCTGAATGAGCTTGGATTCAAACTTAACGAGCTTAATTTTGAACTTATCAAACTTGTTTATCAATTTGAATTAAGCTCACTTATCAAGCGAAGTTCGAGCTCAAATCAAGCCAAGCTCAAGCTTAATATAAATAAGTTCAAGCTCTAAAATAAAAAAACTTATTAAGCTCGAGTTTGATCTCGATTAATTCTAGTCAAGCAAAATTCAAGCTTATAAAAACTTGACTCATTTACAGTCCTAATAAAAAACATCACAACAGGCTATAAAATTAATTGGATAGTTTGTATATTAAAGAAATAGGATTTTTATTTTTGTAAAGAATTATGATTATGATTTAGTAAATTAATGACTTTATTTCTTGTTTTATTGTCACAAAATTGAAAAAAAAAAAAAAAAAACTTGATGGTGACCACCACAAAGACATGGTGAATGTGATAATGGAGACCAGGTGATGTCGATTTTGAAGTAGGAAGGAAGAAGCTAAACATGTGTTTAATTAAAAAAAATTCATGAAAAATATTTTTATTACAATTTTTGACTAATATTGCACTGTTTGATAGCTTATATTTTTTATGAAATTAATTATCAAAAAATTGTCATTTTTAAATACATTTTTAAAAATAGTGGAAAATAAAACTGATCCAACTCATAGAAAAATATTATTCTTTATTAAAAATAATTATTTTTCGTAAAAAATAATTATTTTCTGTGAAAAATAATGACAATCAAACACCTAAATTAGATTTTTTATAAGAAAATTTTAAACTTTCATGAAAAAAAAATTTCTAGTAAAATAATTTCGTGTAATTAATTTATTTTGCACATTACACTTATTGCACGAAGTAAAGAAAGAAGAGTTTACTCTCCCATCAGTTCGAATTAACAAAAGAGAGAATTATTTGTACATTTGTTCATGAATAAAACGGGATTTTGCTCACCCAAATTATGCCAAATAGGGTGGCAGACGGGTCCGTTGTCTATGGGTTATTGTCACGTCCCAGTCCCAAAATACGTAGGACTAGGTCACGTAACCATGCCAGCTGGCCCGTATATATGGCAACTCCATTATATGAAAACCATATATACGTGCGTACGCTGTATAATGAACAATAATTCATAAGTGGTAAAACAGAATTACAAGTCACAGGGTAATATCTAAATCTCATCCACAGAGTCAAATATACATGAATAACCAATAACCATGTAACTAGATCTCAATACAGATATCTAAGAATGACAGTCAGATGGAAACAAATCTACTGCCGAAATAGAATATAAAAAGGAACCAGATACACACCATATAAGAACAACATCTGACAATCACGAGGCTCGAAGAGAAGATCTCCTCAGAATATAAGTAGCCTGTCCGGATCTTTGCTCCTGCGAATACTCAAGAACATATACATATACACCTGGCAGGGGACCAGGTCCTCAGAGGGACATAGCAAGATACAGAAAACAATATGCCATGTATGTAAATACTGAATAAATAAATGGGGTGTGCTAACCATCTAAGTGAATGCAATTTAAAGACCTGATAGTACGCATGGGAATGTGTAGGCTTGACATATGCTGACGTAATTCACCAATCGTCATGACCGGCTAGTATATGTGTCATATGCCCCCGGACACACGGGTAGCTCTGCAATCGACCATGTGGATCATGGTACGAAGGATAAAGACTCAAGGAGGGGGTGTCCCATACGCCTACTAGATATCTTCCCCGCCCACTAGAGATACACAAGTCGTGAAAACGACGTGGACATCTCGTATAATGATGCAAGTCTCCATAGAAATAAACTAAGCTAAATACCGTTACACGTGTTGCTCACACCGATGGCCAGTCGAATATGAGGCACGCGTCCCTACATGAACTCACTCTGTGACGTGTAATGATACGTGTCAAGGCCTGGAAGTCATACCAATAACTTCACAACTTTAGGTGGGTATACTAAACACTAGGTCAGATACAATCCTAACGTCAACGCCTTCATTGACTGCACCCGAGTGTTCTCGGACGCGCACATTTATATAATAAATAAACATGTAACTATCAATAACTGAAATTAAACAGTACAACAAGGCAAGGTATACTTGCCTGACAGGAGAGCTGCAAATATAATGTCCAGATGTCAAATACCAAGTGTCAGAAACTATGGCCTCAGGATAAATATCTCCGGATACTGAAATAAACATCACTAACAGTCTCAGAAAATATCAAATAGCTAGAAACGCCTGTCCTTAAGTCCAATTTGGACACAGGGGCAAAAATAACAGTTTCTGGTCAAAGCGGGGTCCACATGTGGGCTGCTTTGCACCGAAAGACGTGTCAGGGTCAAAGGTCTCCAAATTCGCCAAACTTAGTGTTAACAAGTCCAGAACGATGATACGAACCAAACAGAACTTCCAGAATTGGATTCCGATGAGCCGGTCACAAAATTGCCCGTCAAGTGGAGCCTGTGGGGCCCACGATACAGGATTTTGTCAACGTTCTCAGAATCGAACCAAACTTGGATCACAGGACCAGCGTATTGCTACGAGTCCGATGGCGCAAGTTTCATCTCGATCCGACGTATGTACACAAAGTTGCAGCGTGTTCCAGAACAGGCGGATACGGGGTGTTGTCGGCGGATATGCGTTGATTCCGGTGTGCACGCACATCCGAATCAACTTCAGCGAGGTCAGGCGGGTTAGGGGAGGCGGCTGTGCGGTGGAGAGAGAGAGGGGATGCTCTGGGAGGAGATAGGGAGGCTGAGGAGAGAGGGAGGGTCGGGGGAGGCCGGCGAGGGGGGGTGGCTCGCCGCGCGTAGGGGGAGCTCCGGCGGGCGGGGCTCGGTGGTGGTGGTGACCGATGATGGTGGCGGCGGTGGAGAGAAGAGGGCGGTCGGGGTAGAGGGACTCGGGGGGGAGAGTTTGAGAGCAGAGAGGGGGAGGCCGAGGGTGGCCGGGGGAGATGGCGCCGCGGGGTGGCGGGGGGGTCGGCTCCGGCGAGGGCTCGCCGCCGGCGGGGGGGGGTGGCTGCGGCCTGGGTAGATTTAGGGTTTGGGTTATTTTGTTTTGAATTTTTCTTTTTATTTCTTTTATAGAAAAAATATAATAGTATTTTAAGTAAAATATCTTGAGATATTTTACAGGATATTTTCGGGATCTTTTCGGGATCTTTTCGGGTGGGTCCTGCCTCAAATTGGACGGTGCAGGTTCACCGGCCAGTGAGGGGGTGACACCTCGTACTGCAATTTATAGAAAAGTCCCTGTAATTTCATAAATTGCGTAAAGTCATAGTTTTAGAAAATTGCACAATTACGAAATTGTCTGGGAAATACCCAATTCCTGAAAATACTAAAATTCACAGAATTGAAGGGAAAAGCTGAGTAAAGGTCCCGAGGGGGTGGGGGTGAGTCTGGGCAGGAACTGGACCTGGTTTTGGGGTGTTACGGGCCATCGTATTTAATTAATTAATAAATACTGCGCACGGTGTTCTCTAATTATTTAGAGGCAGGTAGGGCCATAATTTTTCTACGGTGTCCATACACTAAATGTAGTATACTCAGTGTATAAAAATAACGTATTTTTGTCTGGACAAAACGGGTGCATGTTGGGCCTCAAATCTCTATTGGAACAGGGATGGGTACAGGTCTAGGAGTTTAAATACGAACGTTTTGTAACGATAATTGTGCGTCTCATACGAGGCTCAAAACTGAGTATCTGGAAGTTGCACAAAGTGCAGGATGGTAGAATGGCATGTCTAGGAGAGGTAGGTAAACTTCGTTCGGGGATAACAGTCAAGGTAAAGCTCCAAATAATTAGGTGATGGACAGGTGCACAAGTCAATAGGATATGTAAGCAAAATAAATTAAAATATTGCAACAAATCCTAAATTATGAAAAATATTCCTAAAATACTGGAATCTGGTCGAGGGGGTTTACAATCTACCCAACTTATAAAAAATTTGTCCTCGAAATTAAAACTAAGCCATGGTAGAAGTCAAAGACGGCATAAGATATAATTTAACAAAGTAATTTATATCTTGGGTTACGAATAGGTTCGAAAATGTTTACGCATGTCGTACTCGCGCTTCCGAGTTGATTCTCCTGGCGCGTCATGCTTCCATGCTACGCAGATCAAGGGAATAGACTGGTTCTTCAATACTTTTTCTCGATGATCGAGGATTCCTACTGGTTGCTCTTGATACGACAGGTCTCAGCCTAATGGTGATATCCTCAAAAAGACATGATCGACCACTTTGAATTCCAAGGGATGATGACGATGATCTGCTAACTGCTTGTCTGTCTTGTACTGCTTGCCAGTGTCCTTGTATTTACTTAACTGTCTCTTCGGTGTTGACCACCAACTCTGGTCATGCGAATCCTTGTCTGGTACAATGCTGACTAGTATGCCGTGCAATCTTACGATTTGCCTCATATAAGTAATGTCTCTATAGCTTCTGAGTAATTACAATGGTTGCAAGTTCGAAATTCTTTCCATGCACTCATAACTGTCTAGATTCATCTGTCATTACCTTGCCATCCTGTATTAATACGCATCTCAAACTTTTTCCTGATGCGTCTGTAGATCACATAACTCCTGCTCCGGATGGAATAGTCAATACGGGTGTTGTGGTCAGTCGCTTCTTGAACTCCTCGAAAGCGGCTTGACACTCGTTGGTTCATAGGAATTCTGGATCCTCATAAGTCAACCTAGTCATAGGCGCTGCTATCCATTCAGGAGTCAATCAATTGTTTATTCAGGTAAAATCCATTTAGACTCCTGACAGCAAAACGATATATTCTTCATCGTAACACTTGAGTTCTGACTTGACCCAAGTTACGAGGCAAAAATAAAAAAAATTCTTATGCTGTCATAGGGATGCACGTACCAGGAACGTAAATAAACGTAGGTAGGTAGGTAGGTAGGTAACGAAGGTCATTCTAAAGATAGCACAGTTTTAAACTGCAATCTAAACTAATAATAGGGTTTGGTAATCTCCAAGAAACAAACAGAAATGGTTACAGAACATTACATTTCTCGTATTTATACTAAGCACGAGGTTTCGTCTTTCCGAAATAAGGGAAGACGATAAACAATAATCAAGAGTTCAAGGGGGTGGTAATAGATTAGAAGTGTGGGGATCAAGGCGTTTTAAAGAATTCAACGGGAATTGTCAAAGCAGTTGTGGATTTGAGATACTATTTAGGTAATCCCTATTCACATATTCGGATCAGCACAGTTATGTAGCTGATACGATATGCTCAGACATATCTAACTGGCAAGTACATCTATCTACTAATCACTATATATCTCAATCCACGTAAAGTAATTATGCGAAGGTCGAACCAAGTGCACTATGGTTGATCAGACCGTAATACACTGATTCTGAAATGTATTAGTGTAGTACTCCAATAATACATCTCTCAAGAACAAGCTTGATAAAGAATAAGCTTGCGAAACTAGGCTATAATAGCGGCATAAGTCAAGGTAGTACGGTAAATATAAGTACGCTAGATTATGATGTGAGAAATTTCAAAACAATTCAAATTCACAAGAACAAGACTCTACAATCTCTACAGTTATTATTCTAATCCTTGTCTAAGTCGCTAGTTGACCTAAAAGAGGTATGGCCTTCTAAGTTCTATACTCTTAATATACACTATAGGTTGTCCGCCTAAAACAGAGATTCCAAGAAAGTCCGCGTAAAGTAGGGGTTCGAGGTTGTCTGCGTAAAACAAGGATAAAAATAATTTGGCGTAGAGTATAAATCCGAAACTGTCTGCGTAAAACAGAGAAGCGTAAGGGAGAGCTTCAGGGCTGTCCGCGTAAAAAGTCTGCGCGTGAGAGATCTGCGCGTAAAAGATCGCTGTGTAAAAGTCTGTGGGTAAAGTATTGCCTAAAGGTTGCGTAAAAATCTGCCAGCGTAAAAAGTCTAGCATACGCTGCAGCGTGAAGTTGTACAAGAAATTCATGAGTTTGTCAGTCAAGTTAATGAATCATGTCATCTGACAAAAGTACTTGCACAACGATCGAGTGGATGGTTATGATGATGGTTTGCACGGAGTTCCAGGTTGTCGTTAGTGACTTATTTGGATACAAGTCATTTACGCTCGAGGTGAGACAAAACCAAATGTCCCATCAAAAAGCTGTTTCCTTTTGCACAGGGCTCGAGGTGTATCTCTGCGCAGGATTTGGTCGTGCCTGGGAAAAGCTAAGGCTGTAACAAATACGCTAACATCCTATTCTTATGTTACGCCTAAACAGGTTACTCTACGCTGGTTATCTATGAATCATCAGGTTTGCGCAGGGCAGTTACCTACGTGGCTGGCATGATGCGTCATACGCAGGATAAGGAAGACTAAGGGCGGCGTAAAGGGGACAAGCTTCTACATAATTTGGCTTTTACACCAACTAGGTAGTGGTTTGGCTTTTACGCCAACAAGGGTAATGGATCTTTGGCGTAAAACTCTGGTTATCCAACATAGGATGAGGTTTATGTCCTAGTATTCAACCTTAGATTTCTATGGGTTCCTCAAGGCTAGGGTCAATACTATGGTCAATCTCTAATAATCCTATCTCTAACTAATCCTAGTAGTGTTCATACTATACTCAAGTCATATATAAATACGCCAAGGGATAATGGAAAGTAAATCTATAGGTAAGCGACGCTAGGGTTTATTAGGTAATAAGGAAGGCTAGGGTTTATTTAGGAAGTCAGGAAGGCTAGGCTTTATTTAGGAAGTCAGGAAGGCTAGGGTTCACTAAGTAATCCGAACTTAAGGATATGTCAAAGCCCTAGTGGTATTCTTATTAGGAATGCTACCTTAATTATCATCCTATCAACAGAAATTCCTATATTCTAGCAGAGGCTATACTAAAAGAATTATCAGGGAAGTACATGAATCAAGCAGGATGCAATTATGTAAGTAGGACAGACAGGAAGGAAGATAAGTCATAGTCAATTATGGATGAGATCCTATATTCTAATCCTAGGTGCAGGCTTGCTCGGTACAGTAACGTAACCGAGACAATATGCTCTGACTTGCATGGGCCACCACTAAAAACATGTCACGTCCCAGTCCCAAAATACGTAGGACTAGGTCACGTAACCATGCCAGCTGGCCCGTATATATGGCAACTCCAATATATGGAAACCATATATACGTGCGTACGCTGTATAATGAACAATAATTCATAAGTGGTAAAACAGAATTACAAGTCACAGGGTAATATCTAAATCTCATCCACAGAGTCAAATATACATGAATAACCAATAACCATGTAACTAGATCTCAATACAGATATCTAAGAATGACAGTCAGATGGAAATAAATCTACTGCCGAAATAGAATATAAAAAGGAACCAGATACACACCATATAAGAACAACATCTGACAATCACAAGGCTCGAAGAGAAGATCTCCTCAGAATATAAGTAGCCTGTCCGGATCTGTGCTCCTGCGAATACTCAAGAACATATACACCTGGCAGGGGACCAGGTCCTCAAAGGGACATAGCAAGATACAGAAAAACAACATGACATGTATGTAAATACTGAATAAATAAATGGGGTGTGCTAACCATCTAAGTGAATGCAATTTAAAGACCTGATAGTACGCATGGGAATGTGTAGGCTTGACATATGCTGACGTAATTCACCAATCGTCATGACCGGCTAGTATATGTGTCATATGCCCCCGGACACACGGGTATCTCTGTAATCGACCATGTGGAGCATGGTACGATGGATAAAGACTCAAGGAGGGGGTGTCCCATACGCCTACTAGATATCTTCCCCGCCCACTAGAGATACACAAGTCGTAAAAACGACGTAGACATCTCGTATAATGATGCAAGTCTCTATAGAAATAAACTAAGCTAAATACCGTTACACGTGTTGCTCACACCGATGGCCAGTCGAATATGAGGCACGCGTCCCTACATGAACTCACTCTGTGACGTGTAATGATACGTGTCAAGGCCTGGAAGTCATACCAATAACTTCACAACTTTAGGTGGGTCTACTAGACACTAGGTCAGATACAATCCTAACGTCAACGCTTCGTTGACTGCACCCGAGTGTTCTCGGACGAGCACATTTATATAATAAATAAACATGTAACTATCAATAACTGAAATTAAACAGTACAACAAGGCAAGGTATACTTGCCTGACAGGAGAGCTGCAAATATAATGTCCAGATGTCAAATACCAAGTGTCAGAAACTATGGCCTCAGGATAAATGTCTCCGGATACTGAAATAAACATCACTAACAGTCTCAGAAAATATCAAATAGCTAGAAACGCCTGTTCTTAAGTCCAATTTGGACACAGGGGCGAAAATGACAGTTTCTAGTCAAAGCGGGGTCCACATGTGGGCCGCTTTGCACCGAAAGACGGGTCAGGGTCAAAGGTCTCCAAATTCGCTAAACTTAGTGTCAACAAGTCCAGAACGATGATACGAACCCAACAGAACTTCCAGAATTGGATTCCGATGAGCCGGTCACAAAATTGCCCGTCAAGTGGAGCCTGTGGGGCCCACGATACAGGATTTTGTCAACGTTCTCAGAATCGAACCAAACTTGGATCACAGGACCAGCGTATTGCTATGAGTCCGATGGCGCAAATTTCGTCTCGATCCGACTTATGTACACAAAGTGGCAGCGTATTCCAGAACAGGCGGATACGGGGTGTTGTCGGCGGATACGCGTTGATTCCGGTGTGCACGCACATCCGAATCAACTTCTGCGAAATCCCGCACGTCCGTATCAACGGCGCGCACGTTTTGGTAAAGACCGCGTGCGACCAAGTCGTCCCGTTTGGCGGGGCGTACTCAGTTCCGGGGTGAATCGGGTCATTGTTTTTTCTGTTTATGGATCGCGTGCCGCGATCGCCACAGGACGCGATGCACCGAGCGGGTTACACGGGCACCGAGAGGGTCACATAGCCTACGTGTCATAACTGACGGAATTGAAAATAGAGTTACGAGGTGAGATAAAACGATACCTGAACAGGGCTCCGTGAACGCTGAATTACGCGTGTCCTGCCCGAGTTTATCGTGTCCTGGACACTGTGTCCAAGCCGTGTCCTGGCTAGGGCTTGAGTCTGGGTCGTGTCTGAGTTCGCCGGAGTCGGTCTGAGTGGAGGCAGTGTCGGTGCTGTGTTGGAGGGCGGCCGGATCTAGTCGAGGAGGAGAGTCGGGCTCGGCCGGAGTTCGAGTGGGCGGGGTCGATGGCTCTCGGGTCGAGCAGCCGGCTGTGGAGGTCCGAGGAGAGGGTTCGTCGGTGGAGGGGACAGCCGGAGGAGGGAGGCGGAGAAGGGAGGTGAGCGTCGGCGGGTCGGCCGGTGGAGCAGCAGCTAGGTCAGGCGGGTTAGGGGAGGCGGCTGTGCGGTGGAGAGAGAGAGGGGAGGCTCTGGGAGGAGATAGGGAGGCTGAGGAGAGAGGGAGGGTCGGGGGAGACCTGCGAGGGGGGGTGGCTCACCGCGCGGAGGGGGAGCTCCGGCGGGAGGGGCTCGGTGGTGGTGGTGACCGATGATGGTGGCGGCGGTGGAGAGAAGAGGGCGGTCGGGGTAGAGGGACTCGGGGGGGGGGGGAGAGTTTGAGAGCAGGGAGGGGGAGGCCGAGGTTGGCCGGGGGAGACGGCGCCGCGGGGTGGGGGGGGTCGGTTCCGGCGAGGGCTCGCCGCCGGCGGGGGGGTGGCTACGGTCTGGGTAGATTTAGGGTTTGGGTTATTTTGTTTTGAATTTTTCTTTTTATTTCTTTTATAGAAAAAATATAATAGTATTTTAAGTAAAATATCTTGAGATATTTTACAGGATATTTATAGGATATTTTCGGGATCTTTTCGGGATATTTTCGGGTGGGTCCTGCCTCAAATTGGACGGTGCAGGTTCACCGGCCAGTGAGGGGGTGACACCTCGCACTGCAATTTGCAGGAAAGTCCCTGTAATTTCATAAATTGCATAAATTCCTAGTTTTAGAAAATTGCACAATTACGAAATTGTCTGGGAAGCACCCGATTCCTGAAAATACTAAAATTCACAGAATTGAAGGGAAAAGCTGAGTGAAGGTCCCGAGGGGGTGGGGGTGAGTCTGGGCAGGGGCTGGACCTGGTTTTGGGGTGATACGGGCCATCGTATTTAATTAATTAATAAATACTGCGCACGGTGTTCTCTAATTATTTAGAGGCAGGTAGGGCCATAATTTTTCTACGGTGTCAATACACTAAATGTAGTATACTCAGTGTAGAAAAATAACGTATTTTTGTCTGGACAAAATGGGTGCATGTTGGGCCTCAAATCTCTATTGGAACAGGGATGGGTACAGGTCTAGGAGTTTAAATACGAAAGTTTTGTAACGATAATTGTGCGTCTCATACGAGGCTCAAAACTGAGTATCTGGGAGTTGCACAAAGTGCAAGATGGTAGACTGGCATGTCTAGGAGAGGTAGGTGAACTTCGTTCGGGGATAACAGTCAAGGTAAAGTTCCAAATAATTAGGTGATGGACAGGTGCACAAGTCAATAGGATATGTAAGCAAAATAAATTAAAATATTGCAACAAATCCTAAATTGTGAAAAATATTCCTAAAATACTGGAATCTGGTCGAGGGGGTTTACAGTTATGCACCTAAGCCCTTTGCTGGAATAACTCTCTATTGGGGTGGGAACTTGTAGGGCTCATTTTCTAGGCCGACCCATTATAAATTATAATCCCTATATAAATTAAAACTTAAAATTTAACAATATTACGTTAATTTTTAAAAAAAAATTGGAAATAAATTAAAGACTGTATTTTCTAGAAAAAGAAACGTTTATTCCCAGATGCTTTGTCATTCCATTTTTTTTAATACTAGTTATTGATATGCAAAAAAAAAATTGGGATACGATTATACGCTATTGGGGCCTACAACTTCGCCGAGCCGACTAGCATCCCTTTCTACTGCGCATTTTTTGAACAAAGAAGACGAACTAGCTGCTGTCTACGTCAACAATGATTACATCCGTCGTCGAGAACTATGGGACAACTTGTCTTGTTTCTTCTCATTCTTGCACTTGCTTAGCTAGGGACTTCAATGAGATAATTTGGTCGTCTGAAAAGACGGAGGTACTTCTTTTGTAGAGGATATTTGTAAACCCCCTCACCCAAAAATAAGTATCTTGTGTGTATTTTGTATTTCTTGTATTTGTTTTAGATTATTTTTCAAATAAAATAAAATCCAATAATTTTATTAGGACACTTCACTGTGGTTTGGACATTGATGATATAGGATAGCCCAAAAATCTGTATCGTCCATCATAGGAAGTAGCCTACACAGGAGACACTACCTGTAGGATATTTTCGTGGCACAAATATTCGACCGTTTGGCATTAGTATGACATTAATGTAACAACCATAGATTCTTGTGTTAAATATTTAGATAATATGTAATATATAATTTAATTGTGGTTATTTTTTAATTTTAACTTTTCTATAATTAGTAACCCATAAATTTTTGTGCCAAGTTAGTCATTTTTTCTTTTTTATAGATTTGCGCATTATTTACTATTATCATATTTTGTGGATAACCATTTAGTTATTTACTTAGTTAGTTAGATAATACAAATATTTGATTTATTATAACTAGATAAATATCTAATTATTAATTACAAATATTTTATAAAATATTTTGGGTGTATTATTTTATTAAAACTTTACAAAAGTAAAATTTTCTAGAATTTATTTTGTGTGCAAATATTATTTTTGGATTTTTTAACCTCATCTATATATGTAAATATATATGTTAATATATATATAGTTAATAATAATAATAATAATAATAATAATAATAATAATAGGTAATAGTAATAGTAATAGCAATAGTAATAAAAAGAAAAAGAAAAACAAAGAAAAGAAAAGAAAAGAAAAAGAAAAAGAAAAGAGAAGATAATAACAATAACAATAAAATAAAAACCTAAACTCCTAATGCTAAAGCAAAACCTAACTAAACCTTATTCCTATACTACCCAACTCCTCCAGCAAACCACAGACCCCACCCCCCCCCCCCCCCCCGCGGCGCTCTCTCTCTCTCTCTCTATATATATATATATATATATATATATATATATATATATATATATATATATATATATATATATATATATATATATATAAACCCTAACCCTAGTATCCTTCCCCGGCGATCGACCGCAGTCGCCGCCCCGCGCCGCAGCAGCCCCCGGCGAATGCATCGTCGTTCGCCCCCTCCGCACGCGCGCATGTGCACAGCCTTGAGCCCACCTTGAAGGTATGACATCTCTCTCATCTCTCATCCTTTTCTCGAGCATTTTGTCCGTATATGTTTAGAACCTAACCCTCTAGGATTTTTCTTCAAGCGGGACGAGTTTTTATGCCCTGGATTGATCGAAAAATCGACCGAAAGTTGGCCGAAAAATTGTCCAAAAACAGTCCAGAATTTTGACCCAAACCCCCATGTTCATGCCCAATTTGCCACCAACCCGTTTAATATTTTTAAAATCTAATTAAAAGATTTTCTTCTCAATATAACCGAGAATTTTTCTGCTCTTTTAGTTTTTATTAGTTTATTTTATTTGTTAAATTATTCGACCTCCAAAATGACCAAAAACTTGATCTTTTAAAAATAAATTTTCGTGATACGGAGTGCGCCCCGCCAAACGGGACCGCCTTGTCGTATACCAATTGTACCAAAAGGCGCGTATGGTATATCCTGACATGTGGGCTCTCGCAAAAGTTGATTCGGACGTGTGTGCGCGTCGGAATCAACACGTATCCGTAAAAAATTTCCGTATCGCAACTTTTTTGTAAACTACCACCCCACTTTGTGTACGCTCGTCAAAATGCGACAAAACTTGCGCCATTGGATTCGTGGTATCACGCTGGTCTTGTGACCCAAGTTTCACGCGATCTTGAGACAGTTGACCGAGCCGCCTATTCGCGGGTCCCGCGGTTGACTTTAAGGGCATATTTTTGATCGGCTCACCGAAATCCAAAATTGGACATACCGTTGAGTTCGTATCATCATTTAGAATTTGTTTGACCTATAATTTTTCCTATTTCGAGACCTTTACCTCTGGCACGCATTTCGGTGCAAAGTGGTCCCACATGTGAACCCGCTTTGACCCAAAATTATCGTTTTGCCCCTGTGTCCAAATTGGACGAAAGGGTAGACTTTTCTGACTATCTCGCTGATTCCAGAAATATTGATGATATTTATTTCAGCATCTGGAGATGTTCATTCTGATGCCATAGTTTCTGATCCTTTGTACTTGACACCTGAACGCTTACACTTCGCACCTTTTTTGCCAGACAAGTATACCTTGCCATTGTACTGTGATTTATATTCTATATGATGCATGCATTTTATTTCTGTTATTTAGTTTATATATTTTAAACTGCTATATAAACTGCGCGTCCAAGAATAACTTGGGTGCAACGACGGTGGCGTCGTATTTTATCTTTATTATATATTATGCATGTCGACCTAGTTTTACGAGACCACCATATGATTTGGAGGCATCATTAAGTTTTATTGGTCATGACACATCTGTTAAACGAGTGTGAGTCTCATGTAGAACACAGACTTGCGTGACAGGCTGGCCACATGTACGTATGGAACATGTGATAGGGAATAACTGTTAATAAATTTGCATGCTAGAAGACTTAGCAGTTATTAGAGGTACCATCGTGTCATGGATATGGCATGAATAGAGCATGGGGTGGGAAGAACAACAAGTAAGGAGTTTGGGCTCCTTTGTACTTTCCTTGTGTAACTCGCACGCTCCGCCGGAGATGCGTGGTATGATGACCCCTATATTATCTACAGGCGGCCTCTGACGTTCAAAAGACGTCATGCTTTTTAGGCCCATGATTCTCCGAGATAATCATGCCAATCCTATTTTATCCAGATAGCCCACGTGTTGGAAAGTTGTTCTCAAAGTGCATTCACATAGATAGTTAGGCGACCCTTGGATGTTTATTTTCAGTACTTTATTGGCATGCTTCTATGTATCTTGTTACGTCCCTCTGATGACCTGGTCCCTTTCCAGGTGTAGACAATCATGAATATTTACAGGAGCACAGATCTGGACTTGCTACTTTGTTCTCTTTCGAGGAGGTCTTCTCTTCGAGCCTCATTGACCATTAGATGTACTTATTTTGTTTATCTTATATTCTAATTTGGTAATGGATTTGTCTCCATCCAACTACTTGTTTTTATCAAGCATTTTATACTTGATTCAGTTATATAGTTGATTGGTTATTTGATTCCGTGGATGAGATTTAGTTATGCCCTGTGACTTATGACATATATCTATACCACTTGTGAATTATTGTTCATAATACAAGTACGTATGTGTTATGGTTTCCATATATTGGAGTCTCCATATACATACGGTTGGCATGCTTACGTATTCCTAGTCCTACGTATTTTGGGACTGGGGCGTGACAATATTGAAGTCAGGAAATTGAAGTCCTGAAAGATTATGATTAATAGTGACAGTAGTGCCAACATTCTATTCTACCCAACATTTTGTGCTATGGGAAAAAGAATATGAGTCCGACTTCAGCCTCTAATTACAATGCATCGAAGTAGCAAAGTCTGCTAGAAGTCTTTAGAACATCGTTCTTGTCTTTACTACATTTTCAGGATAGAAATATTTTTTCATTTTGCATTATAGTAAATATTGTGTATATTTTTAATTATTTATAATATGCATGATATATATATATATATATATATTATAAATAGTATTATATTTGGTTAGGAGATTAGACTATTTGACTAGACATGACATTAGTGGACCTAACTAGACTTGACTTGACCCATTGATTCAATTAAATAGTTAGTCATGACTAGATTAGTTTTATTAAACCTATTTAGACTTAACAATAGAATATTCCTCCTATGGTTTAGTTAGATCATATTCATGAAGGATTGAGAGGGGCATTTGTGTCAATTCAAACATTCCTCAATCTAACCCTAATCCTAACCCTAAGAGGAAGTCTATATAATCCCCTTAATTCATGAATAACCTCCATTTTATTCTTAATTATTTTATTCCCAAATTAGAGGCAAATCCTAATCTCTTTCCTACCAAACCACCATTCCCAAATATCATCCCTCTTATTTTTATTCTAATGAGGCTAAGAAGCTTGGCATTGCTAGAGGAGCACTTGAGAAGAAAGTTTTGGCTTGATGATTGTGTCCAACCTTCATTTGTGTCCATTTGGTAGAATACATTGGGAATCCATCTCCCAATAGGTAAAATTCTTGTTTCTCCTTGTCATTTCAGATTTGAATGGTGAAATAGACCCCTAGGGACCTTTCCTTGTCTAAGGGCTACCCATAGGAAGAAGAACTAGGTTCATAGGAGGCCTATTATGATAGTTACATTAAGTTTTGGGGCCAAATTGGAGGAAATATAAATTTGGTTCACCAAGTGTTTGAGAGAATGATTCATTGTTAGTTTAGAGTTTAATTCATGAGTATTGAGTGTGTACGTGTCCACAATTAGATATTTGTAGTCCGTATCATGATATTTCATGATACGCATGGTTGGATCTTGAGATACTTTATATTGGGTGTTCATGAGAGTGTGGAATGGTGCATACTTGAGTGTGTGTATGTGTGTGTGTGTGTGTGTGTGTTTCTATGTTACTAAGTATTATATATATATATATATATATATATATATATATATATATATATATATATATATAAATGTATAATTGCATCTACATGTGATGTGAGGTGGTGTTGCACCATGATATTGTGTAGAGAGTGTTGATTTATGACTGTGCACAGTGAGGAACCAGTGTGTGTATGTGACTGTAAGTGAATTATAGGCTTGGGTTTAGCAGTAAGGGGAATTAAAGAGAGTGGTTGGCACTTAGCAATTGGTACATTGTTCTGTGCAGCAAACACAAGAACTGTGCATCATGATGCTCAGTTTGGGTATTGTGCCTATCACAGTGAGTGTGTGTAAGTGTTGTAGGTATGTGTGAGGGATGCATATATCAATGTGAGTATAACAGAGGAGTTTGGGCTGTTCCTGGGTCATTTGCCATCTGCAGTTGCTTTGGGGAGATGTGTGACATCGGTACTCGGGTAGGGGGTCCAGACATTTATGGGGGGGTGTTGCAGGTACTGGTGAAGGGGGGGTTCAAGTAGGAGTGACTGAAGGTAAGGTGCAGGTCTAGGACTCCATAGAGGACAAGGAGCTTGTGTTGCCTTGATACTCAATATCTGGAGGGAGCTTGTGCACATGTTGTGCATAGGCTAGTGTGAGTCATTGTATGCAGTAGGACTATAGGTGCAGGTATTGTGTGTAGGAGGTTGAAGTGTATAGAGGTACAGGCCAGGTATGGGTCTTTCACTGTGTGCTAATGGCCAGGTTGCCTTTGTTTGCTCCCAGTTGTGCAACTGCAAGTAGCAGCTGCCTTGGCATTCAGAACTACAACATGTGGCTTTTAGGACCAGATATTTTGGGTTGTACCCTCAAGTGCAGGCAGTGCACAGGGTGAGGAGCTCTGCAAAATTGCAGTTATAGTGTGTCAGATACGGGATCATGTGAGGGTAGCATGATGTGGGGACTGGGATCCTGTATAGACTCGTGTTTTGTGTATCTAGTCCAGTATATGCTGGGTATAATGGTAAGTTAAGAATCAAACATGTGCAAGTATGTGAAGGGATAGTGTTAGAAAGGGATATATACATAGAGTAGAGTGTTCTTAAGGTTCATTATCAGAACTGATACTGAAGTATCTAGCAACCAAAGAGTAACATTGGGCAGGTGAAAGGTGGAAATTAGTTATGGGGTTAGTTGCTAGTAAGGTGAATCAGTTAGTGAGTATGTGGGTATCAAAAAGGGTAGCTGCAAATTCAATAGCAAGTGAGTAACCTTGATACTTAAAGAAAATGCCAGGTTAGGTAAGAAATTATTAGTGAGGATGAGTGTTGGGATATGTAGATTACCTAAATAACATATCAGCTGGTTGAGTTAGTCAAGTGCACCTGACATCAAGTTTGGTTAGTTGAACTAAGATGTTGGTATTAAGGATAAGTGTTGTAGTGTCAGTGAGTGTATCCATGTTAGGGGTATATCAATGTTGGTTGATAGGTGGTGTACCAGTGAGGGTATTAGCTAAATATTATAACATTGTATATATAGGTCATAAGTATGTATAGTTATAACTTGTTTTAGTAAGGTAATGACTGGCATGACCTAGAAAACTTGGTTTAATAAGGTATTGACCCAAATTGACCTAGTTTGACTAGTATGACCTAGTTTTGACCTAAAAATCATATTTTAGATTATTTAAACATGTTTATCACTTTATTACACCAAATGACATATAATTTCAAATATAGGTCACTTTGACTCCAGTCCAGATCCAGATTGGTGTTGTCAGCTCCGGACCTCAGGCGAGTACATTCTTGGATAATTTTTATTATTTGATAATTACTATATTTTAAGTATTTAGAAATATTATATCTGATTCTTGACACTATGGTACACGGACTGGTATATAGCTTGAATCTTCAGGCATGAGATATTACAATGGTTATCGTATTGATATTGTACACGACATTGACATTAGACATCGTACATGTTATTGCTATTGGACATTGATCGTGTATCGTAACGTGTCATGCTTGGATCCATTAAACTAGTTAGGGCGGGAGAAATTCTAGTAAGAGATGTGATCATATACCTATCGTACAAGTGTAAACATTGTTAGTGTTAATCATACACCTCGCGTATGATTAGCCAGGCCATTTAGCTATCGTACAAGTTCCCAAGCCGATCACATATCGAAACAAGTATTTCAAACACTTAGAATAGTTACAGTTCTTCATATTCAGTTTCATAAATTATATTGCCTTGAATCTGATATTGTGGTTCATTTTTCTTCATTTCATATATGCAATAGCTATACCTTATTGCTTACATTGCATGTTCTCTTTACTATTTGACATTGCATCAGTTTATTATTTTCTCACAGTATATAGCATCCTCTACTTATTGTTTTATAGTCCTTGTCAATTGATTATAACTACTATTGGGTTGTACTTGCTCCAATCCTGACTGGATATATTTTTCAGACGCCGACTTAGAGGACTGGTGTCCGACATATTATGGACCAAAGGGAGATTAGCGGCAGCCTTGGACCTTGTAGCTCAGGTGTGACTGCCGGAAGGTCTAGCCGGAATCACTAGTTATTTTAGTTAGTTCCTTTTAGCAGATTTTGGTACCGAATTTATTTCCGGCATATATTAAGACTTGGGATGCTATTGAGTGAAGTTTAGATTTATATTGTTGTTTAGACTTTGTGGTTATGTTCGTATTATTATTTTGATATCTTATCGTGCTTTAGTTCTGTGATTGAGTATTTTATATTATATTGTTATATATGTGTCTCCTTATGGAGTTGGATATTTGTGTGAGATTATTTAGATAGTATTGTGACCTAGACATCGTTCTACTGTTGATGCTACGGCGTAGGCTGGACGTACCCGCGTACTCATGCCCCTATATCAGGTGCAAATTGTGACATATTTTAGTGGTGGCCCAAGCAGGTCGAGCTTCACAATTAGAGCGATATCGTGGTAGTGCAACAACTTAGTTGTACTACTGCGAGCCTGCAATAGGATCTAGGATATAATATACTAGGATGAGAGAGAATACTCATTCATAACTAGGATAAACTTCCAATATATTGATTTTGCTATCCTTATCTTTTTTAACATTTGCTTCTTCGAATATTACAGTCCTTCTTTGATGATATAGTATCTTATGCCTTATTGACTTCTCTTATTCTAATCTGTCTCTAGGATGCCGCTGAAGACGAGGTCGCAGCGGTCTGGAGCAGCGTTCATGAGGTCGGTTACTTCTCCACCTCCGGAGCGGGCAGCAGCTGATACTGTTCTGCGTTCTCCAGCTTAGAGAGTTGCTTCCCTGTTCATTTTAGAGTTTCGACAGCCTTCGGGGGTCCTCCACCCTCACCTGTCCGGAGGGTTGTCCCAACTTTTGCGGAGGACCTTCCTCTCCCGCCACATATTCCTTTTCCTGGAGGTGTGCCTGCTAACGGGGCACATGTTTTAACTTTGATCCAAGAAATGGTAGAGGCCCAGAGGGTAACGATGGAGGCCCACCATGTTTAGGCTGAGGCTCAGAGGGTGCAGGTAGAGGCTCACCAAGCACATACTGAGATGATAAGATAGAGATGAAGAATGCTCACCAGCTGGCCCTACAGGCAGTTGAGAGAGTTGCCCAACAACATCCTGGCCAGCAACAGCAGCAGCAGAGGCCAGGCACTATAGTTGACTTTAACAGGATGGCACCTCGAGAGTTCAAGGGTATCGAGGGGATACTCTACTCTGATGAATAGTTAGAGGATATAGAGAGAAAACTATGATTTGCCCAGACTCCAAAGAGCTTGCAGATAGAGGCAGCCGGCAGTCAGATGTTCAATATCGCACTCACGTGGTATCGCACGAAACTGAGACTTACTGCTCAAGGACTTACTTGGGAGACTTTCAATGAGCTTTTCAAGGAGAAGTTCTTTTTCGACGTAGCCCTTGGAGCCTTGGAGAGTCAGTTTCATGACTTAGTCCAAGGGAACATGTCGGTCGACGAGTACGCTACAGAGTTCTGTCGTTTGAGACATTTTGTACCGTCCATGATTCGGGACCCAGGAGATCGAGCCCAAAAGTTCAGGAAAGGGCTGACGAGAGAGATTAGGTCGCACACTTCTGGTCATCGCACCGCTACCTTTGAGGATATCTTGATAGATGCCCAGATTGCTGAGGAGGATCTAGATCTCATGCCCAAGAGGAGTCAGGATATTTCTGGAGATGCGAGTGGTAGCGCAGTACCAGCCAAGCATCCCCATATTTAGAAATAGTCGAGGATGTTTCAGCATCACCACCAGCAGCACCAGGCACCGGTTCGTGTTCAGCAGGATCAGCAACATCCTACGAGGCAGACCCAGGAGGCTTGCCATTTCTGCAAGAAGCCAGGTCACCTTTGGGAGAGTTGTAGGGTGAGGCTAGGACTTTGTTTGCACTATGGAGCTACGGGACATCGATTGAGGGATTGTCTTCTAGCTCCTTATCTTCATGGTCAACGCCCAGCTCTAAATCAAAGGGGTCCAGTTAGGCCACATGTGGAACGACAGATTCCTCAGCACCCACGGAGGAAGCCACCCCAGTAGGACGGGGCATTTGCGATGATGGTCGAGGAGACCGATACAGCAAGTTATGGGCTAGAAGGTTCTTTCATGTTCTTTCCTTCTGTTCCTTTCTATCTATTTGAGTGATTGATTGATTGATTCCTTAGTGCCTTAGCTTGCTTCAGTGATCTTAATGCTAGAAATAATTAGTAGTATATCCTGACAGAGACTGCAATACCATGACAAAAAGAGACTATAACAATGCATTTTTATTTTCTTTCTCTAGATTGCATGTGGTATGATTGTAGATAGTACTTTCTTAGACCATGATTGTTTGGGGTTTGACCGTAGTGAATATTTATGAATATGTTATGAATGGTCAGAGAGAGAGAGACGAGGTGTCTTAAATTTGGAGGATAATTTCTTTCCAAGGGGGGTAGACTTGTCACTAGCATATTTCCAGAATAGCAGTATTTTTATCATTTTGCATTATTGTAAATATTATGTATATTTTTAATTATTTATAATGTGCATGATATATATATATTATAAATAATATTATATTTGGTTAGGGGATTACACTATTTGACCAGACATGATATTAGTGGACCTAACTAGACTTGACTTGACCCATTGATTCAATTAAATAGTTAGTCATGACTAGATTAATTCTATTAAACCTATTTAGACTTAATAATATAATATTCCTCCTATGGTTTAGTTAGATCCTATTTATGAAGAAATGGGAGAGACATTTGTATCAATTCAAACATTCCTCAACCTAACCCTAACCCTAAACCTAAGAGGAAGTCTATATAAGCCTCTTAATTCATAAATAACCTCCATTTTATTCCCAAATTAGAGGCCAACCCTAATCTCTTTCCTACCAAATCCACCATTTTCAAATCTCATCCCTCTCATTTTTATTCCAAGGAGGCTAAGAATCTTGGCATTGCTAGAGAAGCACTTGAGGAGGGAAGCATTGGCTTGAGGATTGTGTCCAACCTTCATTTGTGTCTATTTGGTGGAATACATTAGAAATTTATCTTCCAATAGATAAAACTCTTGTTCTCCCTTGTCATTTCAGATTTGAATGGTGAAATAGACCCCTAGGGGCCTTCCTTGTCTAAGGGCTACCCATAGGAAGAAGAACTAGGTTCATAGGAGGCCAATTGTGATAGTTATATTGAGTTTTGGGACCAAATTAGAGAAAATCCGAATTTGGTTCACCAAGTATTTGAGAGAATAATTCATTGGTAGTTTAGAGTTTGATTCATGAATAATGAGTGTGTACGTGTCCATAATTGGATACGTGTAGTCTGTATCATGATATTTCATGATACGCATGGTTGAATCTTGAGATACTTTATATTGGGTGTTCATGAGAGTGTGGAATGGTACATACTTGAGTGTGTATTTTTTCTATGTTACTAAGTATTATATATATATATATATAATTGTATCTACATGTGATGTGTGGTGGTACTGCACCATGATATTGTGTAGAGAGTGTTGATTAGTGCACAGTGAGAAACCAGTGTGTGTATGTGACTGTATGTGAATTATAGGCTTGGGTTTAGCAGTAAGAGGAATTAGAGAGAGTGGTTGGCACTTAGAAACTGGTATACTGTTCTATGCACCAAACACAAGAACTGTGCATCAGGATGCTCAGTTTGGGTAATGTGCCTATCACAGTGAGTGTGTGTAAGTGTTGTAGGTGTGTGTGAGGGATGCATGTATTAATGTTAGTATAAAAGAGGAGTTTGGGGTGTTCCTCGGTCTGTTGCCGTGTGCAGTTGCTTGGGGGAGATGTATGACACCAGTGCTCGGGTAGGGGGTCCAGACATTTATGGAGAGATATTGCAAGTACTGGTGAAGGGGGAGTTCCTGTAGGAGTGACTGAAGGTAAGGTTTGGCTCAGGTCCAAACACCCTGGACAAGCTGTGCATCAAGGTTCAGTGTTGAGGTAGTTTGTTAAAGTATGAGGGAGACGTTTGGGTACCAGGTCTTGGAGTATTATAGGTATTAGTGGTTAGTAGAAGTGAGCGGTGCAGACAAAGGAATATTGTGCACTGCACAGCTGATATAGCAGTTGTAGTGTATGGGCAAGTTTCAGGTAGCAGTGTTGCAATATAGGGGAGCATGTATCAGTGAGGAATTCAAGTATAGGTATCAAATTTGAAGCTCGGGTCTGTGACAACAAGTGCTATTACAAGTACATTTAATGTTGTGAATGATTAGATGATGGTATCACCGGTGCAGGTCCAGGACTCCATAGAGCACAAGGAGCTTGTGTTTCCTTGATACTCAATATCTGGAGGGAGCTTGTGCACAAACTGTGCACAAGCCAGTGTGAGCCATTGTATGCAGTAGGACTATGGGTGCAGGTATTGTGTGTAGGAGGGTGAAGTATATAGAGGTGCAGGCCAGGTATGGGTCGAGCATTTTGTGCTAATGGCCAGGTTGCCTTTGTTTTCTTCCAGTTGTGCAACTGCAAGTAGCAGCTGGCTTGGCATTCAGAACAACAACATGTGGCTGTTAGGACCAGATATGTTGGGTTGTGCCCTCAAGTGCAGGCAGTGCACTGGGTGAGGAGCTATGCAAAATTGAAGTAGTAGTGTGTCAGATACGGGATCATGTGAGGGTAGCATGATATGGGGACTGGGAGCCTGTGTAGACTTGTGTTGTGTATATCTAGTCCAATAATTGTTGGGTATAATGGTAAGTTAAGAATCGAACATGTGCAAGTATGTGAAGGAATAGTGTTAGAAATGGATATATACATAGAGTAGAGTGTTCTTAAGGTTCATTATCAGAACTGATAATGAAGTATCTGGCAACCAACGAGTAACATTGGGCAAGTGAAGGGGGAAATTAGTTATGGGGTTAGTTGCTAGTAAGGTAAATCAGTTAGTGAGTGTGTAGGTATCAAAAAGGGTAACTTCAAATTCAATAGCAAGTGAGTAACCTTGATACTTAAAGGAAATGCCAGGTTAGGTAAGAAAGTATTGGTGAGGAGGAGTGTTGGGATGTATAGATTACCTAGCTAACATATCAGCTAGTTGAATTAGTCCAGTACACCTGACATCAAGTTTGGTTAGTTGAACTAAGGTGTTGGTATTGAGGATAAGTGCTCTGGTGTCAGTGAGTGTATCAGTGTTAGGGGTATATCAATGTTGGTTGATATGTAGTGTACCAGTTAGGGTATTAGCTAAGTATTATAACATTGTATATATAGGTAATAAGTATGTATATTTATAATACCTAGTATCTAAACACATGAGGTATGACCTAGAATTGACCAAGTATTAGCTAGTATAACTTATTTTAGTAAGGTAATGACTGACATGACTGAAAAAACTTGGTTTAATAAGGTATTGACCCAAATTGACCTAATATGACTAGTTTACCTAGAAATCATATTTTTTTATTATTTAAAAAAGTTTATCACTTCATTACACCAAATAACATAAAATTTCAAATATATGTCACTTTGAATCCAGTCCAAATACAGATTGGTGTTGTCATCTCAGGACCTCATGAGAGTTCATTCTTTGATAGTTTTTATTATTTGATAATTACTATATTTCAAGTATTTAGAAATGTTACATCTGATTCTTGATACTATGGTACACAGACTGGTATGTAGCTTGGATCTTCAGTCATGAGATGTTACAATGGTTGTCGTATTGACATCGTACACGATATTGACATTAGACATCGTATATGGTATTGTTATTGAACAATGATCGTGTATCATAATGTGTCATGGTTGGATCCATTAAACTAGTTGGGACGGGAGAAATGCTAGTAAGAGATGTGATAATATACATATCGTACAAGTGTAAACATTGTTAGTACACCTCAAGTATGATCAGCCAAGCCATTTAGCTATCGTACAAGTTTTCAAGCCGATCACATATCGAAACTAGTATTTCAAATACTTAGAATAGTTACAGTTCTTCATATTCAGTTTCTTAGATTATATTGCCTTGAATCTGATATTGTGGTTCCTTTCTCTTCATTTCATATATGCACTGGCTATACCTTATTTCTTACATTGACTATTCTCTTTACTATTTGACATTGCATCAGTTTATTATTTTCTTACAGTATATAGCATCCTCTATTTATTGTTTTATAGTCCTTGTCAATTAATTGGAACTGTTATTGGGTTGTATTTCGCTCCAATCCTGACTGGATATATTTTTCAGATGACGACTTAGAGAACTGATGTCCGACATATTATAGACCACATAGAGAGTAGCTGCAGCCTTGGATCTTGTAGCTCAGGTGTGATTGTCGAAAGGTCTAGCTAGAATTACTAGTTATTTTAGTTAGTTCCTTTTAGCAGATTTTGGTATCGGATTTGTTTCCGGCATATATTGAGACTTGGGATGTTATTGTATGAAGTTTAGATTTATATTATTGTTCAAACTTTGTGGTTGTGTTCGTATTATTCTTTTGATATCTTATCGTGCTTTAGTTCTGTGATTGGGTATTTTATATTATATTGTTATATTTATGTCTTTTTATGGAGTTGAATATTTGTGTTAGATTGTTTAGATAGTATTGTGACCTAGACAACGTTCTACCGCCGATGTTGTGGCGTAGGCTGGACGTACCTGCGTACTCGTGTCCCTATATCGGGTGCCGGTCATGAAAGTTCTCCAACTACTATGGATGACTCTTTCTTTCATTCTGTAATTTCCATATTCAGGAAAAGAATGCTGGACTGAAGTCTTTCTTCTATCCACTGAGGAAATAAACTTCTCGTTGGAAATGCCCTTGTCCTCTTATCCCCTTTAGTCTCCTTCTGGAGAGCAATGGCTCAGTGGCTTCTCTAAAGATGCCTTACAGGCCTTTCTAGTGGCCTTCTTGAGCACGAGATAGAAAAGGAAAAATATAGATCATTTATTTCTAAGACGGAGAGAATTCATGCATGAAGGTCTAGTACTATAGTAGATGTGCTTAAAGCTACGAGAATTCCTACAAGCAAGCTTGCCTAGTTGTTGTCAATTTTTATGTCCTAGATATACTACTTCGTAAACACTAGTGGAAACCCTGTACTTGACCGACTGCTAGACAGTGTTCAGGTAAAGGACAGTGCCAGAAAGCGAAGATTCAGTCATGTGTTATTAGTACAACACTTTATTTCGTGTACGTCATAAATATTTTTATAACTTTTTTACTTTCCAAACTATTTTTAGTTTTTTTTCCATAGGAACAACAAATGTTATTTATTAAAAATTTATTACCTTCAGGACTGTCAAAATTTTGACAATCCTAGTGCATGCAAGACTACCAAAAGTTCTGATTATGCATTAGAATTGTCGAAATTTTGGCAGTCCTGAAGTCGTAGTCATGAAGTTAGAGAATTATAAATTCAAGACTGTAAAATGTTGGTAGTTCTAGTACATTTTTTAGAGTGCCAAAATTTTAGCAGTCTGAAATATCATTTTTCTATTCTGAAGTTTCGAACCTCCATTAATGGATTTTAAAACTTGGGAAATAGTTCCTTACTTCTTCTTTTTTACAAGAAAAAAGATACAACAAAATATGCATACACATAATCATGAATTTAAACAAAAAAAAATCTAGATTTGAATGTTGGAGCCAAAATTTAGGACTTCATGTTAGAAGAGGAAAAGAGTAGGAAGAGAAAGAAGAACGAGCTACAATTGTTTGCTTCTTGCTACGTTATGTGAAAAGGTTGCCTTCAAAAAAGGTACAATATCTACTACTGGAGCGGCGGCGATCATTAACAGACAACAAACTCGACATTTGAGAAGAATTTTTATTTGTAGATTCGGAGGTCTGTTTTGATTTGAATTAGCTCAGATTAAGTTTAGGGAGAATTTGAATTTAGATTTTAATTAATTTGAATAATGAGGTGTGTATTGTCTAAAAAAATATGATGTACTATTGGGATTAAATTATATCATTAAATTTCATTTATGGTGATTAGCTATATATGGTGATTGGCTGGCTATATATGGTGATTAGGGTTTTGGGATTAAATTGTATTAAATTATATTTATGGTGATTGGCCATGTGACTTAGGTCCCAAGTTGAAATGTATATATATGTAATATCATAATGAATAAAATACCTAGAATATTATCTCCTATAACTTCTTCACATGGTATCAGAGCCAAACGGATAGGGCATATTTTCTTCGAGCGACGACGGTGGCGGTATATCGAGCGGCGACGGTGACATAACGAGCGACGACGGCGGGAGGACTTCTACGCCGGCGGCATCGCGGATCAATCCCACATCCCCGTATAACCTTGGTTCTAATGACAATCCGGGTAATACAATTATGAAAGTGGTATTTCGTAGGGAGAATTATGAGGAATGGTCGAGATATATTCGGCTTACTTTACGGGCTCGACGAAAATTTAGATTTGTTGATGAGTCTATCAATAAACCTTAGGAGAAGGATCAAATGAAGGATTGGTATTGCGTCCAATCGATGCTTGTGCAGTGGATTTTGCATACTATCGACGCTTCGGTGAAGAAGACAATACCATACTTTGAGGAGGAGAAACCACTGTGGGATTCGCTCATTGTCCAATTTAGCGGACATGCGGCTGGTGGTGGACGTGGACGGGGTACGAAAGTTCGTGCGATGGTGGCAGGACTTGGCTTCTCTACTGCACAGCCACGGATGGCAGATGATGGTGCAGGCAGCTACAGTGTGCCGAGATTGACTCTGGACCAATGGCAACAACTTATTTCTATGCTCGATAATTCTTCGACAAATCTCTGGAGGATCGTATGTTACGGAAAATTTGGATTTATTGTCAGGGTTGACGACAATGGAGGGGTGTCCGTATGGACTCCTAGACGGACGGACTACGGTTGCCTCATGTTGCTGGCGTGTTGCTCTTACACTAGGTGTGTTTCTCACAAATATTCTATCCGTACCTCAATTAAATTATAATTTAATTTATGTGGTCCATCTTATTGATGATATAAATTGTGTTGTACAATTCACTAAAAATTTGTGCCTGATATAGGACCCCAGTTTGAGGACCCTGATTGGCGTCGGTGAACGGCAGGACAGACTCTACTACTTTCGTATTGTACCGAAGACTCAGGCCTTGGCATTGACTTGGACGACTTCGCTGCATATTTGGCATCAGCGACTTGGGCATCCTTCTGATAAAGTAGTAAAGTCACTTCCTGTTGTCAGTAGCTCTAGTAGTTCAGTGAATAAGGCATGTGAAGTTTGTCATCAGGCAAAGCAAACTCGAGGTATCTTTCCTGTCAGTGAGTCTCGGGCTGTTGTAATTTTTGATTTGATACATTATGATCTTTGGGGACCGTATCCTACGTCTTCTTCATGTGGAGCTCGATATTTTTTGACGATTGTGGATGATTTTTTTGTGCTATTTGGGTATTTTTGTTGATTGATAAGACTGAAGTATACAAGATGCTCTAGTCATTTTTTTCTATTATTGAGCGATAATTTAATTCCAAAGTTCGTATTATACGAAGTGATAATGGTACTGAGTTTAATTGCCTGTACGACTACTTTGCACATAATGGTATTTTGTTTCAGATATATTGTATAGGTACACCTCAACAGAATGGGAGGGTCGAATGAAAATATAGACATATTTTGAATGTGGCACGTGCTTTACTTTTTCAGAGAAATTTGCCTTTTTTTTGGTTGAGTGTATTTTGGCGGCTGGTTATTTGATCAATCGAACTCCTTCGAGCCTTCTAGGTTTTAAAATCCCATATGAAATATTATTTCGTTCTCCTCCTTCTTATGATGAATTACGTGTTTTTGGTTGTCTTTGTTTTGCCCATAACCAAAAAGCTAAGATGGATAAATTTGTTCCTCGCAGTCGAAAGTATATTTTTGTGGGATACCCCCATGGCAAGAAGGGTTGGAAATTGTATGATCTAGCTAATGGTGAATTTTTGTCTCTCGAGATGTTATATTTTATAAGAATGAGTTTCCCTATTATATTGATGATGATTGTGGTGATATGGCTCCTCCTGACCTGGCGTCCCTTGTCTTGGGCGATGATGCATAGGGGTTTGATCTACCTCATATGGATGGGATGGCCGTCGTGGAGGCTGAGACCGCCGTAGAGGACAGTGCAGCTGAGGACGAGGCCCCAGTGGAAGATGCGGCAACGGAGTCCGCCGTGGTGGAGGCAGCCGTGAAAGGATGAGGTGGCGGTGGTGGTGTCGAATGGTGAGGGTGCACTGGGCCGTGGTATGCATACCAAGATTTCGTCTGTGAAGCTCCGTGACTTTGTTACAAATACAATATGAAAGTTGTCTCATAGTCCTCCCTCCCAACATTCCACCACGTCCAATCACTCCTTAGGTACTCCTTATCCTATAGCATATTTTTTGAATTATGACCAATTTTCTCTGGGACACAGGAATTTTTTTGCAGCTGTAACTATTGGTACAAAATCGACCTCCTTTAAAGAGGTGGTTAAAGATGAAGGGTGGCGAGAATCTATGCAGAAGGAGATACGGGTGTTGGAGGATAGTGGTAACCTGGACCATGGAGATATTTTCGGCTGGAAAACGTGCTTTGGGGGTCGGTGGGTGTACAAGATAAAGCATAACTCTGATGGGAGTGTTGAGCGGCTTAAAGCCCGTTTAGTGGTTTTTGGAAATTATCAGGTTGAAGGGATTGATTACACTGATACTTTTGCTCTGGTTGCAAAAATGGCTACTGTTTGTTCCTTTCTAGCTATAGCCGCAACAAAGAATTGGAAACTACATCAGATGGACACAATGCCTTCCTACATAGAGACGTTACCGAAGAAGTGTATATGAAACTGCCACCTGGTTTTCAAACCAAACACCCTGGTCAGGTATGTCGGCTTCGAAAATCTCTTAATGGACTTAAAAAGGTGCCTCGTTGTTGGTTTGCTAAGTTGGCATATTCTTTGCGGGAGTACAAATTTTGCCAATCGTACTCTGACTATTCATTTTTTACTCTTCTTAAGGGCGATGTTCAGATAAATAATCTTGTGTATGTCGACGATTTGATTCTCTCTGGCAATAATTCTACTGCTCTTATTGCATTTAAGAATTATTTGTTTACATACTTTCACATGAAAGACCTTGGGATGTTGAAGTTAATTCTTGGTGTTGAGGTAGCTCGAAATGCGGAAGATTTTTTTCTGTGTCAACAGAAATATACACTTGGTATTATCTCCGAGACATGATTGTTGGGGGCAAAATTCGCAAGCTTTCCCATAGAACAACATCATCAACTGGCACGCTCTACAAGTCCACTTTTGTCTGATGGAAAAGCATATCGACGGCTTGTGGGATGGTTGATTTATCTTTCGTTTACTCTGCCGGATTTGACTTTTATGTTCATATTTTGTCGCAGTTTATGCATGAGCCCCGGCGTGATCATTGGGATGCGACTTTGAGGGTTGTTAGATATCTGAAAGGTTATCTCGGTCAAGGCATTCTTCTTCACTCTAACTGTGATTTGCGGCTCCGGGGATGGTGTGATTCTGATTGGATGAGTTGTCCCATCACACGACGCTCTTTGTCTGGTTGGTTGGTTTTTCTTGGTAATTCGCCTATCACTTGGAAGATGAAAAAACAAGTGACGGTGTCCTGTTCTTCGGCCGAAACGGAGTACCGTGCGATGGCGGCGGTCATGTGTGAGCTTAAGTGGCTCAAGGGGTTGCTTGGCAGTTTAGGGGTGCAACATTCGTGTGTTATGAATTTTTTTTGTGATAGTTAATCTGCTTTACATCTTGCGCAGAACCCAGTTTTTCATGAGCGCACAAAACACATTGAGGTGGATTGTCATTTTTTGAGGGATGATGTTCTTGCTGGAGTTATTCGCCCATCTCTTGTGCCAACGGATGGACAACTGGCGGATGTTTTCACCAAAGCTTTGGACAAACGACAATTTGAGTTTCTTTTGCGCAAGTTGGGCATTTGTGACTTGCATGCTCCAACTTAAGGGAGGGTTTTGGGATTAAATTGTATCATTAAATTGTATTTATGGTGATTAGTTATATATGGTGATTGGCTGGCTATAAATGATGATTGGGGTATTGAGATTAAATTATATTAAATTGTATTTATGGTGATTAACCATGTGACTTAGGTCCCAAGTTGATATGTTGATGTATATATATGTAATATCATGATAAATGAAATACCTAGAATATTATCTCCTATCACTTATGCACATGTACCAAAGAATATAACAGAATAAGTTGTGTTGTCTTGCTCTTCTCCAATAATACACTACGAAAAAAAATATGATGACACTACAAAAATGATGTGCCATGTTATTATTGAAGAAAAATAATGTCTCACTACTTAACCTAGAACGCACCTATAACAAAAGTATGGTGCTAACCAGGGGCGGATGCACGTTAGGTGCACTGGGGGGCCTAGGCCCCAGTTAAAAAAAATGAAATATATTTTTTTGGAAGCTAAGTTTATCATGTTGTGGACTTCTATGTATCCAATAACCAACTGTTAGCCTTGGTAGATATGAAATTTATATATTTCATCTATGAAAGGAGCTTGTTGTATGATTTCATATCCAAGGCTCACTTCACAAACCATATAACCACTCTAGTATAAGGGATTCCAACCCCTAGTAAAAAAAAAAAAAATTTAATAAATAAAATAAAATAAAATCAAGTTTTAGTATTTGTTATATGTCAAGTCCAAATTTGTTGTGTGGGAATTTAAATTAGAAGAAATTCACAGAAGAATACTATTGCATACTTTAAATTTATGCTTCTAAAGTATGCTAGATTAGAATAATTATTTACATATATAACAAACACCTGAATTTCTTCTAATTAACTTACAAATTAGAAGTATACTTTGGAATATAACAAATAATAAAAAAAATCGAACGCTTAATATTTTTTTAGAAAGTATGTCTCATAGAAAGAAAAGTTGCTTAGTAGTATTACAATGATGTTGTAGTTAATCGCTTTCAAAGTATGAAAACTCGTAGTGAACAATTGTGAAATATAATACTTTATTGTATAAAAATAGTACTATTTAATATAATATTATAATAATATACCTAAAAAAAATTAGAGGCGTTTTTTTCAAACTCCTTTATGATTGTGTCCCCAGTAGATTGTAATCATAGATCCACCATTGGTGCTAACTGGCCAAAATAATTTTTTTAATCGTTCAATGATGAAAACGATTACAACACAATCTTTCAGATGTAAAAAAAAAAATAATAATAATAATAATAAATAAAAAAAAAAATCTTGATTTACACTGATAACTGTCGAAGATTGATGTTGCTAACCCAGGTTACTTAGAAACAGGGTTTCTGCTTAAAAAAAACTAGAGAAAGAAAGATGGTTAATATGAACGATATGGAATCGAGAGGTAGGGAGTTGCATGCTGATAATTTGAAGTTTGAAGAAAAGATTACAACTTTGATTAACGAGAATACTATGCTGCGAAAGGTCAAAACTAGCCTTTAATACTAATCAATTATACCATTATTATAATCAAATCCTTTCTTTCTTGTGTTGGACCAAAATCAGCACAATGATCAGTTTGGCAATAGTTAGCAACCAACTTACTTTAGCTTTATTTATGAGGTGTTTGGTTTCCTTGTGGAGGCTTGTTTAGACCATGTCTAATCTCTTAATTTGTGTACACGACTTTTCCCAAAAAAAATCTTCCATGTTCAGATTAACATTTGTTTGTTGCAGACTTGCAACATATTTTAATTGACTCAATTTACTTCTTTTTATTCTAATTTTTATTGACAACCATTCCAATTCCTTGTAGGTAATTCATTGACGAATGGTTATAATTTTTTTTTTAAGAGCTTGTATGTATAAAATTATCTATATATTCATATATAAATAAAAATTCTTCCACAACAAGATTATATCGGTTGTTGTTTTTTTTCGAAGTTGCATCAAAAAAAAAAAATTAAAAATATTGTCAGTACTCTCAATTTGATTTGATGATATGTGAAAGTCTTCTAGGAAAAAGATTAGTCAGGTCCATAATCATTGAAACTTAGGATAACGAACCTATATAAGAGGCTCATTGGCGCATTCTCTAGGTTTCTATGTTGCAGTGAAAACAATCTCATTCCAATTTACTTGAAGTTCATCAAGTATAGGTATATGTTGGATGAATAATTCATAATGGTTGTGTTTATTAAAATAGGTGTGTCATTTTTAAATATTGTGTCAATTAATATTTTGTGTTTCTTTATCATTTATAAAATAGTCATATAAATTCAAACAACTAATACATTTATTTGTACATTCAAACATCAAGTCTAAGAGAGAAACAACTATCATTGTTTTGTCAGTTTCTGCTGGATGAAGTGCTGCAACCGGAGGAAGAATATTGTTATATTTTGGAAGACTAACGTCATTAAATCGTAAGCACCTATGCGGAACGAATATTGTCTTAAGAACATTGAATCAATTTCCAGTCTCGATTTCGATTTGATTTTTTTATATAGATTATTTATGTTTTTGGCTTTTCAATACAGAGTGATTTAGTTTAGATAACAGTATACATTCATCCACTCATTGGGAAAGATGGAAGTATCAAAATAATTACATAGGACGAGTTAATTAGGACACAAACTCATTGAAAAGGCTCAACAGCTCTTTTTTGACTTGCAAATTTCATATGCTCTTAATGAATTGTATAATATGCAAATTAGGACATTGCTAAAGGTCAAGGGGAGCCTCATAATACTTGTGACAGGATTGGAAGATTCCCTTTCCCGTGCTTTGTTGTAATGATTCCAAGCCCAACTTTGCATCCAAATATTTGCCATATATAGTTGTCATCTCAGCAGTACTAGCCAAGACTAGTTTATGCAAACCTCATATTTTTAAATCCCATATAATTTCTTTTATATTAAAATACCATTACAAGTATAGAAGGTTCCTCACCTAAAGTCACCTTTGACTTTATAAACAAGAAAAAAGATGGAGAAAATTTAAGTTACACCTTATTTTATTTATCCATATTCAAAATATATTTCTAGTTTTTTTTTAAATTTTCTCGAAAAGATATTGGTGCATTTAAATCTACATTGGTTAGTTTTAAGAGAGTTGGTACTAAGAGAAAAGGTCTAATTATAGTTTAGGCCCTGAATTTTATACTAATTTAGAGTTTAAGTCTTGACTTGTAAAATTAGAAAGTTTAGACTCCAAATTTTTAATTTTTTTAATTTTTTTATTATATCCTTCTTCTCATGTGATAATGAAATATTTTTCTATACAAACTAGGAAGGTTATAATGGAAAAAATTAAAAAATTAGGGTCTAAAATTTTCAATTGGACATGTCAGATCTTTAAAGTCTAAGTTTGTATAAAATTAAAGGTCTAAACTCTAATTAGCCCAAGAGAAAATATCATTTTATGATTTTGATCTCCCGGAGTTTTGCATGATAAAGGAGGAATCTCAAGATATATCATAATTAATCTTTTGCTAATGAGAAACATGGATTCTTGCTGCTTCAATCTTCAGACTAGTAAGTAAGTAGATTGTTCTAGTTTTGTTTTAGAAGTTTTCTTCTTATATCTGGTTTTTTTTTTTTTTGAATTTTCACCATAACGTTCTGATCCGACATAATATTCGAAACTTTATGCACACTGTATTGTATGTCTAATACGTCTTCGTGGTTCGATCCACTGATCTTCTACCATCCAGCCATAATCTTATATATTTTTTCGGTAACCACAAGAACCACTCGAATTCGGTTTCCTTATACATGTTTGTTGGTTGAATGACAATTAATAGATGGGGAATTTTCAAGATGTTATGAAAAACACAATAGGAGGGAGGAAAATGTTGATTTGGGAACACTTATTGCATTGACACTTCAATTGGACGTTATATCTGCTTTTGGCTTTCAGCCTGAAATAAGAACCTAGAACCATGCAGATTGTTGTTGAATGATAATTACACTAACAAATTCAACTTAATAATGATATCCGGCAAGTAATAAAAAAAAATCAAACATATTTGTGCTCCATGGTAGAAATTTTTTTTCTACCGAAAATATTCTAAACTATATTTACTAATTAAAATTATTCATTAAATTCTAACATAAATAAATAATTATGTATATAAAAAAAATATAACCGATATTTATTCTTTTTAAATAATATAAAATGCGTACAAAACACGTGTTTTATGTACTGGTACTAAATAATGCAAAGTGTTTTATGTACTGGTACTAAATAATGCAAAGTGACACTTAAAAGGGGACTAGTGATAGAAAATGACATTCATAAAGCTAGAACTTAGTGTTCAACATGTCAATAATATATATAGCTTTCTTATCTGTGTCCTGTGTCGGTGGAGTAAAAGAGAAATATTCCCATGGGGTTAGGCCACCTTCCACTAGCTGTTCATTGGATTGGGATTCCTTTGTTTATCATTCCAATGTGTTTGCCAAAAAGAGTTATCATGTGTTGCTTAAAAGTCTCCTATTTAAATACGAATCTTCTAATTTTCCGAAGCAATCAACATGTTTAAATAAAAATAAAATAAAATAATATTTAGACTTTTGGATCTCAAATCAATTTCAAAATTTGTATTTGGATATTCATAATATACATAATTAAAATTTGAGTCTCAAAAGTGTCATTAGTGTCTCAAAAATGTCATCAAAAGTGTACTAAATGTGTCACTAATTATTTTTTGTGTCACTTTTGATATCCAAATACTAATTATATATATTACGGAAATCCAAACACAAATTTCAGAACTTATCTGAGACTCAAAGTATAAATATTCCTAAAAAAATGCAATGAAGAATATCAAAAGAGCTGTGGAAATAATTGTAAAATGCATTGTTTTTTTTTAATTTCGAGACCGTCTGTCTAGTCAAAAATATAATTTTTTTTTTTCGCTAACCACAAGAGTCAGCTGAGTTCGATATTGCATTGTTTTCTTTACCAAGTAAAATTAATAAGCCAGCAGCAGGATAAGTAGAAGAAGAAAAAAAGGAAGAAAAAAAAGCAACAGCAGTAAGGATAATTTGGTTTCTAAAAAGTTGTTTGACTTTGTTGGCATCTAGTCGGAAACGGTCTATACCAAGTCTGGTTCACAAGGGTGACCGGTCCACATGAAGTCAAGAGTATTATAGTAAGTGCGTCTACAAGAGCACTATTAGCACTTCGGATTTTTATTTTTATTTTAAAAAGAAAAAAAATTCGCATAATTACAAAAAAAGAAAAAGTTTTGGTTAATTGCAGTGAGGAAGACAACTCATCAACTAAGTTGGCGGGATCAAATGCACTCAGAGACCGAGAAAAATTCGTCAACTCAGTTGGCGGGCTCTGGGACACGCTCGTCAACTCAATTGGCGAGTCATGCGGGAGTAACCGCTCCATCAAACCCCCCCCCCCCCCTCTGACTCGAAGACCTCCCCTCCCCAAAACCTCCCACTTCCTCTATAAATTAGCCCCCAACTCATCCTCCTCCTCACCACACTCTCACAACACCCTCCTCTCCTGACAGCACTCTCCTTTTTCCCACTTTCCAGTCTGCAAGCAGCAAGATCAACTGGAAAAAAAATAATCAAAAAATCTAATGTAAGTAAACATATTGTTTGTGGCATTTTTTAAATCGTTGACAGACTTATTATATTTTAGTCATAAATGATTATAGTTATTTTTTTTTTTGTAGATGGCTAACCAAAATGACGGTCGTATTCCCGGTGGACCGACTACCGACCTTATTATTAAACAACGTGAAGACCACATATCTAGTCGGATATTTATTGGAGAGTTAATTTTTTAAATTATAAGTTTGCAAGTTAAGTAATTTGCACATAAAATATAATGCATATATTTTTTATAGTTATACGACCATGATCATGGTTTACGAACCCGGATCCATGTACATTGGCGGACCAAAAGAAACTATCGTACGTGGGAGCTAAATTCTGTCCAAAAGGCTTTGGTGGAATTCTTTGGATTCCACTATATAGATCGTGTTAGATATTTAATCCACGATCTTCATTTAGTTGTAAGTCTTGCGGAGCGTTGGTGACCTGAACGCAACACTTTCCAACTACCATTCGGTGAGATGACCATCACCCTATTTGATGTGACAAATATACTAGGGTTACCTATTAAATGTGACGCTATATATTTTGATCCGCACTTAAAGGGATCTGATCTGATCTGATCTGATCAGGAGGTATCTCGGTGTTACCCCTCCATCTGGTATAAAAGACGACAATTTTGTGAAGTTTACATGGCTTCGTAGCAACTTCATGGACCTACATCACACTATTGACGGGGTGGTTGATGTAGATAAAATATGGGTATATATTTTAATTAGTAAGATTTGTTTATGACTTAATTTAGTGTTTATATAACACTTAATATTTTCAGGTCATTCGTTGCACTAGAGCGTATTTGCTCTGTTTATGTGGTACAATTCTATTTTTTGATACATCAAAAAATATAGTAAATGTGCAGCTTCTACCATTCTTGGATGATTTGACAAAACCTACTCAGCATGCATGGTGAGCTGCTACTCTAGCATTTTTACACGCAAGTTTGACAGAATTTGTGAGATCCAGTCGCAAGAGTATTTGTGGATGTATTTCACTGATTCAGGTATGAATGAAAGACCTAAATTAGTTAGATTAGAATACAAATTTTGTTTGTATTAATGTCATATTTTTGTTTATAGTTTTGGTCCTACGAGCACTTCTATATTGGTAGGCCTGTTACTAGCATTCTCAATGATGTTGGAGTCTTTCCGGTTGCTATGCAATGGCCCACAGATGTAGTAGATTATCAACACTACCAATACAGGAGTGTATTACTTTATCATAGCCAATTTGATACACTGCAGTATCATGAGGTAATTATTTAAATATCTGATAAATATCTTTAAATTATTACAGTTATGATCGTAAATAAATATCATATCTATTTGATACAATGTCATTAAATAGGTTACCTGGGTACCTTACACATGTGAAGATGATGCTCCAGAAATCAAGAGGATATCATATTCGTTTAGTTTACACAGATCTTATATTATATATGATCGGTTCACCATGTACCATCCGGCAGACCGTGTTCTTCGATAATTTGGGATGAGTCAAATAATTTTCGATGATCCACTGACTGTCAGTTATGAGACAGCAAATGCAATAAAACGAATCATTGGTCTCGTTGCTGATTGGAATAATCGGTTCGAGAATTATAGTATGAGGGACATGTCTCCCGGACTAAGATCTACTGAGGAATGCAAGTTCTAAGTTACTCATTATTCGTATTGATTTAGTGTAAATAGTTTGCTCAATTTTTGTTTACATTATACAGACATTGGTAACCTGGACTATAGGCAATGGTGGGGATGCCCTCTTATGAGCAATCGAGTATACAAATATGAGGAGCAAAGGTTCAAGAGTAGATCCGTAGATGATTCTACTTTGCGTACTTTTGTCGATGACATTCATAATTTGGTATGACTTCATTACACTTTAAAAATTACATATACATAGATATGATAAAAAAATTAATTTACATATTTCATATTTCAGAGTGGTGTATACCAACAATATTTGCAACAACCTGAGATAAACCTTCCCCCACAAAGTCGATTTCTTATGGAGGAACTTGTGACTCGTTTTGATCATCTGGGTATTGGGCAGGAATCTGAAATGCCTCCAGTACAATCACGTCTTCCACCAGACTATCCGACCGGCTTTGTACGACAGAGGCTCTCGTCGTCGTAGGAGGGATGGTGCAGAGGGACATATTCACCAGTATGCTAGAGCGAGCCCTATTCACCAATATGCTGGAGATATTTTCCAATACTATGTTGGAGCTGGCCCGAGTCACCAATGTGCTAGAGCGAGCCCTAGTCACCAGTATGATGGAGCGGGCCCTAGTCACGAGACTGCTAGAGATGAAAGCTACCAGATATTCACACAGTTTTTTTTGACTCCATCAGCACCGCTGCCTACCCAAACTCAGCAAGACGAGGAGGAGGATGAGTAGATAATTTTTAACAATGTTTGATTGCAATATTTGTATGATTTGTAACATTATTTGATTGTAATGTTTGTCAACTTTCATTATCAGACTCACTATTACAATATTTTTAAGTTTGTATTGAACAATTCTATTTTACTCTCTCGGTTGACTAGTACAACTTCTTCGATTGTGTCTCATCGCACCATAATTACTGCAACAAAGATCTCTCCAATTACAATTCGGTTGATCTCAACTATATATAATTCCACGAGCATTATTCATAATACTAGCTGAACAACTAAAATTATATTTAATTGCTAAATTACTTATAAAGCTTCTAAAGTAAGAACGGCTAGGAAATGATTGTCCCTTAAGTACTTCATCAGTGATAGCTTTTACAATATCATCATCTAGCATAAAATCTACATAATAAACAAAATATAAAAGTATTGCAGTCATACAATAAACATAATATGAAAGTATCACAGTCACACAATAAGTATAATATAAAAGTATCACAGTCACACAATAAGCATAATATAAAATTATCACAGTCACACATTAACACAATAAAAGTATCACAATCACTCCATAAGTCTTATCCAATTTCTCAATCTCTCAAGAAAATCCAATACACTGGGGCAGAACCCAGTCCCTCAGATACTTCGCATAAGCAGCGTCTAGGTGATCAATCTCCGCTATAAATGTTGGGTGACTGTAACTCCCCCTCTGAGATGGTGCCTGCCCAACAGTAGGAGGTGCCACTTCCTCCTTAACAATAGAAGTTGCCACTTACTCCTTAACAACCGCTTCCAATTTAACAGTAAGTGGTATCACTTTTTTTTTAACAGTCACTTCCTCCTTAACAATAGGAGGTACCACTTCCTCCTTAACAGTTACTTCCTCCTTAACAGTAGGAGGTGCATCTCTTAAGCGACGTGCACGTGCTCGGGTCATGGGTGTCATCTGGTAAGATAGATGGAAACAAAGAATATAATTGATAACAGATATAAATATATGTATCCATACAGTTAAAATATATGTTATATTCTACATTAAAAATATAATACATGGCTAGAGTTCTAAATGAATTTTATTTTATTTTCAATCCTCTTCTGAAAATTTATCTTCTTTATTTTTCTCGTCCTCCTCTTACTCTTCTTCCTCATCTTCACTTTTATCTACTTTATCTTCCACTTCAGATAATTCTACCTCTTCTACACGATTAAACGTGTAATGAGCAACTTCCGTTGAGTCAACATCTATAATATTTGCTACAATAGGTAGCTCATCCTCCTAATAAGCTATTTCTTTAACGTCAAAGGTATTTCTAGCATTCGTCTTGCATACTGCCTACCAGTCTGACCTCGTCGATCCCCGTTTAGGATAAGTTATGAAGTACACGAGCTGAGCCTGACTTGATAGGACAAATCGTTCATAGCCTTGGTATCGACGCCGGTAGTTTATATCCACAAGACCATGGTTGTCTATTTTCCAACCTTGATCTTGGATCGGATCGAACCAATCACACCTGAATAACACTATCTTAGCAGGCTCTATTCCATAATTATATGTCAACTTCACAATCTTCCGTTAGACGCCAAAGAAATCATTGCCTAGATCGACATCTTTTTAGCTCGAAGATCTGATACACAAACAACTATTTTTTGTATAATCGAGATCCAAGAAGTTGTCTCTTATCGGGACTTTTATTGACTTGAACCTAAACTCATTCACACAGTAGCTTGGCCAGATTTTGATGGCATAAATTGGTCCCTTAGCTAGAGTTCTAATAGACTCATTCTCGAGTGTTGTATGGAGACGATCGACCTAAATACCAAGGAAACGATATTAAGTTCAACGTTCTGTTAAATATTTTGCAAGTGCATACACAAAAAGATCCTAACATATGCACTCGACCAAAAAGGAAAATGAAGTCTCATTTCTTGTTCTACTTCCTCGTATGTTTTGTTTGATCTCATCGACCTCACCTCTTCATTAAATGTGCTAAAAAATAATAAAATATTGTCCAATTAGTGTAACAAAATTAGCGTATAGTATTACATCAAGATGACTTAAACATTGACGTATTAATTACTTACCCCTCTATCTTTTTTACTTTATCCTTGTCGCAGTTGAGTAATATATACAAGTGAGCAGTCCTTAGCTCGTTGTCATTCAGATATCTCTTTATCATTTTGCCCGAAGGCTTACCGAACGCATTGAATACTTTCAATATTGTATCATAAGATTCCTGATATCCTTTATCATTTTTTGGAGCTCTTGTTATATTAGTAGCAACATACTGCTTGAAATAGATCGACCATAGGTTTGTAATCTCCTTAAGAACATAGGCTTCACAAATAGAACCCTCGACTCTTGCCTTATTTTTGCCTTTCTCTTTAGGTGGTCCAGTTGATATTCGAACGGGTACATCCACCGATAACCCACAAGGCCACCGACACGTACCTCGTAGGAAACATAAATTGGTAAATACTCCATGGAGTTGAAAAATCTATGAGGGAGCACTCTTTCAAGTTTGCACAGTGTTACCGTAATGTCCTTCCTTTTCTTTTCTAGTGGATCGAAGATCAACTTGGTAGAACAAAGATCTATGAAGAATATTCTAAGCTCTGTTAAAGGATCCCAAACTACCTGCGGTAAAAATTTCTGAAATACAATCGAAATTAACCTCTCCATGAATACGTGTCACTACCCAATTCTAGAAAATATGATTTTTCTTTTTTTTAATTTGTTAAATTGTGTATTGATCATAAATATTTTTATTTATATTTAATTAGTTGGTTGAATTTTTTTTATTGGTTGTTTTATAGTTTTTACTAGTCTGGACCCATGTCAGACCCTAGTGGACCCATGTCAGACCCAACCAACACCCTTGTCAGACTTATTTATTGGGTTAGAATAGTTATTATATTTTTTATTAGTTAATTGGAGACTTTTGGATTAGTTAGAATGCGTTTAGAAAACCCCAAACCTAAACCCTATTTTAGCATGACTAATTTGGAGGGCATTTTAGTCATTGTGTTGTATGTAAACCCTATTTTAGGTACATGGCCGACCCCCCTAACCCTAATTCTTCATGACCGAACCCTCCCCTTCTTTCATTCCATTCTTCTTCTTTTTCACTCTTCTCTCCACTCTTTTCTTCTTTTCTTTTTCCAATTTCTTCACCATTTCAAGTAAGTGCTTCACCCCTCTTATCTTTCTTCATCTACTTCTTCCATAGATGCAAACCCTAACACTTCTTTTTTCCCTAACCTAGGTGTGTAGAGCCTAGACTTAGTGTAGAGGCTTGGCTTGGAGGCTTGAGGGTGGTGATTTCTAGGGTTTTGGAGATTTTGGCATTGGAATTCCAACTCCCAAGAGGTAAACCCTAACTTTTCTCTTAGTGATTGCTCTAATATAGTATAATTAGTAGTTTAGAACCTTCCTAGACCTTAGAGCTACCTATGAGAGAAAGTTAGAGCTTGTTTGATTGTGTTTGGAGACTTTGACATTAGATTTTGTGTCAAATTTCGGTGAAATCCGAGATTGGCCCAATTTTGGGTGATATCCTAGGTTAGACGGACCTAGGTAGACGTGCTTGGGTGTCTTGAGGGTAAATATGTGTTCCCGTTCGGACACGTGAGATCGTATCGCGAAGATTTAGGTATTCCGGACGATTTGGAGATTTTTTGTCGCCGTAGGTTCCACATGCATGCGGGTTTTTGCCACGGACCTAGAATCAAAGATTTAGCATTTTTTTCTAGGTTCTAGACATCGATTAGAACTTTTGGATAAATTTTGGGTCGATTCCGAGTAGGTTTGGTGTGCATTTCACGAGGTATCGTGAACCGCACTCCACGTGTTTGTTAAAATAACCAAATGGCCATTTTGACTTGGTTTCTAGGTTTCGGACTTGTGCGCGGGTTGGTTTAGCTTCGGGGAGTGTGTACTAGGGTTCTCGAGTTATATTTTATATATATATATATGTATAGGGATGGTTGTGCGTGTCTTGGTGTGGTTGTGCGTGGTGTTTGTGTGTTAGTTTGTTGTGTGTCTAGTGTGTATTAGAGTGAGTGAACTAAAGTGGGCGTGGCAGCAGCAAGTAGCTGCTACAGCAGCAGCAGCAGCAGCAGCAAAGTAGAGCAAGCAGCAGCATGGCAGCAACGGCGGTTCGTAGTAGGTAGTAGCAGCAGCAGGAGAGAGGTAGAGAGATTATATATATATATATATATATATATATATATATATATATATATATATATATATATATATATATATATATATATATATATATATATATGAGTTGGATAATAGATATGGATATATGTATATGTATATGTGTATGTGTGATATATAAATAGATATATACATATGTGTTTAGATACATATATTTTGCCTAGATATAGATAACTAGATACATATATAGATAGTTATCTAGTTAGTTAGTGTTAGAGATGGGTAGGTGAGTTATCTCAATACCTTGAGATACCTTGTTAGCTCAATACCTTGAGATACTCAAGGTATTGGGTATCGGGACGAGGTATTGAGCGTTTGCCTAGAAATGGGATTAGAGTTGGGTTTATATGTATAAGTGTATATATTTATGTGTGTTAGTATATGCATTAGTGGATTTATGCGGGGTATATAGCATAGGTTGAGATATCGGATACGGAGGGTATCCCGGTATCTCAAGGAGGCGAGTTTGAGGGTTTACCAGCTTAATGAACTAGTTTTGACCTAGAATTTTAGGGGCACCCTAGTTTGACCTAGAGTTGACCGTAATTGCCCTCGTTGACCGCAAAAGTCAACGTTTGACCTAGTTTTGACCTAGAGTTGAACCAGATTTCACCGGTTTGACCCGTTCGACCTAGAATAACCCTAGAAGCTTATTTTTAGTTATTTTATATCAGTTTAACTCTTTAGAACCCCGTTTAACCTTGATTTTCGTAATAGGTCTTTGCGATGCCAGTCCGGATCTCGATCCACACCAGTTGCTCAGGACGTCAGGCGAGTACTTACCTCGGATTGTTTCTATTTTATGATAGCGTATATATAACCTGTTCTAGAACTGTAATACTTGATTCTGACACATTGTTTCACGAGCTGGTTCTAGTTGGATCCCGTCATGAGATGTTATCTCCCTTACCGTGTTCAACGGGTACACTATCACGTGTATTTCATCATATGCTTCGGGTATTGATTCTCATGTGCTATCATGTGCTTTGTGTGCTCTCGCCTTCATGTGCGCAAGTTATTTATCATGTACGTAGCGTGTCGTGGTTGGATCCAAGAGTATTAGTGGGGGAGGGGATTAGAATTTGGTTACGTGATCAAAGCCAAACAATATTTATGTGTATGTCGATTATGCAACTCAGGCGTAACAGAGTTATCGTAGATTATTCATGTGCAACCTAAGCTGATCATATAACGAACTTGTGCTCAAGGCACTTAACTAGTATTCCTATTTTCTCACATGCAGTTACTTCTCTACTACTTGTATTGTTCCCAGTTTTATATTGCAGTTATTTTATCTGTTTTACCATGTATTTACTTTCTTGTGCATCTTGTATTCTTTTCTATTGCTAGTCATATACACCTTACCATGTATTTGGAGTTGCTTTCAGAGTTATGTACTTCGCTCCAGTCCTGACTGGACATATTTTTTTCAGAGGATCCTGAAAATTTTTGCCCAACCTACTACGGGCCAGGTGTCGACGAGTGTTGCGACCCTGAGATTGAGGAGGAGCCCGTCCCAGCAGAGGAGACGTCGCTAGCGCCCTAGTATAGCTAGGTGGGTTTCACTGGGTTGCTCCCAGTTGGTGTTTTGGATGACTGTACTATTTATTATTTTGTTATTGTGAGATATTGTAGACTCTTAGACTTTGACTGTATATTTAGATTTGTACTTGCTCTCTTTGGTTCTTTGTTTCTTTTGTTGATATCTTATCGTGCTTTTACTCTTTCCCTAGTTATTGTGATTGAGTTAATATATATCATATTGTTGCCCTCCTTTTGGAGAGGTTATCTTGACAGGTTATTGTGAGTTATAGATTGTTGTGACCTAGAACGGACCTAGACAACGTTCTATCGCCGATTCTGCGACGTAGGCTGAACGCACCCACGACTCATGTCCGATTTTTTGGGTGCGGGTCGTGACAATACGTGACAGTCGTGACTCTTCATACCCGTCAGTTTGTTCTCCTTCGGGTCGATGCATCTTTTCAGATTTGACACGTACCCGTTTAAAAATTTTAGCCCATGAATTCACTTACATAGTCGCCCTTTATCCTCCTTGTCCAGTAAGAAAATTACCTTAGGCTGCTTATACTTTCCATTTCCTTCCTCTATTAAATGCAACGCAGGACGTCTGCATATTTCTTCCAAGTCCAACCAAGCCTTGGGATTGTCTTTCGTCTTCCCCTTTATGTTCATCATAGTATTAATTATGTTATCAAACATATTCTTCTCGATATGCATGACATCAAGGTTATGTCTGATCAGATTGGTGCTCCAATATGACAGGGCCCAGAATATGCTTCTCTTCGTCCAATTATGAGTATGACCAAATACATCGCACTTGTACCCCTTAGTAGGCTCTTCGATAGTGTAAAACTCCTAATTTTAATAAACTATATTAATTAATTAATTGATTATAGTATTTATTAGCTTATTAGTAGAAATAGAATTTATTTAATTTTTATTTTAGATGATTGTGCATTTGGAGATTTTATGGAGCAACGCGTAATTTTACCTTAATTTAGTCCATGTAGGAGACCATGTGGAAAGTTGATAGATTTATTGTATGCACTAATATAAATTTCTAGAATTATATATATATATATATATATATATATATATATATATATATATATATATATATATATATATATATATATATATAAAATTATTAAGGAAATAGAAAAGAAATAAAAAAGAAAGAAAAAGAAAAAGAAAAAGAAAAAAGAAAAGGAAAAGAAAAAATAAAATAAAATAAAACAAAATTTACCCAAACCCTAACTCTTACTACAAACCCTAACCCAATATCCTAATAAATCCAAACCCGTTAGCAACCCTACCCGACCCTAAGACCCTACCCGCACCCGCGAAGATTAACAGCAGCAATTGCGATTTCTCACCCGCCCGCGCGCAGCTAAACCCCAACCCCGCCGAATCCCTATATATACAACTATAGTAAACCCTAACCCTAAAATTTATATCTCCTCGACATCAACCTGCGACTGTCGTCGCCGACCCAGAACCACCGCCGCCGCCGGAGTAGCCACAGAGCCACCACCGCCCGCCGCTCGTCCGTGTCAACCCCGCGCCGCGACAGTATTTGAGCAGCAACCTAGCCTTGTTCACAACTCGTTTTCCACGCTATCGCTCGACCAAACTCAATCCCGTCTTTACCGGTATATTCATGAACTATCCCTCTTCCATCTCCGTGTATTAGTTTACTTCGAACAACGCGTAACCCTAGGCAAAAATCGAAACAAAGTTGGAGAAAAACGACTTCCGATCGCAGAAAACTGCGATAACCACCCATGTTTAAGGACTCGTATCTCCCACCACAGAGATCCGAATTTAGTTTTTCTTCTTGCTATGCGAAGACCACCTAACCGAGATTAATTTTTGTCAATTATAATATTTTAATTATTGTTGTATGCTGAATTTAATCAGATTGAAAATTACGAAAACCTACTTTTTTTAACTTCCAGAATTTGCGATACGGAGCACGCCCCGCCAAACGGGACCGCCCCGTCGCATACCAATTACACCGAAAGACGCGTATGGTATGTCCAGATGTATTAGCTTTCACGGAAACTGATTTGAACGTGTGTGCGCGTCAGAATTATTCCGTATCCGTAAAAAGGCCATATATCACGACTTTTGTAAAATATTGCGACATTTATTGTAGGCTCGTCAGAACGCGACAAAATTTATGACATTAGATTCGGGGTATCACGCTGGTCCTGTGACCCAAGTTTCACGCAATTCTGAGACAGTTCACTAAGATGCCTATTTGCGGGCCACACGGTTGACTTTTTGGACAAAATTGTATTCGGCTCACCGAAATCTAAAATTGGAAATACCGTTGAGTTTGTACTGACATTTAGAGCTTGTTTGACCTATAATTTATCCTATTTAGAGACCTTTACCCCTGGTACGCTTTTTGGTGCAAAATGGACCACATGTGGACCCCGCTTTGACCCGAAATTACCGTTTTTTTTCTGTGTCCAAATTGGACGAAAAGATAGTGTTTTCTAGCTATCTCGCTTATTTTTGGAACGTTGGTGATCTTTATTTCAGCATCCGGGAACGTTTATTCTGAGGTCGTAGCTTCTGATCCTGTGTGCTTGACCCCTGGACGTTACACTTTGCAGCTCTCTTGCCAGGCAAGATACCTTGTCAAATTGCTTACAGTATTTTGCATGCTTATTATATTTTTGTATATTTATTGCATGTGTATTTTCTTTCAGTCATAAGTATATGATATATATATATATATATATATATATATATATATATATATATATATATATATATATATATATATATATATATATGTTAACACACACTTGACATATAGTATCATGGGAGGGGAGGACAATCAGTAGGCGTATGGGCTATAACCACTCTGGTGAACCGTAGTAACTAGCACGCACTATGGTAGTTGTGTCCGATGGTCACTACCCCCGCGGTATGTCGGCTGATGGTGTCACGATGGTCGCTACCCCCACGGTATGACGGCTGATGATGTTCCTGACGTGTGTGTGTGAGTTATGAGATTAGATAGAGTAGCCTACCCGTGCCCATAGGTCAAAAAGTTGCCCTCATTATGCATTTCATATAGATTGTCTTGTACAACATACTTACATATTTTTTACCTATTATGCATTTTTACTGTATTCAAATTGGCATGCTTCTATGTATCTTGTTATGTCCCTCTGAGGACCTGGTCCCCTTCCAGGTGTAGATGTTCATGACTATTCGCAGGAGCACGGATCAGGACTTACTACTTATCTCTTCCGAGGAGGTCTTACCTTTTGAGCATCCTTGATTATCTCTAGCAAGGGATCGCTTCGCTGATACACTTCTATCATCACCTTATTTTATATTGGAGATTTTATATCCCTACCTCATTTTAGTATTGGTATAGTCATTGGTAATGGATTTGTCTCCACCCGACTATTAGTTTTGGATTATTCAGACTGATTATTCTAGTTTCGTTATTTCCTTTTGTGACTTGTTGTGTGGATTAGATTTAGTATATCTGTGACTTGTGACCATATATATACCACATGTGAGTTTATATTCATATTACAGCATACGTATGTATTATGGTATACATATATTGGAGTTGCCATATACATACGACTGGCATGCTTACGTGTACCTAGTCCTACGTATTTTGGAACTCGGGGCGTGACATATTTTTGTGGTGGCCCATGCAGGTCGAGAGCATATTGTCTCGGTTACGTTACTGTACCGAGCAAGCCTGCGCATAGAGTTATAATATAGGATCTCATCCACTTACTTAATCACCTCCCTTGATTGTTTCACATTCTCATTTGATTGCTTGCATTACATCTTGCTTAATCCCTTCTCAGCGTCAATCTTTCCTTCGTGCTTGATAGGGGTTAGAAAGGTGCCTTGTACTAGGTATATACACTCTAGTATTCAATAACACTATTAGTTAAATTTTTATAAGTTTGGTAGTATGCCTCATAACTAGTATCACATAGTCATTTGACCCATTAATGAAATATAAATGAATGACACCAACTATAGGCTTGCATAAGAAGATAGTGTTTATCTAGACTATAGAACTTTAGTGTTTATCTAGACTGTAGAACTTGGAGGCCCATACACCCATTTGGTTGACTTTAGACTTAGACAAGAAATTAGTATGGCAACTATAGAGGTACAACACCAGTCTTCTTGGTCAACTTAAATTATTCTGTACCTTCCTCCATTATAATCAAGCGTACTTATATTTTTTTGTACTATCTCGATTTATGTTGCTATTATAGCCTAGTTTTGCAAGCTTATTCTTTTATTGAGCTTGTTCATGACATATGTATTATTGGGGGCCCACACTAATACATTGTCTAAACCAGAATCAGTGCATTATGGTCTGATCAACCTTAGTGCGCTTGGTTCGATCTTTGTATCACCACTTTATGTGGATTAAGATATAGTTGACTCAACTTGTTAGACGAATATACTTGCCCTCTAGACTGGTCAGAGCATATCATGTCAGGTACATAACTGTTCTGATGTGAACATGTCACTACACTATTTCCAGAGCAGGGTATTTTTTATTTTAATTTGGTTAATTGTGTATTTATCATAAATATTTGTATTAATATTTAATTGTTGGTTTTATTACTTTTTATTACTTATTTTAGTGTTTTGGCTAGTCTGGACCCAGTCAGACCCTAGTGGACTCATGTCAGACCCAACCAACACCCTTGTGAGATTTAGTTTTGGGTTTAGAATTATTATTATTTTATTTAAGTTAGTTGGAGTGATTAGGAGTTAATTTGAATGTATTTGGAACCCCAAACCCAAATCCCAATTAGGATCACTTAAATTAGGGGCTTTTTAGTCATTTTACCAAACCCAACCCTAAACCTATTTCCTAATCCCCCCCTTGGCTGAATATGACCAGACCCCCCTCCTTCTTCTTCATTTCTTCTTCTTCTTCTTCTTCTTCTTCTTCTTCTTCTTCTTCTCCACTCTTCTCCACTCTTTCTTCTTCTTTCTTCTTCCAATTCCTACAACTTCAAGTAAGAACATCATTCTTCTTCTCTTCTTTCTTCTATTTTTTTCATTTGTGTTAACCCTAACCCTTTTTTTCCCTAGGTAGAGCTTAGATTTGGTGTTGGAGCTTGGATTGGAAGCTTGGAAGCTTGGTGTGGTGAATTTGGAGCTTTTTCGAGACTTTGCTTGGGATTCCAACTCTCAAGAGGTAACATCCTAATTTTCCCCCTTGTGATTACTCTAATATAGTATAATTAGTAGTTTAGAATCTTCCTAGACCTTAGGGCTACCCGTGGAAGGAAGTTGGAGCTTGTTTGGATGTGTTTGGAGACTTTGACATTAGATTTTGTGTCAATTTTGGGTGAAATCCGATATTGGCCCAATTTTGGGTGATGTCCTAGGTTAGACGAACCTAGGTAGACATGCTCTGAGTGTCTTGAGGGTTAGTACGTGTCTCCGTTCGGACATGTGAGGTCGTGTCGCAGAGAAATGGACGTTTCGGGCAATTTGGGAGTTTTCGTCGTCGTAGGTTCTATGTGCGTGCGCATTTTTGCCACGGACCTAGAATTGACGAGTTAGTATTTTTTTCTAGGATCTAGACATCGATTAGAACCTGTGGGTAAATTTTGGGCCAATTTCGAGTAAGTTTGGTGTGCATTTCAGGAGATTTTGCGAACCGTACACCACGTGTTCGTCAAAATGACTGAACGGCCATTTCGACTTAGTTTTCTTTGATTTCGGGCTTGTGCGCGCATTGGGTTAGCTTCAGGGAGTGTGTGCTAGAGTTATCGGGTTATATTTTATATATTTATAGTTATTTATAGGTGTAGGGGTCGTTGGGCGTGACGTTGGTGGGGTGTTGTGTGTTGTGTTGTGTGTTGTGTGTGTTGTGTTTATATATGTATACATGAGTTTATATATATATGTATGTGTGTCTCTATTTATATATATATATATATATATATATATATATTATATATATATATATATATATATATATATATATATGTGTGTGTGTGTGTGTGTGTGTTTGTATATCTATATGAGTGTGTGTATTTATATATATATGCTTGTGTATGTATATATCTATAAGTGGTTTGTGTATATTTGTATATATATATGTATGTGTGTGTGTGTGTGTATGTGTGTGTGTGTGAATATATATATATATATATATATATATATATATATATATATATATATATATATATATATATATATATATGTGTGTGTGTGTGTGTGTGTGTGTGTGTGAATATATATATATATATATATATATATATATATATATATATGTGTG